>NC_069453.1:23806941-23841941 GCF_026875155.1 Cherax quadricarinatus
GTTAATGAGAATTAAATCGGATGAGGATCAGGCAGGACTTGGACAGGCTGTAAGCCTGGTCCAGCAACTGGCTCCTCGAATTTAACTCCGCCAAATGCAAAGTAATGAAGATCAGGGAAGGGTAAAGAAGACCGCAGACGGAGTACAGTCTAGGGGGGCCAGAGACTACAAACCTCACTCGAGGAAAAAGATCTTGGGGTGAGTATAACACCAGGCACATCTCCTGAAGCGCACATCAACCAAATAACTGCTGCAGCATATGGGCGCCTAGCAAACCTCAGAACAGCATTCTGACATCTTAATAAGGAATCGTTCAGGACCCTGTACATCGTGTACGTTAGGCCCATATTGGAGTATGCGGCACCAGTTTGGAACCCACACCTAGCCAAGCACGTAAAGAAACTAGAGAAAGTGCAAAGGTTTGCAGCAAGACTAGTTCCAGAGCTAAGAGGTATGTCCTACGAGGAGAGGTTAAGGGAAATCAACCTGACGACACTGGAAGATGGGAGAGATAGGGGGGATATGATAACGACATATAAAATACTGAGAGGAATTGACAAGGTGGACAGAGACAGAATGTTCCAGAGATTGGACACAGCAACAAGGGGACACAGTTGGAAGTTGAAGACACAGATGAATCACAGGGATGTTAAGAAGTATTTCTTCAGCCACAGAGTTGTCAGGAATAGTTTGGGAAGCGATGTAGTGGAGGCAGGATCCATACATAGCTTTAAGCAGAGGTATGATAAAGCTTATGGTGCAGGGAGAGTGACCTAGTAGCGAGCAGTGAAGAGGCGGGGCCAGGAGCTATGACTCGACCCCTGCAACCTCAACTTTAGAGTACTAGGTGAGTACACACACATACATACACACAAACACCCACACGCACACACACACACACACTCACTCACTTACTCACTCACTCACTCACTTACTCACTTACTCACTTACTCACTCACTTACTCACTCACTTACTCACTCACTTACTCACTCACTCACTCATTTACTCACTCACTCACTCACACTCACTCACTCACTCGCTCACTCACTCGCTCACTCACTCGCTCACTCACTCACTCACTTACTCATTCACTCACTCACTCACTTACTCACTCACTTACTCACTCACTCACTCACTCACTTACTCACTCAGTCACTCAGTCACTCACTCACTCGCTCACTCAATCACTCACTTACTCACTCACTCTTTTACTCACTCACTCACTCGCTCACTTACTCACTCACTCACTCACTCACTCACTCACTCACTTACACACCCACTCACTTACTCACTCACTCACTCGTTCACTCACTCACTCACATACTCACTAACTCACTCACTCACTCACTCATTTACTCACTCACTCACTCACCCACTCACTCACTCACTTACTCACTCACTCAGTCACTCACTCGCTCACTCACTCACTCACTTACTCAGTCACTCAGTCACTCACTCGCTCACTCACTCACTCACTTACTCAGTCACTCAGTCACTCACTCGCTCACTCACTCATGGGTCTCTCAGTGTCTTAACAGTTGGCTCTATTATACTTCGGGGATGCTCCTCCTCCCACTCTTCCTCCACTACCTCCCCCCCCCACCTCCTCCTCCTCCTGATGGCGTCAAGGTAGTGTTGTGAACCAGCAGTTGGTGTCATCATACGTTAGGTAAGCAACTCTTACTATACCTACCATCTATATACACTATGTATATATATATATATATATATATATATATATATATATATTATATATATATATATATACTAGTAATTCATATATAATAAAGAGCTAAATCATACAACTGTCTGTTATATAAGAGTATCATCAATAAAAGTAACAGCTGCATCAATATTTTTATTATTATTATTTTATTACTAATCCCACTGTGAGAATTATCATTTAGTGAGTCACAGCCTCAAACTAGGAAGCTAAACACTTGTCTAGCTGAACAGGTGTTAGATGGGATACGTCAGAGATGTTCATTAGGGTTCTGAGAAAGAACATGTGTGTGTGTGTATGTGTGTTGCATTGAGGTCAGGGGGAACTGCGTTGCCCAAAATCATGTTATTGTCGTAGAGAGAGAGAGAGAGAGAGAGAGAGAGAGAGAGAGAGAGAGAGAGAGAGGAGAGAGAGAGAGAGAGAGAGAGAGAGAGAGAGAGAGAGAGAGAGAGAGAGAAGTGTTATTCTGGCCACGTTTGTACACATCAGTTCACGACTTAAAGGAGAAGCCGGTAACTGTGTTATTGGTTTTTTCTTCCTTTATTAGGGAGGGGGAGGGACTAATGCCTAATGACCTAACTGGGAACTTTTTGCTTTCGTTTCCATTCCCGAAAGGGAATTACTGTTCCCTTTTCTTCCGTGGAATGTTTTGTTTTTCCCTGGACACCGAGAGTGAGGGTTCAGTACGGCGTAATTTCTCAGCGACCCTATAAACCCTAAACATGAAGCCGACGCAGCCCTTACAGCAGTTTCTATAATCAATTTTTTTCATCTTTTTCTCATCTAATCTTAAGTGACTCGTACCTGGGTTGGTAGCGCACGCAGCTCACACACTGAGGTCCATGATTCGATCCCCAGTACGGGTGGAAACATTAGGACGTGTTTGTTTCCGACACATGCTGTCACTGTTCACCTAGCAGTAAGTAGGTACCTGGGTGTTAGTCACCTTACACCTGCTGTTAAACTCAGGTACCAGCTTACTGCTAGGAGAACAGGTGTAAGGAAACATGGCCCATCAGTTAGCTTGGTGTTGTGGATACTTAATGGTCGAGGTATTAGACAATACGAGACCTCGAGGTACTGCACACTACGAGACCTCGGGGTACTGCATACTACGAGACCCTGAGGTACTGCATACTACGAGACCCTGAGACACTGCACACTACGAGTCGGAGGTACTGGACACTAGAAGACCTTGAGGTACTGGACACTACGAGACCTCGGGTACTGCATACTACGGACCTCAGTACTTGACATATACGAGACCCTGAGACATCTGCACACTACGAGTCGGAGGTACTGGACACTACGAAACATCTGGTACTGGACACTACGAGACTGGGGACTGCCCTACTACGAGACCTGAGTACTGCATACTACGAGACCCTGAGACACTGCACACTACGAGTCGAAGGTACTGGACACTAGAAGACCTTGAGGTACTGGACACTACGAGACCCTGAGGTACTGGATACTACGTGACCTCAAAGTACTTGACATTACGAGACCCTGAGGTATTGGACACTACGAGACCCTGAGGTACTGGACACTACGAAACATCAAGGTACTGGACACTACGAGAACTTACTGGCCTTGTCACGTGTATGTCGACAGTATACGGCAGTACACCCAAGGCCTTGACAAATGCCTGACACGCGTCTGGACATGCATGACACGCGTGTGGACACGCCTGGACATGTTGACACGTGTATGAGCGTGCGTGTGCGCATTAGCAGAGCTAGATAGCGTGTAGTGGAAAGTGATGCTGGCTCGTCTCTGCATGCAATCCACAAGGGTTTATCGCTTCCCCAAGAATATAATAATAATAATAATAATAGTATCTGATTCAGGCTGTACTTACACTGCCCTGTCAATTCCTCTGAGTATTTTGTATGTCGTAGTCATATCTCCATCTTGTTTCTCTCTCTCTCTCTCTCTCTCTCTCTCTCTCTCTCTCTTCTCTCTCTCTCTCACTCTCTCTCTCTCTTCTCTCTTCCATTTCTCTCTCCTCTCTCTCTCTCTTTTCTCTCTCTCTTCTTTTCTCTCTCTCTCTCTCTCTCTCTTCTGAATTGTTGACTTTATCCTCACTGAACTCTAGCAGCAACTTATTTGGTCACTCGTGTGTGTGTGTGTATGTATGTGTGTGTGTGTGTGTGTGTGTGTTTTGTGTGTGTGTGTGTGTGTGTGTGTGTGTGTGTGTGTGAGTGTGTGTGGGGTGTGTGTGTGTGTGTGTGTGTGTGTTGTGTGTGTGTGTGTGTGTGGTGTGTGTGTGTGTGTGTGTTGTGAGTGCGTACGTGTGTTTGTGTGTACTCACCTATTTGTGGTTGCAGGGGTCGAGTCATAGCTCCTGGTGTGTGTGCGTGTGAGTGTGACAGGATGGGTGTGTGTGTAACATTGTGTGTACATCAATAACACGCAACACAACCTTCAACTGGTTGTTATTATGAGTGATCCAACACTTGTTGCAAGGTGTTGCATAGTAGTGGTGGTGGTGGTGGTAGTAGCAGGAGTGGTGGTGGTTGTTGTGGCTGTGGTGGTAGTAGTAGTGCTGGAAGTGGTGGTGGTGGTGGTGGTGGTGGTAGTGGTGGGGGTATGGTGGTGGTGGTGGTAGTGGTGGTGGAAGTGGTGGTTGTGGTGGTAGTGGGGGTGGTGGTGGTGGAACTGTTGGTGGTAGTGGTGGTGGTGTTGATAGTGGTGGTGTGGTGGTTGTGGTTTTTGGTGGTAGTAGTAGTGTTGGAAGTGGTGGTGGTGGTGGTGGTGGTGGTGGTGGTGGGGTGGTGGTGGAAGTGATGGTGGTAGTGGTGGTGGTAGTGGTGGTGGGAGTGGTGGTAGTGGTGGTGGTGGTAGTGGTGGTGGCAGTGGTGGTAGTGGTGGTGGTGGAAGTGGTGGTGGTAGTGGTGGTATGGTGGTAGTGGTGGGTGGTAGTGGAGGTGGGAGTGGTGGTGGTGGCAGTGGTGGTGGTAGTGGTGATGGTAGTGGTCGTAGTGGTGGTAGTGGTGGTGGTATGGGGTGGTGGTAGTGGTGGTGGTAGTGGTGGTGGTAGTGGTGGTGGTAGTGGGAGTGGTGGGTTTTGGTGGTAGTGGTGGCAGTGGTGGTGGTGGTGGTGGGGGTGGTGGTGTGGTGGTGGTGGTGGTGGTAGTGGGGGGTGGTAGTGGTGGTGGTAGTGGTGGTAGTGGTGGGGTGGTGGTGGTAGCGGTGGTAGTGGTAGTGGTGGTAGTTGTGGTGATGGTGGTGGTGGTTTGCGGTGGTGGTGGTAGTGGTGGTGGTGGGTAGTGGTGGGTAGTGGTGGTGTTAGTGGGGGGCGGTGGTGGTAGGTGGTTTTTTGGGGGGTGGTGGTAGTGGTGGTGGTGGTAGTGGTGTTAGTAGTAGTGGTGATTGTGGTTGGTGGTAGTGGTGGTGGTGGGAGTGGTGGTGTGGTGGTGGGGGTGTAGTGGTGGTGGTGGTGGTAATGGTGGTGGTAGTGGTGGTGTGGTAGTGGTGGTGGTTAGTGGTGGTAGTGGTGGTGGTAGTGGTTGGTAGTGGTGTGGTAGTGGTGGTAGGTGGTGTTGGTAGTGGTGGTTTTGTGGTTTAGTGTGGTAGTGGTGGTGGTAGTGGTGGTATGTGGAGTGGTGGTTAGTTGGTGGTGGTATGTGGTGGTATGGTGATAGTGGGAATGGTATGGTGGTAGTGGTTTAGTGGTGGTAAGTGTTGGTGTGGTGGTAGTTTTGGGGGTGGTTAATTGGTAGTGGTGTTAGTGGTGTAGTAGTAGTAGTGGTGGTAGTGGTGGGAGCGGTGTATGTGGTGGTAGTGGTGGTAAGTGGTGTGATATTGTGTGGTAGTGGTAGTTGGTGTTGGTAGTTGGTGTTGGTAGTGGTGGTTTGTGGTGGTGGTAGTGGTGTAGTGGTGTTAGTGGTGGTTTGTGTGGTAAGTGGTGGTGGTGGTGTAGTGGTTTGGGGTAGTGGTGGTTTTGGTGTAGTGGTGTTTGGTGGTGTGTGTGTTGTAGTGGTGGTGGTGGTGGTAGTGATTGTGTGGTTGGTAAATAGTGGTGGTTTTGGTGGTGTGGTAGTGGTGGTGTGGTGGTAGTGGTGGTGGTGGTGGTGTGGGGGTGGTGGTGGTGGTGTAGTGGTGGTGGTGGGGGTAGTGATGGTGGTATGTGGGGTTTAGTGGTTAGTGGTGTGGTTTGTGGTGGTGGTGGTGGTAGTGATGGTGTAGTGGTGTGTACTGGTTTGGGGGTATGGTGGTGGTGGTTAGTGTTGGTGGTGTTGGGTGGTTGGTGGTAATGGGGTAGTGGTGGGATGGTGGTGGTGGTGGTGGGGGATAGTGGTGGGTGGTAGGTGGTGTTTATGGTTGGTAGGTGGTGGTGGTTGGTATTTGGGGGTTTGGTAGTGATGGTGGTAGTGATTGGTGGTAGTGATGGTGGTAGTGGTGGTGGTAGTGATGGTGGTAGTGGTAGGTGGTTAGTGGTGTTTGGGAGTGATGGTGGTAGTGGTGGTGTTTGTATTGGTGGTGTGTTGGTGGTATGTGGTGGTGGTTAGTGGTGGTTTTGGTAGTGTTGGGTGGGAAGTGGTGGTGTTTAGTGATGGTGGTTGTGGTTGGTTGTGGTGGTGGTTGTGTGGTAGTATGTGGTAGTGGTGTGGTAGTGATGGTGGTAGTGGTGGTGGTAGTTTATGGTGGTTGGTTGGTTGGTAGGGTGGTGGTTTGGTGGTGGTTTGTGATGGTGGTAGTGGTGGTAGGGGTAGTGGTGGTGGTTAGTGGTTGGTGGTGGTAGTGGTGGTAGGTTAGTGGTGGTGGTTTTTGGTGGTGTATGGTGGTGGTGGTAGTGGTGGTGGTAGTGGGGGTGGTAATTGTGGTGGGGGTAGTAGGTGTGGTAGTGGTGGGGGTTGAGGTGGTGGAAATGTGGTGGTTATGTTTTGGGGGTGGTAGTGGTGGTGGTGGTGGTTTGGGGGTAATGGTGGTGGTAGTGGTGGTTGTTAGTGTGGTGGTAGTTGGTGGTAGTGATTGGTGGTAGTGATGTGGTATGGTGTGTAGTTTGGGGGTGGTAGTGATAGTGGTAGTGGTGGTGGTAGTTTGGTTGTAGTGATGGTAGGTTAGTGATGGTGGTAGTGGTTGTGGTAGTGGTTTGGGGGTGGTGGTGGTGGTGGTAGTGTGGTGGTATTTTGGTGGTGTTGTGATGGTGGTAGTGGTTGGTGGTAGTGATGGTGTAGTGGTGGTGGTAGTGGTAGTGGTTGTGTTAGGTGGTAGTGGTGGTGTTAGTGGTGGTGGTAGTGAATGGTGGTTTGTGGTTGTGTAGTGGTGTGGTAGTGGTGGTGGTTTTGTTGGTGGTGGTAAGTGATGGTGGTAATGGTGGTGGTAGTGGTGGTGGTTTGTGGTTGGTTGGTAGTGGTTGGGGGTAGTGATGGTGGTGGTGGTGGTGGTGGTAGTGTGGTGGTAGTGGGTGGTAATTGTGGTTGGTGGTTTATGGTTATGGTGGTGTGTTTTGGGAGTGATGGATGGTAGTGGTGTGGTAGTATGGTGGTAGTGTGGTGGTGGTAGTGGTGGTGGTGGTGGTAGTGATGGTGGTAGTGGTGGTGGACTGGTTGGTGGTATGTGGTTGGTGTGGTTTAGTGTTTGGTGGTAGGTTGAGTGGTGTTGGTGGTAGTGTGTGGGTAGTGGTGGTAATGGGTGGTAGTGGTGGTAGTGGGGGGTGGTGAGTGGTGGTGGTGGTAAATGTGGTGGTGTGGTGTGTATAGTGGTGGTGGTTTGGGGGTAGTGATGTGGTAGGGGTTTTGGGGTGGTAGTGGTGGTAGTGATGGTGGTAGTGGTTTGAGTATGGTTTGGGTTTTAGTGGTGGTTTAGTGATGTGTTAGTGGTGGTGGTAGTGGTGGTGGTTGTTATGGTGGTAGTGTGGTGGTAGTGATGGTGTAGTGTTGGGGGTAGTGGTTTGGGGGTATGGTGTGGTAGTGATTGGTGGTAGTGGTGGTGGTAGTGATGGTGGTAGTGGTGGTGGTAGTTTTTATGGTGGTGTGGTGTGGTAGTGATGTGGTAGTTGTGGAGGTTAAATGATGGTTGTTAGTGGTGTGGTAGTTGGTGGTATGGTGGTGGTAGTGATGGTGGTAGTGGTGTGGTAGTGGTGGTGGTAGTGTGGGGGTATGTGTGGTATTGGTTTGGGATGGTGGTGGTAATTGTGGTGGTTTTGTTGGTGGTGGTGGTAAATGTGTGGTGGTAGTGTGTGGTTTGTGGTGGTGGTATGGTAGTGGTAGTGGTTGTGTAGGTTGAGTGTATGGTGGTGGTAGTGGTGGGTTTGTGGTGTTGTAGTTTGGGGGTGGGAGTGGTGGGGGTTTTGGTGGTGTTGTTGGTGGTAAGTGGTGTAGTAAATGGTGGTAGTGATGGTGGTAGTTGGTGGTAGTGGTGGGGTAGTGTAGTGTAGTGGTGGGTGGGGGATTGGGGGGTTTGTGATGGGGGGTTATTTGGTTGGATGGTGGGGGGATTGGGTGGTGGTGGTGGGGTGTCTGGGTGTTGTGGATGGTGGGGTATTGGGTTTGGTTTGGTAGTGGTGTGGGGGGTTTGTGGATGGTGGTGTTGGGTGTAGTGGAGGTGGTGGTGTTGGGTGGGGCTTGTGGTTTGGGGGGTAGTGGTGGTGGTGTAATTGGTGGTAGTGGTGGTTGGGGGATTGGGGTGTTAGTGGTGGTGTGGTATTGGGTTTGGGGGATGGTGTGGGTATTTTGGTTTTTAGTGGTAGGTTGGGTAATTGGTGGGTTTGTGGTGGTGGTAATTGGGTGGTAGTGGATGGTGGTGGGGGGTGGTGGTGGTGGTGGTTGGGGGGTTTGTGGTGGTGGGGGTGGTTGGTGGGTTGGTGGACGTTGGGACCGGGGTTTGTGGGAACCCGGTATGGGTCCATTGGTTTAACTTAATGACCCTGGGGGTTAGTGGACTGGTTGGGTCGCATCCTGGGTGTTAGTGGCTGGTGTGGGTCATCCTGGGTGTTAGTGGACTGGTGTGGGTCCATCCCGGGTGTTAGTGGACTGGTGTGGGTCGCATTTCCTGGGTGTTAGTGGACTGGTGTGGGTCGCATCCTGGGTGTTAGTGGACTGGTGTGGGTCACATCCTGGGTGTTAGTGGAAATGGTGTGGGTCCATCCTGGGTGTTAGTGGGCTGGTGTGGGTCGCATCCTGGGTGTTAGTGGACTGGTGTGGGTCGCATCCTGGGTGTTAGTGGATGGTGTGGGTCGCATCTGGGTGTTAGTGGAACTGGTGTGGGTCACATCCTGGGTGTTAGTGGACTGGTGTGGGTCACATCCTGGGTGTTAGTGGGCTGGTGTGGGTCCATCCTGGGTGTTAGTGAAATGGTGTGGGCACATCCTGGGTGTTAGTGGAAATGGTGTGGTCCATCCTGGGTGTTAGTGGACTGGTGTGGTCACATCCCGGGTGTTAGTGGACTGGTGTGGGTCACATCCTGGGTGTTAGTGACTGGTGGGTCCATCCTGGGTGTTAGTGGGACTGGTGTGGGTCGCATCCTGGGTGTTAGTGGACTGGTGTGGGTCAGCATCCTGGGTGTTTGTGGACTGGTGTGGGTCCATCCTGGGTGTTAGTGGACTGGGGGTCCATCCTGGTGTTAGTGGACTGGTTGGTGTTTGGTGTTATACTGTATTCCATCCTGGGTGTTAGTGGACTGGTGTGGGTCGCATCCTGGGTTTAAAAAGGACCTGTTGGTCCCATCCGGGGTTATATGGGGTATGTCATCCTGGGTGTTTTGGACTGTGTTGTCATTCTGGTGTTAAAAATATTTTAATTTTTATTATTTGTTTAATTTTTTATTATTTGGTATTATTATTTTATTATTTTATTATTTTGGTACATTGGGGAGGAAAAAGGGTTGCAATTGGGTTTTAAAATTGGATGGCAGGGGGAAGTTGGGGTTAAAAAAAAAGGGGGTTGGGTGTTTGGGTGAAGTTGAAGGTGGGGGGGTTTTACAAAATTTGGGTGTTTAGTGAAAAAAGTTGTGTGGCAAATTTGGGGGGGTTTAGTTAAAAAAGGAGGGGTAATTTGGGGTTAGGGATGGTGAGGGAAATTTTGGGTTTTAAAGTTGTGAAAGGTGGGGAACTTATTTGGGGGTTAGTGGAAGGGGGTCATCTTTTGGGTGAGGGGACTTTTGGGGTGGGGAATTCTGGGGTTTGGGATGGGGGGTAACAATCCGGGATTAGGGAAAAAGTGTGGGGAAACCTGGGGTTGTTTTGGATGGTTGGGGCAATTTTTATAAAAGGGTGGGTCGGACCTGGGTCAAGAGACTTTCTGTTCCTAATGTAAAACAAAGGGTTTTAAAGTAGTATGCAAATTATGGGGGAAATTTGGGATGTATACCTTGGGAAATGTAATGGTAGAAATAAAGATAATATAAATTTTTAATATTTTATTAAATAAAATTAGGAATAGTTTAATTTTTATTATAAATTATTAAATTATTATTAAGGGTAGAGGGGGGAAAATTTTTGGATTTGGAAAGTTTTACAGTGGGAAGTGAAATTGGGAAGGAGGGAAAGGTTGGGAGAAAGAGAGTGGTTTTTAAGAGAAGTGGGTGTGAATATGTAAAAAGGGAAATTTTATGGAGAAAATGGTGAGATGGGTTTTAAAAATTTTGTTGAAAAAAGAAAAAGTTTTGGGAGTGGAGATTAAAAGTAAGAAACAGGAGAACAAATGGGGGTTTACAGGTTTAAAATGGTTTGGGAGATTTTAAATGGGGAGTTGAGGATTTGGGAATGAATGGTAGGAAAAATTTGAGAATTGTTAAATGGTTGGGGTAAGATTTGGGAAAAATGTGATTTTGGTATAGGGAAGGAGGGAATTTAAATTTGTGGAGTGGGAAGGCCAGGTTTAAGGTGGGGAATTCTAGAATTATGAAAAAGGTGAGGGTGGGAAAAGGATTGAGAAAAGTAGATTGTTAAAAGAGTGGGAAAGTATGGAGTGTTTGCAACGCTTTTATTTAAATGGGGATGGAAAAGGGTAAGGAACAGGGAATTGGCCAGAGAGCACATGTGTTTTTGTATAAAGCAAAATGGGGAATTAAGAGGAGGGGGCAAAAATTATAGGGGGAAGTTGTGAGTTGTTAATGTTTGGAGAGATAGGAAAGAAAAATTTAAGAGGTTAGGAGGGGAAGGAAGGGGGGGTAGGGGTCGGCCTAGGAAAGGTTGGAGGGAGGGGGTAAAGGATGTTTTGTGTGCGAGGAGCTTGGACTTCCAGCAGGCATGCGTGAGCGTGTTTGATAGGAGTGAATGGAGACAAATGGTTTTTAATACTTGACGTTCTGTTGGATGGTGAGCAAAGTAACATTTATGAAGGGATTCAGTGAAACCGGCAGGCCGGACTTGAGTCCTGGAGATGGGAAGTACAGTGCCTGCACTCTGAAGGAGGGGTGTTAATGTTGCAGTTTAAAAACTGTAGTGTAAAGCACCCTTCTGGCAAGACAGTGATGGAGTGAATGATGGTGAAAGTTTTTCTTTTTCGGGCCACCCTGCCTTGGTGGGAATCGGCCAGTGTGATGATAATATTATTATTATTATTATTATTATTATTATTATAAGTCTGCCAATGCTGCTTCACGAGTATACCACATCGCTTCACAACTTGTGATTAGCTGGTCGAAGCAAGGCGCTAGGCATAACAAGGGGGCCCCTACTCGTTATACTCTTAGCACCTGGTTGACTGGTCAGGAGGGCAGCCTATATGGGTGTGTGACATAGTACACCGAATAAAAATGTCAGGTATTCTTAACATGATGGCAGGGAAACACTTCTAGATGGCAGGGAAACACCACTAGATGGCAGAGAAACACTGCTAGATGGCAGGGAAACACCACTAGATGGCAGAGAAACACTGCTAGATGGCAGGGAATACGCCACTAGATGGCAGAGAAACACTGCTGATGGCAGGGAAACGCCACTAGATGGCAGAGAAACACTGCTAGATGGCAGGGAAACGCCACTAGATGGCAGAGAAACACTGCTAGATGGCAGGGAAACGCCACTAGATGGCAGAGAAACACTGCTAGATGGCAGAGAAACACCACTAGATGGCAGAGAAACACCACTAGATGGCAGAGAAACACTACTAGATAGCAGGGAAACACCACTAGATGGCAGGGAAACACTACTAGATGACAAGGAAACACCACTAGATGGCAGGGAAACACTACTAGATGGCAGGGAAAGTGTATCACTGGTTAAAGGAGTACATGACTGTCAGAAGACGAGAGTCACAGTCAGGGAAATGTCAAGAGAGGAAAAAAATCTTACACAGGGAGACTCCTCCAAAGGTCACTGCTTGTACCTATACCCGCACCTCTGTATGTGAGTGTTGTACCTATACCCGCACCTCTGCATGCGAGTGATGCACCTATACCCGCACCTGTGTATGTGAGTGATGTACCTATACCCGCACCTCTGTATGTGAGTGATGTACCTATACCCGCACCTCTGTATGTGAGTGTTGTACCTATACCCGCACCTGTGTATGTGAGTGATGTACCTATACCCGCACCTCTGTATGTGAGTGATGTACCTATACCCGCACCTCTGTATGTGAATGTTGTACCTATACCCGCACCTGTGTATGTGAGTGTTGTACCTATACCCGCACCTGTGTATGTGAGTGTTGTACCTATACCCGCACCTCTGTATGTGAGTGTTGTACCTATACCCGCACCTGTGTATGTGAGTGATGCACCTATACCCGCACCTCTGTATGTGAGTGATGTACCTATACCCGCACCTGTGTATGTGAGTGATGTACCTATACCCGCACCTCTGTATGTGAGTGATGTACCTATACCCGCACCTGTGTATGTGAGTGATGTACCTATTCCCGCACCTGTGTATGTGAGTGATGTACCTATTCCCGCACCTGTGTATGTGAGTGATGTACCTATTCCCGCACCTCTGTATGTGAGTGATGTACCTATTCCCGCACCTGTGTATGTGAGTGATGTACCTATACCCGCACCTGTGTATGTGAGTGATGTACCTATACCCGCACCTCTGTATGTGAGTGATGTACCTATTCCCGCACCTGTGTATGTGAGTGATGTACCTATACCCGCACCTGTGTATGTGAGTGATGTACCTATACCCGCACCTGTGTATGTGAGTGATGTACCTATACCCGCACCTGTGTATGTGAGTGATGTACCTATACCCGCACCTGTGTATGTGGTGAATGTACCTATACCGCACCTGTGGTATGGCGACAGTGATGTACCTTATTACCCCGCACCTGTGTATGTGAGTGATGTACCTATACCGCACACTGATGTATGTGAGATGATGTAGCCTTATACCCGCACTGAGTATGTTTAGTGATGTACCTATACTCCGCACTCTGGAGTGAGTGATGTACCTATACGCCGCACCTGTTATGTGAGTGATGTACCTAATTCCTGCACCTGTGTATTGTGAGTGAAGTCCATATTTCCCCAGCCTGTGTATGTGAGTGATGTACCATATACCGCGCACCTCTGTAAGGTGAGTGATGTACCTATTCCCTCCCGCACCTGTGTATGTGATGATGTACCTATACCCCGCACCTGTGTATGTGAGTGAGGGTACCTATACCCGCACACTGTGTATGGAGTGTTGTACTATACCCGCACCTCTGTATTGACTGATGTACCTATAACCCCACCTGATGTATGTTAGTGATGTACCTATACCCGCACACCTGTGTATGAGAGTGTGTACCTATACCCGCACCTGTGTATGTGAGTGTTTAACCTATAAGCCCGCACCATTGTATGTGAGTTTTGTACCTTCATACCCGCACTCTGTGTATGTAGTGTTATACCCTGGTGGGAGCAATTTTTATAGTTCCAAATTGTTGGGTTGGACTCGACTTCACAGCGTTATTGACAGCAACCTTGTTGATATGTCTACCTGTCTGCATGTCTGCCTGTCTGTGGTCACCTGTCTGGTTTCTCCTGTCTCTGTCCGTCTGTTCTCCCTGTTTGTGTCTGCCGGTCCTGTGTCTCCCTTGGTCTGCGTGTCCTCTCTTCTGTGCAGCCTGTCTACGTCTCCCTGTGTCTCCCTGTCTAGTCGTCTCCTTTCTGTGTCTTCCTGTCTACGTCTCCCCTGTCTGTGTCTGCTGCTGTCTAACGTCTCCCTGTCTGTGTCTCCGCTGTCTACGTTCTCCTGTCTGTCTTCCTGTCTACGTTTCCCTGTCTGTCTCCCTGTCTACATTTCTCTGTCAGTTTTCCCTGTCTGTGATCTCCTGTTCAGTGTCCTCCCTGTCTGTGATTCCTGTCTGGTGTCCCTCCCTGTCCTGTGTCTCCCTGTCAGTGTCTCTCTTCTCCCTGACTGTGTCACCTCTCCCTATCTGTGTCTCCTGTCATTGTTCCTCCCTGGCTGTATCTCCCTGTACTGTGTCTCCCTGTCTGTTCTCCCTGTCTGTTGCTGCTCTCTTGATTTATTCATCCAGTTATCTAACAAAATTTCAGAGTGTTACACAGACTCTCCTTGGCTGTTTGTCACGCTGTGTTCGTGTCTGAGAAAACAGACCGGTGACAGTAACAATACTTGTGAAGACACCACCCTATGATGCTCTGTCCGTCTTGATGCGTCCTATAATGACGCACAACATTCTCTGGATCCCCAGATGGTTCCCAGTCTCTGCTGTGTCTGCTAGAAGTCTTACTGAATGCGTGGGGCAGGGGGGGGGGAAGGAGTGGCAGCAGGGGTGGTAAGCATGAACTGAATAGTCACTCCTGCCAGGGAATCGAACGATCCTTGTGACTTGTGAATACGAAATGCTCGTCACCAGAGAGCTACGGCACCCGCCTTCCTTCTTTCCCCTCCCTCGCGTAATCCTGCCAAGAGAGGGGAGGGGGGTTGATGGGGGAAGGAGCAAGGGAAGACCTTGAGGGTGTGTCTGAACACCAGGCAAGTCTACTCTGAAGATTATTATGGTAACAATATCTGACATGATGATAAGACACCACGTAGCAGGCAGTTGGGTAAATCCTTGATGGTGTCGCTGTGGAAGACGTTTCGCCTACAGTACAGTGCAGCGTCTTCAGTCGAGTACAGAGGAGACAGTCATAAGCAGCTAGAGATGTAGTACTGGGGGTGGTCAGTCCCTCAGGGACTGCTGATTGCTTAGTACTTCGACTGAAAGACGCCTCTGTGTAGGGCAAACGTTTCAGCAGTAAGGATTAGGATACGCGTTGGGACATGTGTTCTTACTCTCAATGCGTACCGTGAAGAGTGTCATGAGGAGAGTAGCATAGAGGCGACCTTCCTATTGTTCCTGTCTTGTGGGATCCACCTTAACTCCAGACGCTGGAGCTCATGGACCCTCCCTACCCCCCCCCCCTCCCTTTCCCTCGTCTGCTAAATGGACTGTCCAAAGCTCCCCCTGACACAAAGGTCTGCGACAAGTAACCTCGAAACTCGTGTGATCGACGGACCCTAGGCGACTTGCAGAAATGAGATGTATCTCCATGGCTACAGTGCCACTTGTCAACACAGATAGCAAAGTCGGTTTTGTGACACAGAACCACGGAGACTTTCATTACACCCTTCTTGGGATCGGTTCTTCACGGGGCCACATAGATGAGGCGTCTAACATTCACATTGTGTACCGATTCTGTGTCCGGCGATGACTTCCGTCACGCGACACACGAAGCAGGTGTGGTGGTGTCACCCCCACGACCGCCCTACACACACTCACGACCTGCACTCTGGCCACACCATCCTTGCTTCACACCTCACCCAAATCACTGTTTACTATGTGGGTGCCAAGAAGAAAGAAGGAGTAAGAAGAGGGAAGGAAGAGGAAAAAAAGGTGAGGGGGAAGGAGGGTCAAGGAGAAGGAGGGAGAAGAGGAATGGATTGATAGGGGGTGTAGGTTCCTCTCTATAGAATGTGAATCTAACTCAAAAGTTTGAGAGTGTGACTAATATACGCAGATGACGCCTTCTTAATCTTGTCACATATATATATTAGCCCTTGGTATCTTTAGTTGTTCAAACGTATCGCTCTACGCAGCAAGGTTCTTCAGTCAAATACAGAGGCATGAGTGTGTAGTTATTGCGAAATGATGATGAAATTAGTCCATCAACTGAAGAAAAAAGTAAGCTGAGGTGGTCAGCTCCCGCCTCGGGCCTGCCTGGAGAACTCACTCTCATCCAGGCTGAGGGAACTGACTCGGTGCAAAACTACTACCTGCTGGTGGTCACTCGAATAAGCAGCACCAGAGCAGAGCACCCCTACTAGTATAAAGCCATAATACTTGTTAGGAAAGAAGCGCTCAAACTAGACTAAGATGACAAAGTAGTCGCCAGCATAAAGTGACATAAGCCTTTGAAGCTCAAGAGGGAATATTAAACCTACACCGTCACTCCCACCGGAGCAAGAAACAGTCAAGGATGAAGACCATGACCATCAAGGAAATCACGATTATCCAAGCAGGCAATGGTATCACATCCGGTGACACTAGCACCAGTGACAGAGCCAACTGACATTAAGGTGACAACTTCACAGCAAGCTGAGACATCACATGGGGGGGGGGGGGGGGGGGGGAGTGTTTTTTTTGACATCTTAAACACGTGGACAACCACAGCAGCGACTTACACTACATACAACCCAAGGTGACACCACACATAGGAGAACACTACAGCAAGTGAACTACCCACGCGTGACACCACAACCAGATTACACCACAACAGGTTAACACTAACAACAGCTGACACCACAAACCAGATTTTAAACACTAACTACAGGTCGATCACTTCAGCCAGGTGACACACACCAGGCATAACACTACACAGGTGAGCACTACTCCAGGTGATGCAACAAACATCCCACCATGACACAACACCAGGTTGAACACTACCCACCAGGTGATCAACACCACTACCAGTGTGACACACACCAGGAACACACACCAGGTCAACACTCACAACAACAGAAAGCCAGGTAACACTAACACCAGTGACACCACACCAGTCTGACCACAACACCACACCAGGGTGACACCACATCCAGTAAAGCACTACACACCAGGTAACACTACAACCATGGGGGGTGATTGGGACGCGACACCACACCAGGACACACACCAGGTAACACTTACACCCAGTAAGCACATACCCCAGGTAACACTAACACCAGGTGACACCACATGTACTTTCGCACAGTGACACCGACATCCCAGGTATACATACACCAGTGACACAACAACAGGTACACACACACACAAACACCTCATGTCGATACCACATCCAGTGACACCCAGACCAGGTGACCATCACACCAGGTGACGCATACACAAGGTGACACTACACGCAGGTGACTCTACAACCAGTGACACACATCAGGTAACACTACAACCAGGCGACACTACACCAGGTACACTACACCAGGAGTGACACCACACCACACCAGGTGACACTGCACCTAGGCGACACTACAAACCACAGGAGGACACTATACTCTGTGACCATACAAACCATGAGCCACTACAAAAGTGGACAAACCACACCAGGTGACACTATCACACGGGATGTTAGGCTAACAGCCAGGTAACACTACACCATGATTGACATAATTACACCAGGTTTTGTATCTGAGCCACAACCGCATAGGTGGGGGAGGGGGGAGGGGTCGATTTGAGGGCGGGGGGGGGGGGGGGGGGGGGTGGTGGGGGCAGTTGAGGGGGGCGGGGTGGGGTCAAGCCGGAAAGGGGTGTGGAGCAGTGGGGGTGGGGGGAGGGCCATGAGGGGAGACCCGGTGGGGGGTGGCGGAGGGGGCGAAGGGGCGGAGCACGTGACGGAGAGCATGGGTGGAGGGCTGGGGGGGGGAACTGAGGGGTAAGGGGCGGGGGTAGGGGGGGGGGGGGGCGGCGTGATGGGTGGAAAGCTACAAAATCAGGGTGAATACAAATCATTGTAGGTACGACTGGACTGGTGGGACTAAGGAGCGGGAGGGAAGATAGTGCCGGGGGGGTGTGATAATAGCTAGCCGGGGATGGGTGACCTAGCTCACCAGTAAATCTTACACAGTGACATTACACCAGGTGAACACCTACTACCAGGTGACACCTACACCAGGTGGCACTACACCAGTGGCACTACACAGTGACCACCACACATGGTAACACTACACCATGTGACACTACACCAGTAAACCTACACCAGGTAACACTACACCAATGACACTATAAAACCGGGTGACACTACACAAATAACACTACAACCAGGTAATACTACACCAGTGACACACACATGTAACAATATACAGGTAACACAACACCAGGTGTCACTCACAAAAAAACCAGGCAACAGTACACCAGGAAACACTGCAACCATGTACACTAACACCATGTGGACACTACACAGGTGATATCTACAAACCAGTAACACTACACAACACCTGTAACACTACAAACCCATTAACACTACAACCAGGTGACACTATCAACCAGGTGATACTACACCAGGTGATACTTACACCAGGTAATCACTATAACACCAGTTAACATACACCAGGAGACACGTATCACTCAGGCAAACAGTACATCAGTAACACTGCACAGTAACACTACACTACCAGTGACACTACAACCAGTGATTACTAACACCAGGTATCACTACACCAGGTAACACTACACCAGGTAACACTACACCAGAGGTGAACACTAACACCAGGTACACAATACACCCAGGGTAACACCTACAACCAAGGTAACACTACACCAGGTGACACTACAAACCAGCTCTGACATATACACACACCAGGGTAACACAACACCAGGTGATACTACACCAGGTAACACTTCACCGTAACATACACCCGGTAATACTACCACCAGGTGATACTACACACCAGGCAACACTACTCCAGGTAACATTAACACCCGGTAACATCTACTCCAGGTAACACTAGAACACCAGGTAATACTACACCAGGTACAAACTACAACACCAGGTAACACTACAACCAGTAACACTACACCATGGTAACCAACTACACCAGTGATACTAGCACCGGGCAGAAACACATGACAACAGGTAACATTACACCAGGTAACACTACACACAGGTAACACTACAACCAGGTAACACTAGCACAGGAAATACTACACCAGAGTAACTACACCAGGCAACACTATCAACCAGGTGATATCTACAACCAGGTAACACTACACCAGGTGACACTACACAAGGTAACACTACATACACCAGATAACACTTGACACCAGGTACACTACCTCAGGTAACACTACAACCAAGGTGACAACTACTCCAGGTAACACTACAACCAGGTAACACTAACACCAGGTGACACTACCCCAGGTGCTACTAAACCCCAGTAACACTACACCAGGTAACGCTACACAGGATGATACTACACCAAGTGAGCGCTAACACCAGGTGATACAACAACAGTACACTACAACACAGGTAACGCTAGTCAGCAGGTAACACTAGCACAGTAACGCTAACACCAGGTGATACAACAAACGACACAAGTAACGCTAAGCACCAGGTGATAACTACACCAGGAAACACAACACGCAGGTAAACGCTATAGCAGCAGGTAACACTACACCAGTAACGCCTACACTCAGGGTGATACTAACACCAGGTGATAACTACACCAGGTAAACTAACACTCGAACCAGGTAAAACGCTCACCGGCTGGTGATACTATATACACCAGTGTAACACTTAACAACCAGGTAACCCTACCCAGAGTAACCCCTATGACTCAGGTAAGTCGCAATTTACAAACTAAAGACTAATCACACCAAGTGGTGGGATGATACTAACAAATCAAAAAAAACACATTGAACGCTACAGCTGGTAAACTACACCTGGTAACGCGACACAGGTGATCACTACACCAAGTAACGCTGAACAACCATGATACTAATCAAACCAAGTAAACCCCAGACCACGCTACACCAGTGATACACACCATAACGCTACACCAGGTGATATTCTACACCATGACACTAAACCAGGTAACACAACAGCAGTAACACTAACACCAGTAACGCTACACCAGTAACAACTAACACCAGGAAACGCTACAACAGGTGATACTACTCCAAGTAACGCTACAGCCTAACACTACTCCAGTAACGCTACACCAGGTATACTAAAACCAAGTACAGCTACACCATGTGATACTACACAAGTAACGCTACACCAGGTGATACTACACCAGTAACAACTACAGCAGGTAACACAAACACCAGTAACGCTAACACCAAGTAACGCTACACCAGGTGAACACTACACCAGTAACCTACAGCAGGTAACACTACACCAGGTGAACGCTACACCAGTGATACTACACCAGGTGACACAACACCAGGTAACACTACAGCAGAAAACGACTACACCATGATACTAACCAGTAACACTACACAGTGACACTATCACCAGGTACACTACACAGGTGAAACACTACAAAACCAAGTAAACGCTACACATGATACTACACCAGTAACACTCCAAGCAGTAACCACTACCCCAGGTAACTGCTACACCAAGGTGATACTACACAAGTAACGCTACAACAGGTGAAACTACACCAATAACAGCTACAAACCCAGTGATACTACACCAAGTAACCTACCCCAAGTGATATACTACATCCAAGTAACGCAACACCAGGAGATACTACACCAGTCAACGCTACACCAGAAACGCTAACACCAGTTACGCTACACAGTTATACTACACCAAGTAACGCTACACCAGGTGATACTACACCAATAAACGCTACAACAGTGATACTACACCAAGTAACGCTACACCAGGTAACGCTACACCAGGTAACGCTACACCAGGTGATACTACACCAAGTAACGCTACACCAGGTGATACTACACCAAGTAACACTACACCAGGTGATACTACACCAGGTAACGCTACACCAGGTGATACTACACCAAATAACGCTACACCAGGTTATCAACTACACCAAGTAACTGCTATCACCAGGTAACACTACACCAGTTGATTCGTACACCAAGTAACGCTACACCCAGGTGAACTACACCAGGTAACGCTACACCAGTGATACTACACCAGGTAACGCTACACCAGTGATGACTACCCAAGTACCCACTACACCAGGTTAACGCTACAACCAGAGATACGTATACCAGGTAACGCTACACCAGTGATACAACAACCCAGGTTAACCCTACACCGAGGTGATACTAACTCATTAACACTACACAGTGTAAACGCTACACCAGGTAACGCTACACCAGTAACCTACACCAGTGATACAACACCAGGGTCAACACTAACAAACAGGTAACACTACACCATGGTAACACAACAAGACAGGTGATACTACACCAGGTGATACTACCACACCAGTAACACTGCACCAGGTTGACACTACACCAGGTAACACTACACCGGTAACACCACACATATGTGACACTACACCAGTAACCTACACAGGTACCACTACACCAGGTAACACACTATCACCAGGTAACACTAACACCAGGTAACACTAACACCAGTAACCTACACCCAGGTCACTACACCCGTGATACACACCAGGTGAACCCTAATATCATAGGTGCTCCCGGAGAATAACCACTCACCCAGGGGTAATAGCCCTCAACATTTCCCAAAGTGACACTAAGAGGAAAATACTAACCAAAGCTATCTGGCTCATCACTCCCACTCTCTCCTCACTCTCTCTCTCTCGTCATCTCGTCGCTGTCTTCTCATCCTCTCCACTCTCATCGTCACTCTCTCTCTCGCTCGGGCGCTCTCCTCTCTCTCTCTCTCTCTCTCTTCTCTCTCTCTCTCTACACACTACACACACACAACACGGACGAATACAGCAACTCAGACTGAGGGACTTGATTATCCCAGCCTCTCTCTTTCTCTTGGGGTCGTCTTGTATTGGACTGAGAAGAAGTCATTTGCGGCTGACCAAAAAATTCCTCATTAACGATTCCCAGATGTGTAAGTAGGCGTTGTGTTTACAACGTTCCTTGCAACAGGTGCCTAACACTGATCCTTTGTTGTTGCAAACACTGCTGTAGTTTATCTATCTAAGTATGTTATCTCTGCCTCAGAAGCATCTTAGCCTGTAAATAAAACTGAGGCAGGAATAGAAGTCTTAGCCTGTTAAATAAAGCGAGGTCATGGATAGCAGGCCTTAGCCTGTAAATAAACTGAGAGGCAGGATAAAGGTCTTAGCCTGTTAAATAAACTGAGGCAGATATCAGCCCTTAGCCTTAAATAAACTGAGGCAGGATAGCAGGATCTAAACCTGTAAATAAAAACTGAGGTAGATAGGCAGGTCTTAGGCCTGTAAATAAACTGAGGCAGATACAGGTCTAACCTGTAAATAAACTGGAGGTAGAGGAAGCAGGTCTTAGCCTGTAAATAAACTGATAGGATAGCAGGTCATAACCTGTGAAATAACAGAGGTAGGATAGCATTCTTACCTGTAAATAAACTAAGCAGGATAGCAGTCTTTTAGCTGTTAAATAAACTAAGCAGATACAGGTCTTAGCCTGTAAATAAACTGGCAGGATAGTCAGGTGCTTAACCTGTAAATAACTGAGGCAGGATAGTCAGTCTCAGCCTGTAAATAACTGGAGGCAGAATAGCAGGTCTTAGCCGTAAATAAACTGAGGCAGATAAGCAGTCTTAGCCAGTAAATAACTGAGGCAGGATAGGCATGTCCTCCCCCGTAACCCCCACGTGTGGATTGGCCCACACAATAAAAAGAGGTAAATGGGAAAAAGGGACAAAAATTTAAGTTGATTATATAAGGTTTTTTTATTGATTGTATGAGGTAAGTTTTGATAAAAGTTATTTAAGATTAAGGTTGAAGTATGTTATATTTTGATGATTAAGTTTTTTTTAGTATTGTAAGAGATAAGGTTTTTTTTAGGATATTTAGAAGTATTTTAATGTCATGTTATTATTGTATTATTTAAGTTTTGTTTATTAAATTAATATTTTAAGGTTTGTTTAGTATTGTATTATTATAATTAATTTACGCAGAGTATTAGGTTAAGTAAATAAATTAATAGAATGTAGGTAAATTAAGTAAATTGATATACAGTCTTACCTTATAAAAACAGGCTATAGCAGTCTTAAACCTGAAATAAACTAGCAGATACATCTCACCTGAAATAACCGAGCAGATACAAGTCTCAAGCCTGTAAATAACTGAGCAGTTAGCGTCTTACCTGTAATAAACTATACAGATACAGGTCTTACCTGTAAATACACAAAGGCAATTCAGGTCCTCAGCCTAAGAAACTGAGGCAGATAGCAGGTCTTCGCCTGTAAAATATACTAAAGGCAGATACAGGTCTAGCCTAAATAAACAGAGGCAGGATACATCTTAGCCTGTAAATAAACTTAGGCAGGAGAGCAGTTTTTAGCCTGTAAATAAACTGAGGCAGATAGCAGGTCTTAACCTGTAAATAAACTGAGGCAGGATAGCAGGTCTTAACCTGTAAATAAACTGAGGCAGGATAGCAGGTCTTAACCTGTAAATAAACTGAGGCAGGATAGCAGGTCTAACCCTGGGTTTTTTTAAAAAAATAAACTGAGTGCAGATAGGCAGGCCTTAACCGAAATTAAATCGAGCAGGATAGCAAGGGTCTTAACCTTAAATAAACTGATGCAGGATAGCAGGTTTAGCCTGTAAATAAACTGAGGCAGATAGCAGTCTTAAACCTGTAAATAAACTGAGGCAGGATAGCAGGTCTTAGCCTGTAAATAAACTGAGGCAGGATAGCAGGTCTTAGCCTGTAAATAAACTGAGGCAGGATAGCAGGTCTTAGCCTGTAAATAAACTGAGGCAGGATAGCAGGTCTTAGCCTGTAAATAAACTAAGGCAGGATAGCAGGTCTCAGCCTGTAAATAAACTGAGGCAGGATAGCAGGTCTTAGCCTGTAAATAAACTGAGGCAGGATAGCAGGTCTTAGCCTGTAAATAAACGAGGCAGGAATAGCAGTCTTAAGCCTGTAAATAAAACTGAGGCAGGAAAGCAGGTCCTTAGCCTGTCAATAAACAGAGGCAGATAACATGGTCTCTTAGCCTGAAAATAAACTGAGGCAGGATAGCAGTCTTAGCCTGTAATTAACTGCGGCAGTATACAGGTATTACCTGTAAATCAACTGAGCAGGATAGCAGGTATTAGCCTGTAAATAAACTGAGCAGCGATAGGCAGTATTAGCCTGTAAATAAACGAGGCAGGATAGCTGAGATTACCTGTCAACTGAGGAACACAAAAAAAACACTGTTTATTTGATAAAATGTCCTCAAATATACGAGTTTCGAGAGTATTTTAAATTGGGTTAAGTGGACACAGAGAACATAAAGCGAAACTATGAACTTAATCAATGTGACCTAATTTCTCACTTTATTTAATACTAAGTAACCACTGTTTTACATTTTATCTTATTGTTAAGTTTATCTTAAAACCGAATTAGAATGTTCCCAGCATGTGTTGTGACAGGGTTGAGGTTGTTCAGGAGTTGGTGGCACAAGCTTCGTGAAGACGAGAACAGAGCAAAGGAGGGTTGAGGATGTTGCAAGGTGTTTGAGGTTGTGCGGTGTTGGTGTCACAGCTTCTTTAGGACGAGAGACTAGCAAGGAAGAGTTTTGAGTTGTGGCAGGTTTGAGGTTTGTGCAGGTGTTGAGTTTGTGGCAGGTGTTGAGGCTGTGACAGGTGTTGAGGTTGTGGCAGATGTTGAGGTTGTGTCAGGTGTTGGTGGTCACAGCTTCTTGAAGACGAGAGACTAGGCAAGGAAGGTGTTGAGGTTGTGGCAGGTGTTGAGGTTGTGTCAGGTGTTGAGTTTGTGGCAGGTGTTGAGGTTGTGTCAGGTGTTGGTGGTCACAGCTTCTTGAAGACAAGAGACTATGCAAGGAAAGGTGTTTGAGGAAGCCGGCAGTGTTGAGGTTGTGTCAGTGTGTTTGAGTTTGTGGCAGTGTTGAGGGTTGTGTCAGTGTTGGTGATCACAGCTTCTTGAAACGAAGACTAGGCAAGGAGTTGTTTAAGGTTGTGGCAGGTGTTGAGGTTGTGTCAGGTGTTTGAGTTTGTGGCATGGTGTTGAGGATGTGAACCAGGTGTTGAGGTATGTGCAGTGTTTGAGTTTGTGGCAGTTTGTTGAGGCTGTGCAGGTGTTGAGGTTGTGGCATGTGGTCGAGTTGTGGCAGGTTTGAGTTTGTGCAGGTGTTGAGCTTGTGCAGGGGTTGAGTTGTGACATGTTGTTGAGGTTGAGTGGCAGTGTTGAGTTTTGTGGCAGGTGTTGAGGCTTGGCATTGTTGAGTTTGTGGCAGGTTTGAGGTTAGTCAGGTGTTTGATTTGTGGCAGTTTGAGGCTGTACATGTGAGGAGCTGTGCAGGTGGTTGGTGGTCACAGCATCTTGAAGACGATAGACTAGGCAAGGAGGGTGTTGAGGCCTGTGGCAGTTTTGAGTTATTGTGGCAGGTGTTGAGTTGAGGCAGGTGTTGATTTGTGTCAGGGTTAGAGGCTGTGGCAGGTGTTGAGTTTCGTGGCAGGTTGTTAGGCTGTGGGCTGGAGTGAGGCTGTGCCTGTGTTGAGGCTGTGGCAGGTGTTAGGCTGGGCAGTGTTCTATGAGGCTTTGGTGGCAAGGTGATGATTTGTGGCAGTGTAGAGGTCTGTGGCAGGTGTTGAGTTTGTGGAAGGTAAGAGGCAGTGGCAGGTGTTGATTGTGGCAGTTTGAGACTGGGCAGTGTTGAGCTGTGGCAGGGTTGAGGCTGTGGCAGTTGTTGAGGCTGTGCATGTTGAGTTGTGTCCCGGCAGGTGTTGAGTTGTGCAGGTGTTTGAGGCTTTGCAGGGCTGAGGTTGAGCAAGTTTGAGGCTTGTGTCAGGTGTTGAGTTTGTGGCAGGTGGTGACTGTGGGCAGGTGTTGAGTTTTGTGGCAGGTGTTGAGGCTGTGCAGGTGTTGGTGGTTCACAGCTTCTTGAAACCGAGAGACTAGGCAAGAAGTTGTTGAGGCTGAGGCAGGGTTGTTGAGGTTGTGACTGTGTTAGGTTGTGGCAGGTGTTGAGGTTGTGGCAGCTGTTGAGGCATTGGCTAGGTGTTTGAGTTTGTGTAGGTGTTGAGGCAGTGGGCAGGTGTTAGGATTTGTGGCAGTGTGAGACTGTGAAGGTGTTGGAGCTGTGCAGTGTTGAGGCTGTGCAGGTTTGAGTATGGTGGCAGGTGTTTGAGCTATGGCAGGTGTTGAGGTTGTGGCAGGTGTGGAGGTGTGGCCGGTGATGAGGTTGTGACAGGTGTTGAGGTAGTGGCAGTGTTTGAGTTTGTGGCTCAGTAGTTGAGGCTGTGACAGGAGGTTGATCTGTGACAGGTGTTTGAGGTTTTGACAGGTGTTGAGGCTGCACAGAGGTGTTTTGAGACTGTGACAGTGTTGAGGTTGTGACCGTTGTTGAGGCTGTGACAGGTGTTGGTGTGACAGTTGTTGAGGTTGTACAGGTAGTTGAGGCTTTGAACAGGTGTTTGAGGTTGTGACAGGTGTTGAGCTGTGACAGATTTGAGCGTGACAGGTGTTGAGTTGTAACAGGTGATTGAGCTGTGACAGGTGTTGAGGCTGTGACAGGTTTTGAGGTTGTAACAGGTTTGGGGGGGGGGGGGAGCTGTGACAGGTGTTGAGCTGTGACAGGTTTTAGATGTTTGTAACAGGTTTGAAGACTGCAGGTGTTGAGGCAGGTGACAGGTGTGCTTCTCACCGGAGAACATCGCTTAATCTCCCTCAAAACGGTAAGACAAATAACACAACACACACCCATTGTGTTGCAGGATCGATCACAGCTCCCGGCCCCATCCTCTTCACTGTCGCTACAAGGAAACCAATCTCTCACTGCTCCAAGACCCATTTATACCACTTCGTAAATCTATGTATAGATCCTGCCTTCACTACATCACCAGAGTGTCGTGTGTGTGTGTTGTGTGTGTGTGTGTGAGTGTGTTATGTTAGGTGTGAGTGTGTGTTGTGGTGAGATAAGGTGTGTGAATGAGGTCACTGTTATCTTATACCACGTGATGGATAACTAACCTCACTCACACCATCCAAAAAAACTCAAGCAAATTCTTACGTGATGGAGAGAACCATCTTACTGGCATTACTAAAGTTGTTAAGGGGGAAAGTTGAAGCTTATCTGCTACACCAGGTACCCTCCCATTCCACTTGTATGAAAATTCTCACTCTCCTAAAATATTAGATTACAAACAACTCTCAGTGTATATACACTGAGAGAGATATATCCACTCCAGTATGAATATATATAGCACTGAAAGGATATACCTCTCAGTATATATACACGAGAGAGATAACCTCTCAGTATATATAATATACCCTGAGAGAGATATACCCTCAGTATAAATATATTACACTGAAGAGATTTACCTCTCAGTATAATATACACTGAGAGAGATAACCTCTCAGTATATATATATACACCTGGAGAGAGATATACCTCTCAGTATATATTTATATCACTAGAGAGAATATACCTTCCTCAGTATATATTAATACTGAGAGAGATATACCCTCAGATAAATACACTGAGATAGATATACCTCTCAAGTAAATATCTGACACTGAATTTAGATGAGCTCCGCTTCATATAATCTTCATATAGACTTCAAAATAGAGCTTCATATAGAGCTTCATATAGAGCTTCATATATGCTTCATATAGAGCTTCATATATAGCTTCATATAGAGCTTCATATAGAGCTTCATATAGAGCTTCATATAGAGCTTCATATAGAGCTTCATATAGAGCTTCATATATAGCTTCATATAGAGCTTCATATATATAGAGCTTCATATATAGCTTCATATAGAGCTTCATATAGAGCTTCATATAGAGCTTCATATATAGCTTCATATAGAGCTTCATATAGAGCTTCATATATAGCTTTCAAGTCGAGCTTCATATATAGCTTCATATAGAGCTTCATATAGAGCTTCAAATAAAGGCTTTCCTATAGAGCTTTCAATAGAGCTTCAAATAGAGCTTCATATAAGTCTTCATATAAGCTTCATATAGAGCGTCATATAAAGCCTTCATATATACATCATATAGAGCTTCAATATAGAGCTTTTCATATATAGCTTCATACAGAGCTTCAAATAAAGCTTCATATATAGCTTCAATATAAGCATCATATATACTCATATAAGCTTCATAATATAGCTACATATAGAGACTTCATATAAGCTTCATATAACTTCAAAAAGCTCATATAGACTTCAAATAGAGCTTCTAACAGAGCTTCATATAGAGCGTCATATAGAGCCTCTTCATATGAGCTTCATAATAGAGCTTCATAAGAGTTTCCATATAGATTTTCATAAAGAGCTTCAATAAGCTTCATATAGAGCTTCATATATAGCTTCATATAGAGCTTCATATAGAGCTTCATATAGAGCTTCATATATAGCTTCATATATAGCTTCATATAGAGCATTCAGTATAGAGCTTCCAATAGAGCTTCATTTTAGCTTCAGATATAGCTACATATGAGAGCTTCATATAGAGCTTCATATAGAGCTTCATATAGAGCTTCATATAGAGCTTCATATATAGCTTCATATAGAGCTTCATATAGAGCTTCATATAGAGCTCCTATAGAGCTTCATAAGAGCTTCATATAGACTTCATAATAGACTTCATATAGAGCTTCATATAGACCTTCCATATACAGCTTCAATATAAGCTTCATATACAGCTTCATATAGACTTCATATAGAGCTTCATATAACTTCGATAAGACTCATAGAGAGCTTCATATAGACTTCACATATAGCTTTTCATATAGAGCTTCATAAAGAGCTTCATATAATAGCTTCATAAAGCATCATATATAAGCTTCATAAGACTTCATATATAGCTTCATATATAGCTTCATATAGAGCTTCATATAGAGCTTCATATAGAGCTTCATATAGAGCTTCATATAGAGCTTCATATAGAGCTTCATATTATCATCATATAGAGAGCTTCATATAGAGCTCATATAGAGATTTCATATGAGCTTCATAATAGCTTTATATAAGACTTCATATAGACTTCATATAGAGCATCCATATAGCACCTGTGGGTAGTGAGTGATGTACCTATACTCCGCACGGCTCTGATATGAGAGTGATGTTAACTATACCCGCACCTGTGTATTGTGAGTGATTACCGTGATTGCGCGCTGACGCTGTGAATGTGAGTGATGTAACCTATTCCCGCACCTTGTGTATGAGGAGTGATGTACCTATGTCCGCACCTCTGTGTATGTGATGTGATGTACTATTCCCCGCCACCCTGTGTATGTGATGATGTACCTATACTCCGCACCTGTGTATGTGAGGTGATTATCTATACCCCGCACCTCTGTAAGGTGAGTCGATGTACCACAATCCCGCACCTGTGTATGTGAGTTATGTAACCTATAACCCGCACCTGTGTAAGTTAGTGATGTTGCCTATAACCCGCAATCTGTGATTGTGAGTGATGTACCCATATACCCAACCCGCACACCTGAGTATGTGAGTGATGTACCTAAAACCGCAACCTGTGTATGTGGTGAATGTACCTATACCGCACCTGTGGTATGGCGACAGTGATGTACCTTATTACCCCGCACCTGTGTATGTGAGTGATGTACCTATACCGCACACTGATGTATGTGAGATGATGTAGCCTTATACCCGCACTGAGTATGTTTAGTGATGTACCTATACTCCGCACTCTGGAGTGAGTGATGTACCTATACGCCGCACCTGTTATGTGAGTGATGTACCTAATTCCTGCACCTGTGTATTGTGAGTGAAGTCCATATTTCCCCAGCCTGTGTATGTGAGTGATGTACCATATACCGCGCACCTCTGTAAGGTGAGTGATGTACCTATTCCCTCCCGCACCTGTGTATGTGATGATGTACCTATACCCCGCACCTGTGTATGTGAGTGAGGGTACCTATACCCGCACACTGTGTATGGAGTGTTGTACTATACCCGCACCTCTGTATTGACTGATGTACCTATAACCCCACCTGATGTATGTTAGTGATGTACCTATACCCGCACACCTGTGTATGAGAGTGTGTACCTATACCCGCACCTGTGTATGTGAGTGTTTAACCTATAAGCCCGCACCATTGTATGTGAGTTTTGTACCTTCATACCCGCACTCTGTGTATGTAGTGTTATACCCTGGTGGGAGCAATTTTTATAGTTCCAAATTGTTGGGTTGGACTCGACTTCACAGCGTTATTGACAGCAACCTTGTTGATATGTCTACCTGTCTGCATGTCTGCCTGTCTGTGGTCACCTGTCTGGTTTCTCCTGTCTCTGTCCGTCTGTTCTCCCTGTTTGTGTCTGCCGGTCCTGTGTCTCCCTTGGTCTGCGTGTCCTCTCTTCTGTGCAGCCTGTCTACGTCTCCCTGTGTCTCCCTGTCTAGTCGTCTCCTTTCTGTGTCTTCCTGTCTACGTCTCCCCTGTCTGTGTCTGCTGCTGTCTAACGTCTCCCTGTCTGTGTCTCCGCTGTCTACGTTCTCCTGTCTGTCTTCCTGTCTACGTTTCCCTGTCTGTCTCCCTGTCTACATTTCTCTGTCAGTTTTCCCTGTCTGTGATCTCCTGTTCAGTGTCCTCCCTGTCTGTGATTCCTGTCTGGTGTCCCTCCCTGTCCTGTGTCTCCCTGTCAGTGTCTCTCTTCTCCCTGACTGTGTCACCTCTCCCTATCTGTGTCTCCTGTCATTGTTCCTCCCTGGCTGTATCTCCCTGTACTGTGTCTCCCTGTCTGTTCTCCCTGTCTGTTGCTGCTCTCTTGATTTATTCATCCAGTTATCTAACAAAATTTCAGAGTGTTACACAGACTCTCCTTGGCTGTTTGTCACGCTGTGTTCGTGTCTGAGAAAACAGACCGGTGACAGTAACAATACTTGTGAAGACACCACCCTATGATGCTCTGTCCGTCTTGATGCGTCCTATAATGACGCACAACATTCTCTGGATCCCCAGATGGTTCCCAGTCTCTGCTGTGTCTGCTAGAAGTCTTACTGAATGCGTGGGGCAGGGGGGGGGGAAGGAGTGGCAGCAGGGGTGGTAAGCATGAACTGAATAGTCACTCCTGCCAGGGAATCGAACGATCCTTGTGACTTGTGAATACGAAATGCTCGTCACCAGAGAGCTACGGCACCCGCCTTCCTTCTTTCCCCTCCCTCGCGTAATCCTGCCAAGAGAGGGGAGGGGGGTTGATGGGGGAAGGAGCAAGGGAAGACCTTGAGGGTGTGTCTGAACACCAGGCAAGTCTACTCTGAAGATTATTATGGTAACAATATCTGACATGATGATAAGACACCACGTAGCAGGCAGTTGGGTAAATCCTTGATGGTGTCGCTGTGGAAGACGTTTCGCCTACAGTACAGTGCAGCGTCTTCAGTCGAGTACAGAGGAGACAGTCATAAGCAGCTAGAGATGTAGTACTGGGGGTGGTCAGTCCCTCAGGGACTGCTGATTGCTTAGTACTTCGACTGAAAGACGCCTCTGTGTAGGGCAAACGTTTCAGCAGTAAGGATTAGGATACGCGTTGGGACATGTGTTCTTACTCTCAATGCGTACCGTGAAGAGTGTCATGAGGAGAGTAGCATAGAGGCGACCTTCCTATTGTTCCTGTCTTGTGGGATCCACCTTAACTCCAGACGCTGGAGCTCATGGACCCTCCCTACCCCCCCCCCCTCCCTTTCCCTCGTCTGCTAAATGGACTGTCCAAAGCTCCCCCTGACACAAAGGTCTGCGACAAGTAACCTCGAAACTCGTGTGATCGACGGACCCTAGGCGACTTGCAGAAATGAGATGTATCTCCATGGCTACAGTGCCACTTGTCAACACAGATAGCAAAGTCGGTTTTGTGACACAGAACCACGGAGACTTTCATTACACCCTTCTTGGGATCGGTTCTTCACGGGGCCACATAGATGAGGCGTCTAACATTCACATTGTGTACCGATTCTGTGTCCGGCGATGACTTCCGTCACGCGACACACGAAGCAGGTGTGGTGGTGTCACCCCCACGACCGCCCTACACACACTCACGACCTGCACTCTGGCCACACCATCCTTGCTTCACACCTCACCCAAATCACTGTTTACTATGTGGGTGCCAAGAAGAAAGAAGGAGTAAGAAGAGGGAAGGAAGAGGAAAAAAAGGTGAGGGGGAAGGAGGGTCAAGGAGAAGGAGGGAGAAGAGGAATGGATTGATAGGGGGTGTAGGTTCCTCTCTATAGAATGTGAATCTAACTCAAAAGTTTGAGAGTGTGACTAATATACGCAGATGACGCCTTCTTAATCTTGTCACATATATATATTAGCCCTTGGTATCTTTAGTTGTTCAAACGTATCGCTCTACGCAGCAAGGTTCTTCAGTCAAATACAGAGGCATGAGTGTGTAGTTATTGCGAAATGATGATGAAATTAGTCCATCAACTGAAGAAAAAAGTAAGCTGAGGTGGTCAGCTCCCGCCTCGGGCCTGCCTGGAGAACTCACTCTCATCCAGGCTGAGGGAACTGACTCGGTGCAAAACTACTACCTGCTGGTGGTCACTCGAATAAGCAGCACCAGAGCAGAGCACCCCTACTAGTATAAAGCCATAATACTTGTTAGGAAAGAAGCGCTCAAACTAGACTAAGATGACAAAGTAGTCGCCAGCATAAAGTGACATAAGCCTTTGAAGCTCAAGAGGGAATATTAAACCTACACCGTCACTCCCACCGGAGCAAGAAACAGTCAAGGATGAAGACCATGACCATCAAGGAAATCACGATTATCCAAGCAGGCAATGGTATCACATCCGGTGACACTAGCACCAGTGACAGAGCCAACTGACATTAAGGTGACAACTTCACAGCAAGCTGAGACATCACATGGGGGGGGGGGGGGGGGGGGGAGTGTTTTTTTTGACATCTTAAACACGTGGACAACCACAGCAGCGACTTACACTACATACAACCCAAGGTGACACCACACATAGGAGAACACTACAGCAAGTGAACTACCCACGCGTGACACCACAACCAGATTACACCACAACAGGTTAACACTAACAACAGCTGACACCACAAACCAGATTTTAAACACTAACTACAGGTCGATCACTTCAGCCAGGTGACACACACCAGGCATAACACTACACAGGTGAGCACTACTCCAGGTGATGCAACAAACATCCCACCATGACACAACACCAGGTTGAACACTACCCACCAGGTGATCAACACCACTACCAGTGTGACACACACCAGGAACACACACCAGGTCAACACTCACAACAACAGAAAGCCAGGTAACACTAACACCAGTGACACCACACCAGTCTGACCACAACACCACACCAGGGTGACACCACATCCAGTAAAGCACTACACACCAGGTAACACTACAACCATGGGGGGTGATTGGGACGCGACACCACACCAGGACACACACCAGGTAACACTTACACCCAGTAAGCACATACCCCAGGTAACACTAACACCAGGTGACACCACATGTACTTTCGCACAGTGACACCGACATCCCAGGTATACATACACCAGTGACACAACAACAGGTACACACACACACAAACACCTCATGTCGATACCACATCCAGTGACACCCAGACCAGGTGACCATCACACCAGGTGACGCATACACAAGGTGACACTACACGCAGGTGACTCTACAACCAGTGACACACATCAGGTAACACTACAACCAGGCGACACTACACCAGGTACACTACACCAGGAGTGACACCACACCACACCAGGTGACACTGCACCTAGGCGACACTACAAACCACAGGAGGACACTATACTCTGTGACCATACAAACCATGAGCCACTACAAAAGTGGACAAACCACACCAGGTGACACTATCACACGGGATGTTAGGCTAACAGCCAGGTAACACTACACCATGATTGACATAATTACACCAGGTTTTGTATCTGAGCCACAACCGCATAGGTGGGGGAGGGGGGAGGGGTCGATTTGAGGGCGGGGGGGGGGGGGGGGGGGGGTGGTGGGGGCAGTTGAGGGGGGCGGGGTGGGGTCAAGCCGGAAAGGGGTGTGGAGCAGTGGGGGTGGGGGGAGGGCCATGAGGGGAGACCCGGTGGGGGGTGGCGGAGGGGGCGAAGGGGCGGAGCACGTGACGGAGAGCATGGGTGGAGGGCTGGGGGGGGGAACTGAGGGGTAAGGGGCGGGGGTAGGGGGGGGGGGGGGCGGCGTGATGGGTGGAAAGCTACAAAATCAGGGTGAATACAAATCATTGTAGGTACGACTGGACTGGTGGGACTAAGGAGCGGGAGGGAAGATAGTGCCGGGGGGGTGTGATAATAGCTAGCCGGGGATGGGTGACCTAGCTCACCAGTAAATCTTACACAGTGACATTACACCAGGTGAACACCTACTACCAGGTGACACCTACACCAGGTGGCACTACACCAGTGGCACTACACAGTGACCACCACACATGGTAACACTACACCATGTGACACTACACCAGTAAACCTACACCAGGTAACACTACACCAATGACACTATAAAACCGGGTGACACTACACAAATAACACTACAACCAGGTAATACTACACCAGTGACACACACATGTAACAATATACAGGTAACACAACACCAGGTGTCACTCACAAAAAAACCAGGCAACAGTACACCAGGAAACACTGCAACCATGTACACTAACACCATGTGGACACTACACAGGTGATATCTACAAACCAGTAACACTACACAACACCTGTAACACTACAAACCCATTAACACTACAACCAGGTGACACTATCAACCAGGTGATACTACACCAGGTGATACTTACACCAGGTAATCACTATAACACCAGTTAACATACACCAGGAGACACGTATCACTCAGGCAAACAGTACATCAGTAACACTGCACAGTAACACTACACTACCAGTGACACTACAACCAGTGATTACTAACACCAGGTATCACTACACCAGGTAACACTACACCAGGTAACACTACACCAGAGGTGAACACTAACACCAGGTACACAATACACCCAGGGTAACACCTACAACCAAGGTAACACTACACCAGGTGACACTACAAACCAGCTCTGACATATACACACACCAGGGTAACACAACACCAGGTGATACTACACCAGGTAACACTTCACCGTAACATACACCCGGTAATACTACCACCAGGTGATACTACACACCAGGCAACACTACTCCAGGTAACATTAACACCCGGTAACATCTACTCCAGGTAACACTAGA
>NC_069453.1:23846941-23909441 GCF_026875155.1 Cherax quadricarinatus
AATTTTTCCTCATAGGAACCCCCCTTAGCTCGGGAAAAACAAACCCTTGTGAAACCCCTTTGTATTTTCTCTGTTTCTTGACGTGCTTTACAAGTGCGGGTTCCAAACAGGTGCTGCTACTAGTATGGGCCGAATACACGGTGTACAGTGTTTTAATTTTTGATTCCTTATTAAGGATCGGAAGCGTTCTCAGGTTTCCCGGGGCCGCCATATGCTGCAGAGTTACTGATTGATGGGCTTCCGGAGACATGCCGTGTTTACTCCCCCCAAGATCTTTTCCTTGAGGGGGTTTTGCGTCTTTGGCCCCCTACCTATACCTGTCGTGGTTTTGTCCCCTCCCCATCTTCATGATTTGCATTTGGCAGGATTAAATTTCGAGAACCCCATTTGCTGGACCAGGGTCCAGTTCCCCGGGTCTCTTTAAAGTCCTGCCGGTCCTCACAGATTTAATTCCCCCTCAAAAACTTAATCACTGCAAACGGGGAAAACCCTTCGAGTCAAACCCCTTCCGTAGTCTTTCACATATACCAAAAATAGCACTGGCCCAGGACCGCCCTGTGGGCCCCCGCCCCGTCCAGGTGCCCCACTTGTTACATCATTACGTACCATGACTGTTGTTGCCCCCCTGTCGGGTATTCTCTGATCCTTGCAGTGCCCTTTCCCTGTTATAGCCCCTGGTGCTCTAGTTCTGCTTTAATCTTTGGGGAAAAACTGTGTAAGGCCTTTTGCGCCCCAAGAAGGAAATCAACCCACCCCTCTCTCTCTTGTTTATTTCTTTTTTTTTCAAAAAATCCAGAAGGTTTGGAACAGGATTTCCCTTCCCGTGAATCGTGCGGGTTGGCTTTTTTAACTCCTGTTCCGTTCCAGGTGCTCCCCACTCTCCTTGAAAATTTTTCCCCCATAATTTGCTAATCCGTCAATGACACGGGTTATAGTTTAGTGGCCTTTTTTTCTGCTCCTTTTTTAAAAATGGGGAACTACATTTGCCGTCTTCCATACCTCAGGTAGTTGCCCTTCCAGGGGGGTTTTAAAAGATTGGGGAAAGTGGCCGCACAATATATCTGTCCCTTCTAAGGCCCCATGGGGAAATTTTGTCTGGCCCCATTGCTTTGAGGTATCGATGCCCCTTAGCGTTTCTTACCTCCCCCTCATCTGTATGTTGTCGTCCAAACATTGTTGGTGTATTTTTCGGGTGTCCCGCTGGTCTGTTCCCCAGAGTCCTTCCTGTCTCTCGTAAATATTTCCTTAAATCTTTTTTTTAGCCCCTCACAACTTTATCGTTTTTGTGAGTTCTCCACCTTCTTTCCTCCCCTTTCACCTGGTCCTTGACTGTTGTCTTCCCCCTAATTTGGTATACAGAGTTTGGGTCAGATTTGTTTTCCATGCTATGTCGTTTTCATACTGTCGCTGGGCCCCCTCCCTTTTTTGCATACTCTTTTTGGCTCTTCACTAATCTCCTTTTTTTCCCGGGTCCTATGCCTCCCGTACCCTTTTCCCCTTTTTTCTGTTGCAAGTTTTTTCCTCCCCTAACCTTCGAAACCAGGATCGTTTTGGTTTCCCATATTTCCGTTTTCCCCTTGGGAAAAAAACTTTCCCTCCCCCTTGCCTTTGTTGCCACATATTCCATCATCTCGTTTACTGATTTCCTACCCTTTCTCGCCCCCTGAACCTCCTGCAGGGAAATTTTTATACCTGTGTAGTCCCCCCCTTTTATAGTTTTGGCCCCGTCCCTTCGTTTGTTACCTTCTCCACTTTGTAACTCTTATTTAAAATCAAAAATAGAAACCCCATGATCGCTAGTCCAAGGGGCCCTCATAATGATGTCCTCGAGTCTGAATGCTCAGGGGAAAAAAAAAGACCAGTCTTTCTGGCTCTCCCCCTCTCTCTCTGGTTGGTCCTGACTTTGATGCATGAGGTTTTTTAAAATACCACATCCATCACTTTGGGTCTCCATGTGTGTGTTGTGTGGGTGTGTGTGTGTGTGTGTGTTTTGTGTGTGTGTGTGTGGTGTGTGGTGTGTGTGTGTGGGTTGTGTGTGTGTTTGTGTGTGTGTTTGTGTGTGGTTTTTGGGTGTGGTGTGTGGTATGTGTGTGACCCACCTACTGTGGTTGTAGGGGTTGGTCCAGCTCCCGGGGTATGCACACATGCATGTATTTCATGTAAAAGCGTAAAGAGGTGGCGGCAGCACACACAGCGAAACAAGACGGATGTACAAAAGGATATAACCACCAACAAACAACAAAAAAAAAATGAAACCCAACTTTCTTTCAACTAACATACGTGTTGTTGTTGTTGTTTTTTTTGTTGTTGTTGTTGTTGTTGTTATTGTTGTTATTGTTGTTTTTTATTGTTGTTGTTTTTATTATTGTTGTTGTTTTGTTGTTTTTTGTTGTTTTTGTTGTTGTTTTTGTTGTTGTTGTATTATTGTTGTTGTTATTTTTGTTGTTTTGTTGTTGGTTTTTTTTTTTTTGTTGTTTTATTGTTGTTGTTTTTGTTTTTATTTTTGTTGTTGTTATTATTGTTGTTTTTTGTTTTTTTGTTTTTTTTGTTGTTGTTGTTATTGTTGGGTTTTTTTTGTTGTTGTTGTTGTTTTTATGTTTTGTTTTTGTTGTTTTTGTTATTGTTGTTGTTGTTGTTGTTGTTGTTGTTTTGTTGTTGTTTTTGTTGTTGTTATTGTTTTGTTTTTGTTGTTGTTGTTATTGTTGGTTTTTTTTGTTTTTGTTTTTTGTTGTTATTGTTGTTGTTTTTTTGTTTTTTTTGTTGTTGTTGTTGTTGTTATCGTTTTTGTTGTTGTTGTTTTTTATTTGTTTTGTTGTTGTTGTTTTTGTTATTGTTGTTTTTGTTTTGTTATTGTTGTTGTTTTTTTGTTTTTGTTGTTGTTTTGTTGTTGTTTTTATGTTTTTGTTGTTGTTTTTTTGTTATTTTTGTTGTTATTGTTGTTGTTGTTATTGTTGTTATTGTTTTTGTTATTGTTGTTTTTGTTGTTATTGTTGGTTGTTGTTTTTGTTGTTGTTTGTTGTTTTTGTTGGTGTTGTTTTTGTTTTTTTGTTTTTGTTGTTGTTATGTTGTTGTTATTTTTTTGTTTTTTGTTTTTTATTTGGTGTTGGGTTGTTGTTATTGTTTTTGTTGTTTTTTTATTGTTGTTGTTGTTGTTGTTTTTGTTGTTGGGTTGTTGTTTTTTTTTGTGTTGTTGTTGTTTTTATTTTTGTTTTCATTGTTTTTGTTGTTATTTTTGTTATTGTTGTTTTATTGTTGTTGTTGTTATTGTTGTTGTTATTGTTGTTGTTGTTATTGTTGTTATTGTTTTTGTTATTGTTGTTTTTGTTGTTTTTGTTTTGTTGTTGTTGTTGTTTTTATTGTTGTTGTTGTTGTTTTTTTTTTTTGTTGTTGTTTTTGTTATTTTTGTTTTTGTTTTTGTTTTTTGTTGTTGTTATTGTTGTTGTTGTTGTTTTTTTTTATGTTGTTGTTGTTTTATTGTTTTGTTTTTGTTGTTGTTTTTGTTGTTTTTTTTTTTTGTTGTTTTTGTTGTTTTTTTGTTTTTGTTTTTGTTTTTTGTTGTTTTGTTGTTTTTATTGTTGTTGTTGTTTTGTTATTGTTGTTTTTGTTGTTTTTTATGTTGTTGTTTTTTTGGTTGTTATGTTGTTGTTTTTGTTGTTTTGTTGTTGTTGTTGTTTTTTTATGTTGTTGTTGTTTTTTTTTATGTTGTTGTTGTTGTTGTTTTTTTTTGTTGTTTTTGTTTTTTTTTATGTTGTTGTTGTTGTTGTTATTGTTGTTGTTTTTTGTTTTTTAGTTGTTGTTGTTGTATTGTTTTGTTGTTGTTTTTTTTTTTTTGTTTTTGTTTGTTTTGTTGTTGTTTTTTTGTTGTTGTTGTTGTTGTTTTTTATTTGTTGTTGTGTTTTTTTTTGTTGTTGGGTTATTGTTGTTGGTTATTTTGTTGTTTTTTTTTTTTTTTGTTGTTGTTGTTGGTTTTTTTTGTTGTTGTTTTTTATCTGTTATTGTTGTTTTTGTTATTGTTTTTGTTTTTATTGTTTTTATTTTTTTTTTTAAGATCCCACGGGGGGGCTAAACCGCGGTCAGAGAGTCTCAAAACCCCAGACCGCGCTTTTAGCCACTAGACCGCAGCCACAATAAGAGTCATCTAATAGGTATATTTCTACACCATAGGAGGTCTGGTGGCCTGGGGGTTAAGCCTCGTTTAACGGTTTAGGGTGGGTTCGATTCACCCGATAAAACATTGGACGTGTTTTTTCCACCTGTTTTCTATGTTCCCCCAGTAAAAAGGGTACCTGGGTGTTAGTCCGACTGGTGTGGGTCGCATCCTGGGACACAGACCTAAGGAGCCTGGTCACAGACCGGGCCGCGGGGTCGTGAACCCCCGGAACTCTCTCCAGATAAAAAACACCAGATAGGAAGGTTAGCACAGGCCACCTCTGTTACCACAAATGCAAGTTTTACAGACGAATCTCCGCTAGCTAGCAGTGAGGGGGAAACTTGAGCAGAGTTCGACACGGCCAACGCTACAGAAGATATCGTCCCTGTAAAAACATGCATTTGTGGGTCACCTGGTGGCCTATGCTAACCTTCCTATGGTGTAGAAATATACCTAGTTAGATGACCTTATAGTGCTAGCTGGTCTAGTGGCTAACGCGACGGTCTGGAGTTTGAGACTCTCTGACCGCAGTTCTATCCCACCCGTGTATGTTTATGGTTGGAAGGGCAATCAGTGTCCATACTAATTCGTGAGTCCATGTTGTTTATTGTTGTTTGTGTTGTTGTCTTATCTCGATGTGATGATGATGATGAATGTGAAGATCGTGAAGATGAAGGTGGTGATTATGATGATGATGATGATGAAGAGATGATTGATGATGATGATGATGGTGGTGATGAATGGATGATGAATGATGATGATGATGATGATGATGGATGGTGGTGATGATGATTAAGATGATGATGATATGATGATGATGATGCTGATGCAGAGATGATGATGGGAGATGATGATGATGAAGAGATGATTATGTATGATGAAGATGAGGGGTGAAGATGATATGATGAATGATGATGATGAATGATGGTGTGATTGAATGATGATGATTATGATTATGATGATGATGATGAATGATATGATGGTGTGGTGATGAAGATGATGATGATGATGATTGATATGATGATAGATGTATGGTGGGGGTGAGATGATGAAATATTATGATTATGATGATGATGATATGATGGATGATTGTGGTGATATGATGATGATGATGATGATATGATGGTGGTGTTTGATGAAGAAGATGATGAAGATGATGATGATGATGATGATGATGATGATAATGTGATGATGAGATGATGATGATGATGATGATGATTGATGATGATGATGATGATGAGATGGTGGTGATAATGATGATGATGATGATGATGATGATGATTGAGTGATGATGATGGTGGTGGTGATGATGGTGGTGATGAATGAAGAAGATGATGATGATGATGATGATGGTGTTGGTGATGATGATGATGATGATGATGAATTATATGGATGATTGATGATGATGATGATGGTGGTGTTGAGATGATGCTGATGATGATGATGATGATGATGAATGAATGATGATGATGAGCGATGATGAAGATGATGATGATGATGATGATGATGGTTGGTGATGATGGTGGAGATGAAGAATGATGATGATGATGATTATGATGATGAGATGGTGGTGGTGAAGATGATGAGATGATGATATGATGAGATATGATGATGATGGAAGATGATGGTATGATGATGATGATGATGATGATGATGATGATGATGGTGGTGATGATGATGAGATGATTATGATGATGATGATGATGATTGTGGTGATGATTTGTGGTGATGATGATGATATGATGATGATGATGATGAGATGAGGATGATGGTGGTGATGATGAATGATGAATGATGATGATGATGTGATGATGATGATGATGATATGATGGAGTCTTTGGTAATTAAATCAATAATATAATGATAATAGTAAAAATATAAAATTAATAATAATAATAATAATAATAAATAATAAAAGTAATAATAATATGAATAATATGATATCAAAATGAAATATGAATACCCCCCCATGTCCCCACCACAACTACCTGCACAACCACAACTACCTGCAACCACCAACTAAAACTACCTGCACAACCACCACAACTTACCTGCACACCACAACTACCTCACAACCACACTACTCACAACACAACTACCTGCAACCCACCACAACTACCTGCACAACCACACTACCTGCAACAACCAACAACTACCGCAACAACCACAACTACCTGCACCACCACAACTACCTGCACAACCACAACACCTGCACCACACAACTACCTGCAAACAACCACCACAACTACCTGCACAACACACTACCTGCACAACCACAAATTTAACTACTTGCACAACCACAACTACCTGCACCACCACAACTACCTGCACAACCACAACTACCTGCACAACCACAACTACCTGCACAACCACAACTACCTGCACAACCACAACTACCTGCACAACCACAACTACCTGCACCACCACAACTACCTGCACAACCACAACTACCTGCACAACCACAACTACCTGCACCACCACAACTACCTGCACAACCACAACTACCTGCACCACCACAACGTACCTGCACCACCACAACTAACCTGCACTCACCACAACTACCCTGGCACACACCACAACTACCTGCACCACCACAACTACCTGCACCACCACAACCTACCTTCACCACACACAACTACCTGCACCACCACCAACTACCTGCACCACCCAAACTACCTGCACCAACCACAATACCTGCACAACCACAACTACCTTCACCACCACAACTAACCTGCACCACCACAACTACCTCACAACCACAACTACCTGCACATACCACAACTACCTGCACCACCAGACAACTACCTGCAGCCACCACAACTACCTGCAACCACCACACTACCTGCACAACCACAACTACCCTGCACAACCACAACTACCTGCCACCACCACAAACTAACCTGCACAACCACAACTACCTGGCAAACCACAATACCTGAACACCACAACTACCTGCACAACCACAACTACCGTGAACAACTACAACTACCAGCACAACCACAACTACCTGACAACCACAACTACCAGCACAACCACAACTACCTGAACCACCACAACTAGCACCGGGGCCTGCACAACCACAACTACCTGAACAACCACAACTACCGCACAACCACAACTACCTGCACAACCACAACTACCTGCAACAACCACAACTACCTGACAACCACAACTACCTGCCACAACCACAACTACTGCACACCACAACTACCTGCACAAACCACAACTACTGCCAACCACAACTACCTGCACACCACAACTACCTGCACACCATAACTACCTGCACAACCAAAATACCTGCACAAACACACAACTACCTGAACAACCACAACTACCTGTACACAACCACAACTAACTGCACAACCACTAACTACCTGCACAACCATAACTACCTGCACAACAACAACTACCTCACAACCACAACTACCGCACAACCATAACTACCTGCACAACCACTAACTACCTGCATAACCACAACAACGAACAACCACAACTACCCTGCACACCACAACTATCTGCACCACCACAACTACCAGCACAACCATAACTACCGCAACAACCACAACTAACTGCACAACCATAACTACCTGCATCAAAACCACAACTACCTGCACAACCACAACTACTACCTGCACCGGAACCCACAGCTACCTGCACAACCACAACTACCTGCACAACCACAACTACCTGCACAACCACACTACCCTGCACAACCCATAACTACCTTCACAACACAACTACCCTGCACACCACAACTACCTGAACAACCACAACTACCTGCACAACCACAACTACCGCACAACCACAACTAACCTCACACACCACAACTACCTGCACAACCATAACTACCTGCACAACCACAACTCCTGCACAACCACAACTAACTGAACAACCACAACTACCTGCACAACCACAACCTACCAGCACACCACAATTACCTGAAACAAACCACAACTACTGAACAACCACAACTACCTGCCAACAACCACAACTACCTGCACTACCACAATTACCTGAACAACCACAACTACTGCACAACCACCAACTAACCTGCACAACCACAACCTACCTTGCAACAACCACAAACTACCTGAACAACTACAATACCTGCACAACCACGCGGACAACTACCTGCACAATCCACAACTACCTTCCACAACCACCACCAACTACCTGCGCAAACCACAACTACCTGTTCAACAACCACCACAACCTACCTGCACAACCACAACTACCTGCACAACAACCACAACTACCTGCACAACCACCGACAACTACCTCACAACCACAACTACCTGCACAACCACCACAACCACCTGCACGAACCACAACTACCTTCACAACCACCACAAGTAACTGCACAAACCACAACCACCACAACTACCTCACAACCATACAACTACCTGCACGACACAACTCCCTTTACAACCTACCACAAGTAACTGCCAAACCACCACAACTACCTACACAAACACAACTACCTGCACAACACTACAACTAACCGCAAACAACACCACAACCACCACAATTACTGCATCAAACCATAACAAACCACCACAACTACCTACACACCACAACTTCCTTACACAACTCACAAGTACCTGCACAACCACAACTACCTGCACAACCACCACAACTACCTGCACAACCACCACAACTAACTGGCACAACCAGAACCAGATCCACCTCAACAACCAATCCACAACTACCTGCACAAACCACAACCACCAAACTACCTACACAACCACAACTATTGCACAAACCACAACACTACAACTACCTTCACAACCACCACAAGTAACTGCACAACCACAACAACTACCTGCACAACCACAACCACTACAACTATCTGCACAACCACCACAACTACCTGCACAACCACCGCAACTACCTGCACAACCAACCACCACAACTACACTGCACAACCACAACTTGTGATACGCAAAATCCACGATGAGGGAGCTTGGCACCTGCCCACTGCCACCCACCCAGCCCACCGTGGGTGGGTGTGGCGCAGGTGGGAGTCGGACTTCAAAAATGTGGGGGTGGGCAGTGGAGAGAGCGAGGGGAGGATAAGAGAGAGATAGAGAGAGAGAGAGAGAGAGAGAGAGAGAGAGAGGGGGGGGGGGGGAGAGAGAGAGAGAGAGAGAGAGAGAGAAGAGAGTGAGAGAGAGAGAGAAGGAGAGAGAGAGAGAGATGATAGAGAGAGAGAGAGAGAGATAGAGAGAGAGAAGAGAGAGAGAGAGACATACAGACAGACAGAGACAGACAGACAGACAGACAGACACAGAGATAGAGAGAGAGAGAGACAGACAGACAGACAGACAGACATACAGAGATAAGAGAGAGAGAGAGAGAGAGAGAGAGAGAGAGAAGATACAGACAGACAGAACAGACAGACAGACAGAGAGAGAGAGAGAGAGAGAGAGAATGAGATAGAGAGAGACTGACCAGACAGACAGACAGACAACAGACACCAGAGAGAGAGAGAGAGAGAGAGTAGGAGAGAGAGAGAGAGAGGAGAGAAGATGAGAGAGAGAGAGCGAGAGAGAGAGAGAGAGAGAGAGAGGAGAGCGAGAGAGAGAGAGAGAGAGAGAGAGAGAGAGAGAGAGAGAGAGAGAGAGAGAGAGAGAGAGAGAGAGAGAGAGTAAGAAAGAAATGGCCTGTGTCCTTGAAGAAGTTAATCTTCTACTCTCCTCACCTCCTGCTTTTTTTTCCTTGTTAGCTTTACCACAATTTCTCTCAGCAAAAACAGGGTGATTATGATGTGATCTAGCTCCTGGACCCCTTAAACCATGCTAATGCATGAGAGAAGTTGTAGACTCACCTGAGATATAGTGGTATCCAGGTAATAGTAATTGATGCTTAATTTACACATATGTTACTATACAAACAGGGGGAGTTGAATGATAGCTCTAGGCCTTTTGTGTTGCAATCAACACATCTTCAGGCGATTGCAATGTTGCAGTTCGACCAAATTAGTTCAGTGGAACATTCTAACTACATGTTCCCGAAATTATTTGCTGTGACTTCCTAACTAACTCTGCAACACTGCAAGCCTTTCCTGATGAGTTTGATTTGCAACAACAAAGGTCTAGACTCTAGAGCTAATCATCCAACTTTCTCCGCCCCATCCCACCCGGTAAAGAGAGATTGTAAGCTTGCATCTTGTATCACCTAATTATTGCACATGTTAGTATGTATGATAATTATGTATACCTGTACCTAAATAACCTTACATATTTACTGCTGTACCTAAAGAATATTGTAGTTTATTATTGCCATAACACTTAAGAATGAACCTAATTATGTATAATCAGATGATACATTATTCTTGACGAAATATTAAAGTTCACGTCAGTTACCTGTTTCCTGTTATGTTATTTTATCCACTATTATCTATCTTGTTGAATATTGAGACACTTATGTGACATTTGGGACTTTTTATTGAGGAAACGTTTCGCCACACAGTGGCTTCATCAGTCTAATACGAAGAAGAAATGGGTAAGGAGAGGAGGAGTTTGAGGGAGGAGTTTGAGGGCTCTGGTGGCCTGGTGGTTAACGCTCTCGCTTCACACGGTGAGGGCCTGGGTTCGATTCCCAGCCAGAGTAGAAACATTGGACGTGTTTCTTTCCACCTGTTGTCTATGTTCCCCATCAGTAAAATGGGTACCTGGGTGTTAGTCGACTGGTGTGGGTCGCATCCTGGGACACTGACCTAAGGAGGCCTGGTCAAAGACCGGGCCGCGGGGGCGTTGACCCCCGGAACTCTCTCCAGATAAACTCCAGATAAATCAGTCCCCAACCTGAGTCGATGTGATTCACGTCCCAACACCTGTAGAATGTAGAGCAATAGGACCAGTAGACTGGCTGTATATACTGTAGTGAGGTGAGGTGACCCCACTCCGCCTGCTTCCACCTCACCTCACTACAGTATACAGCCACGTCTTACGGTCCTATGCTCTACATTCACAAGATTGGATGATTATCATTATTATATTAAATATTCGCCGGTATTCCTCCCGCCCCGGGCGCCTTTCCAAGTGAGTCCCCGGCCTTGGCTCCCTCTCTAGGAGTGTCATGAGACCTAAGTCTCCCATGGGTGGAGGCACAAGTACCTCCTCATCTTTGGGACCAACTGTCCCCAGGCCTAGCCACAAGCTAGGCCTCTCTGGTCTGCCATCCCCGCCCCAAGGGGGCTAATGGAAAGACAGTACTATGAGCTAAAGGCTCGGGCTCATGCACCTACCCTACCCCTAGAAGGGTTAGGCACGGTTCGATCGGCTTTAGCCATATTTAATTTAAAGATTAGCCGTTATTCCTCCCGCCCGGGCCATGTCCAAGTGTGGCCCGGCCTTGGCTCCCTCTTTAGGGAGTGTCTGAAGACCTAAGTCCTCCCATGGGAGGAGGCCACAAGTACCCTCCACATCTTTTGGGACAACCTGTCCCCAGGCCTAGCCCCAGCTAGGCACTCTCTGGTCTGTGCGAGCGACCACCCGCCCCAAGGGGCTAATGTGAATGACAGTCTTGTGAGCTGTAAGCTCGGCTCAGCACCTACCCTACCCTAAGAAGGGCTGGGCATGGTGTCGATCGGCTTTAGCCAGTTAGTTAGTTAAAGATTAGCCGGTATTCTCCTGGCCCGGGCCTTGTCCAAGTGGTGGCCCGGCCTTGGCTCCCTCTTTAGGGAGTGTCTGAGACCTAAGTCTCCCATGGGAGGAGGCACAAGTACCTCCTCATCTTTGGGACCAACTGTCCCCAGGCCTAGCCACAAGCTAGGCCTCTCTGGTCTGCCATCCCCGCCCCAAGGGGGCAAATGGGAATGACAGTCTTATGAGCTAAAGGCTCGGACTCAGGCACCTACCCTACCCTAGAAGGGTTAGGCATGGTGTCGATGGGCTTTAGCCACCAGGCCACCGGTTTATTTACATTTCTTCTTCCTCCTTTGTGAAGTACTTGTAAAAATTATACAAATATGAACAACGTCGTCATGTTGGAACTGCGTCTTTAGTCCTGAACCATCCATTTATATTTTTGTGTTTTGTTTACAAGTACCATTAACCTCAGTGCCGCCCGTTTGTCTTTGTTTGGTGGAAATGTTGGTGGAAGTGTGGTGGCATCTCCGCAGTTAGTGGCAGTGATGGAGGTCGCCAGGATCTTCACCCCAACACTGTTACTTGTGTTGGAGCTAACACTGTTGTTACTGCTGCTGCTGTTACTGCTGCTGTTACTGCTACTGTTACTACTACTGCTGCTGTTACTGCTGCTGCTGTTACTGCTGCTGTTACTGCTACTGTTACTACTACTGCTGCTGTTACTGCTGTTGTTACTGCTGCTGCTGTTACTGCTGCTGCTGTTACTGCTGCTGTACTGCTGTTGTTTATTGTTACTGCTGCTGCTGTTACTACTGCTATTGTTACTGCTGCTGCTGCTGCTGTTACTGCTGTTGTTACTGTTACTGCTGCTACTGCTGTTACTACTGCTATTGTTACTGCTGCTGCTGCTGCTGTTACTACTGCTATTGTTACTGCTGCTGCTGCTGCGGCGTGTACTACTGCTATTTTACTGCGCTGCCTGCTGCTGTTTACTACTGCTATTGTTACTGCTGCTGCTGCTGCTGCTGCTGCTGCGCTGTTACTACTGCTATTGTTACTGCTGCTGCTGCTGCTGTTGCCTGCCTGTTGTTAAACTGTTACTGCTGCTGTTTGTTATAAAATTCTACTGCTAGTGATACTGCTGCTGCTGCTGCTGTTACTGCTGTTGTTACTGTTACTGCTGCTAACTGCTGTTAATACGGCTATTGTTACGCTGCTGCTGCTGCGCAGCTGTTACTACTGCTATTGTTAACTGCTGCTGCTGCTGCTGTCTGTTACTACGAATTGTTACTGCTGCTGCTGCTGCTGTTACATCAGCTGCTCTGCCAGCTGTTTACTGCTGCCAATGTTATGCTGCTGCTCTGCTGTTTACTACTGCTATGTTACTGACAACTGCTGCTGCTGTTACTACTGCTATTGTTTCACTGCTGCTGCTGCTGCTGCTGTTTACACTGCTTATTGTTACTGCTGCTGCTGCTGCTGTTACTGCGCTGTTTACTGCTGCTGTTACTGCAGCCAAGGTTTATTGCTTCTGCTGCTGCGTTACTACTGCTATTGTTACTGCTACTGCTGCTTCTGTTACTACTGCTATTGTACTGCTGCTGCTGCTGTTACTGCTTTGCTGTTACTGCTACTGTTACAACTAATGCTAGCTACTACTGCTGCTGTTACTGCTGTTTGTTACTGTACTGCTGCTGTTTTTACTACTGCTATTGTTACGCTGCTCTGCTGCTGTTACACTGCTATTGTTACTGCTGCTGCTGCTGCTGTTATGCGGTGTTAACTGTTTACTGCTGCTACTGCGTTACTACTGCTATTGTTACTGCTGCTGCTGCAGCTGTTACTACTGCTATTGTTACTGCTGCTGCTGCTGCTGCTCCTGCTGCAGCCTGCTGTTACTACTGCTATTTTTTACTGCTGCTTGCTACTGCTGCTGCTATTTGATGCTGCTGCTGCTGCTGTTACTGCTGCTGTTACTGCGTTTGTTACTTCTGCTATTGTTACTGGCTGCGCTACTGCTGCTGCTGCTGTTTACAGCTGCTGGTTACTGCTGCTGTACTGCTGCTATTGTTACTACTGCTATTGTTACTGCTGCTGCTGCTGCTGTTACTACTCCAATTGTTACTTGCTGCGCTGTTACTGCTGTTGTTACTTGGTTACGCTGCTGCTGCTACTGCTGCTGCTATTGTTACTGCTGCTGCTGCTGCTGTTACTGCTGCTATTGTTACTGCTGCTGCTACTGCTGCTGCTGCTGTTACTGCTGCTGTTACTGCTGCTATTGTTACTACTGCTATTGTTACTGCTGCTGCTGCTGCTTCTGCTATTACTACTGCTATTGTTACTGCTGTTGCTGCTGCTGCTGTTACTACTGCTATTGTTACTGCTACTGCTGCTGCTGTTACTACTGCTTTTACTGCTCAGCTGCTGGCTGTTACTACTGCTATTGTTACTGCTACTGCTGCTGCTGTTACTACTGCTATTGTTACTGCTACTGCTGCTGCTGTTACTACTGCTATTGTTACTGCTACTGCTGTTACTACTGCTATTGTTACTGCTACTGCTGTTACTACTGCTATTGTTACTGCTACTGCTGCTGCTGTTACTACTGCTATTGTTACTGCTGCTGTTACTGCTGCTATTGTTACTGCTGCTGCTGCTGCTGCTGCTGTTACTGCTGCTATTGTTACTGCTACTGCTGCTGCTGTTACTACTGCTATTGTTACTGCTACTGCTGGTGCTGTTACTGCTGCTGCTGTTACTGCTGCTGCTGCTGCTGCTGTTACTGCTGCTATTGTTACTGCTACTGCTGCTGCTGTTACTACTGCTATTGTTACTGCTGCTGCTGCTGCTGTTACTGCTGTTGTTACTGTTACTGCTGCTGCTGTTACTACTGCTATTGTTACTGCTGCTGTTACTACTGCTATTGTTACTGCTACTGCTGCTGCTGTTACTACTGCTATTGTTACTGCTGCTGTTACTACTGCTATTGTTACTGCTGCTGTTACTACTGCTATTGTTACTGCTACTGCTGCTGCTGTTACTACTGCTATTGTTACTGCTGCTGCTGCTGCTGTTACTGCTGTTGTTACTTTTTACTGCTGCTGCTGTTACTACTGCTATGTTACTGCCTGCTGTAACTACTCTATTGTTACTGCTACTGCTGCAGCGTTACTACTGCTATTGTTACTGCTGCTGTTACTACTGCTATTGTTACTGCTGCTGTTACTACTGCTATTGTTACTGCTGCTGTTACTACTGCTATTGTTACTGCTGCTGTTACTACTGCTGTTACTACTGCTATTGTTACTGCTGCTGCTGCTGCTGTTGTTACTGCTGTTGTTACTGCTGCTGTTACTGCTGTTGTTACTGCTGTTGTTACTGCTGCTGTTACTACTGCTATTGTTACTGCCGCTTCAATAATAATATCGTTATTTACTACCAGTACATGTACAAGGTATACACACCATAGCTGACATCACTGATATACTACTGTATAGAAAGTTCCTTCCTATGCAGAGAATATCCCGCAAATTAGGTCACTTTTGTCCCCAAAATGCGACCCACACCAGTCCACTAATATCTTGGTACCTAATTTACTTCTAGTGACAGCAGATGTCTTCAGGAAACGCGTCCTAGTGTTTTCACCCGTACAGGGGATCGAACCGCTGCCTCAGTTACTGTTGTTACTGCTACTGCTGCTGTTACTGATGCTGCTACTACTGCTGCTGTTACTGATGCTGTTACTACTGCTGCTGTCACTGCTGCTGCTGTAATTGATGCTACTGCTTCTTACGAGTAGTAATAATAATAATAATAATTAGTAGTAGTATTAGTAATAGTATCCATCTATCTATCTATCCATATATTATATATATATTATATATATATATATATATATATATATATATAATATATATATTATATATATATATATATATTAATATAATTACCCTCGGCGTTCTGGGACAGAGTAGTGACAGCACTGTTTACCAGAGTGCCAGTCAGGACAAGAGGGCCACTGATGTGTGCGTGCGGGGCAAGACCAGGTGAGCAGTGGGCGCGGGGGAGGGCAGGATACTGTGGAACATGTGTGAGAGGAAGGCAGGTGGGCACTGTGTGAGAGGAAGGCAGGTGGGCACTGTGTGAGAGGAAGGCAGGTGGGCACTGTGTGAGAGGAAGGCAGGTGGGCACTGTGTGAGGGGAAGGCAGGTGGGCACTGTGTGAGAGGAAGGCAGGTGGGCACTGTGTGAGAGGAAGGCAGGTGGGCACTGTGTGAGAGGAAGGCAGGTGGGCACTGTGTGAGAGGAAGGCAGGTGGGCACAGTGTGAGGGGAAGGCAGGTGGGCACTGTGTGAGAGGAAGGCAGGTGGGCACTGTGTGAGAGGAAGGCAGGTGGGCACTGTGTGAGAGGAAGGCAGGTGGGCACTGTGTGAAAGGAAGGCAGGTGGGCGGGGGTGTGAGAGGAAGGCAGGGGGGGAAATGTGTGAGAGGAAGGAGGTGGGCAGTGTGAGAGGAAGGCAGGTGGGCACAGTGTGAGGGGAAGGCAGGTGGGCACTGTGTGAGAGGAGGCAGGTGGGCACTGTGTGAGAGGAAAGGGCCCAGGTGGGCACTGTGTGAGAGGAAGGCAGGTGGGCACTGTGTGAGAGGAAGGCAGGTGGGCACAGTGTGAGGGGAAGGCAGGTGGTCACTGTGTGAGGGGAAGGCAGGTGGGCACTGTGTGAGAGGAAGGCAGGTGGGCACTGTGTAAGGGGAAGGCAGGTGGGCACTGTGTGAGGGGAAGGCAGGTGGGCACAGTGTGAGGGGAAGGCAGGTGGGCACTGTGTGAGGGGAAGGCAGGTGGGCACTGTGTGAGGGGAAGGCAGGTGGGCACTGTGTGAGGGGAAGGCAGGTGGGCACTGTGTGAGGGGAAGGCAGGTGGGCACTGTGTGAGAGGAAGGCAGGGGTGGGCACTGTGTGAGAGGAAAGCAGGTGGGCACTGTGTGAGAGGAAGGCAGGTGGGCACTGTGTAAAAAGGGAAGGCAGGTGGGCACTGTGTGAGGGGAAAGGCAGGTGGGCACTGTGTGAGGGGAAGGCAGGTGGGCACTGTGTGAGAGGAAGGCAGGTGGGCACTGTGTGAGAGGAAGGCAGGTGGGCACTGTGTGAGAGGAAGGCAGGTGGGCACAGTGTGAGGGGAAGGCAGGGGGCACTGTGTGAGAGGAAGGCAGGTGGGAAACTGTGTGAGAGGAAGGCAGGTGGGCACTGTGTGAGAGGAAGGCAGGTGGGCACGTGTGAGAGGAAGGCGGGTTTGGCACAGTGTGAGGGGAAGGCAGGTGGTCACTGTGTGAGGGAAAGGCAGGTGGGCATTGTGTGAGGGGAAGGTAGGTGGGCACTGTATGAGGGGAAGGCAGGTGGGCACTGTGTGAGGGGAAGGCAGGTGGGCACTGTGTGAGGGGAAGGTAGGTGGGCACTGTGTGAGGGGAAGGCAGGTGGGCACTGTGTGAGGGAAGGCAGGTGGGCACTGTGTGAGGGGAAGGCAGGTGGGCACTGTGTGAGGGGAAGGCAGGTGGGCACTGTGTGAGAGGAAGGCTAATGTAACTCCTATTTTTAAAACAGGGGACAAGTCGTTACCGTCAAATTACCGCCCAATAAGCCTGACCTCAATTGTAGGCAAATTACTAGAGTCAATTATAGCTGAGATTATAAGAAGCCATCTCGATAAGCATAGCTTGATTAATGATACTCAGCATGGATTCACAAGAGGCCGGTCTTGTCTAACTAATTTATTAACTTTCTTCAGTAAAGCTTTTGAGGCGTTTTACCACAATTTAAAGAATTTGATATTATTTACTTAGATTTTAGTAAGGGTTTTGATAGAGTTCCGCACCATGACTGTTTAAAGAAAGTGGCAGCTCATGGCATTGGGGGAAAAGTGCTCTCGTGGATCGAGTCATGGCTCACTGACAGGAAGCAGAGAGTGTCCATAAATGGGGTTAAATCGAGTGGGGATCTGTAAACAAGTTGGCGTTCCACAGGGATCAGTCTTGGGGCCCCTTGTTGTTTATAATATATATCAATGATCTTGATGAGGGAATTACTAGTGATATGAGCAAATTCGCCGATGACACAAAGTTAGGGAGGATAATTGATTCAAACGTAGATGTTAGGGAACTTCAGGAGGATTTAAACAAACTCTATTCTTGGTCAGAAAAGTGGCAGATGCAGTTCAATGTAGATAAATGCAAGGTTCTGAGGCTTGGGAGTGCCCATAACACTAGTACTTATAAATTAAATGATGTAGAACTTAGCCATACAGATTGCGAAAAGGACTTGGGGGTTATGGGAGCAGCAACCTTAAACCAAGACAGCAATGCCTAAGCGTACGTAATAAGGCAAATAGATTACTGGGATTTATATCAAGAAGTGTAAGCAACAGAAGTCCAGAGGTCATAACTGCAGCTTTATACATCATTAGTAAGGCCTCACCTAGATTATGCAGCTCAGTTCTGGTCTCCGTATTACAAAATGGACATAAATTCGTTAGAAAACATTCAGCGTAGGATGACTAAATTAATACATAGCATCAGAAATCTTTCCTTATGAAGAAAGATTGAAGACTCTTAAGTTACATTCACTTGTTAGACGAAGAATGAGGGAGACCTGATCGAAGTGTATAAGTGGAAGAAAGGTATAAATAAAGGGGATATTAATAAGGTCTTGAGGATGTCTCTCCAAGAGAGAACGCGCAGTAATGGATTTAAATTAGGTAAGTTTAGATTTAGAAAGGACATAGGAAAGTATTGGTTTGGAAATAGGGTAGTTGATGAGTGGAACAGTCTACCTAGTTGGGTTATTGAGGCTGGGACTTTGGGTAGTTTCAAATCTAGGTTGGATAAGTACATGAGTGGGAGGGGTTGGATTTGAGTGGGACTTTCACATCAGAGCTTATTTCTTGGGTGGCATTGAAAATTGGGTTGGGCAAATGTTTTGTTAGTGGGATGAATTGTAAAGGACCTGCCTAGTATGGGCCAGCAGGCCTCCTGCAGTGTTCCTCCTTTTCTTATGTTCTTATGTTCTTAAGGCAGGTGGGCACTGTGTGAGAGGAAAGCAGGGGGGAACCCGGGAAAAAGGAAGGCAGGTGGGGACTGTGGAAAAAGGGAAAGGGAGGGGGGCACTGTGGAGAGAAGGCAGGTGGGCCCTGTGGGGAGGGAAGCAGGTGGGCAAATGTGGGGAGGGGAAGGCAGGTGGGCCTGTGGGGGAAAAGGAAGGGGAGGGGGGCACTGTGTTTTAGAGGAAAAGGGAGGGGGCACTGTGGAGGGGAAGGGAGGTGGGGAACGTGGGAAGGGGAAGGGAGGGGGCACTGTGGGGGAAAGGGAGGGGGGGCACTGTGTGAGGAAAAGGCAGGTGGGACTGGGGTGAGAGGAAGGCAGGGGGGCACTGTGTTAAAAGGAAAAGGGGGTTGGGCCCCCGTGTGAGAGGAAGGCCCCGGGGGGACTTTTGGGGGGAAGGGGAGGTTTGGGCACTTGAAAAAGGGAAAAAGGGAGGGGGCACTGTGTGAGGGGGAAAGGGGAGTGGGCACCGTGTGAGGGGAAGGCAGGTGGTCACTGTGTGAGGGGAAAGGGAGGGGGCAATTTGGGAAGGGAAAGGGAGTTTGGGGACTGTGGGAAGGAAGGGAGGTGGGCACTGGTGGAGGGGAAAGGCCCGGGGGGCATTTTTGGTGAGGGGAAGGCAGGAGGGCACCGTGTGAGGGGAAATCCCGGTTGGGCCCCCGGTGTGGGGAAAGGCAGTGGGCATTGATGAGGGGGGGCAGGTGGGCACTGTGGAAGGGGGAAAGGGGGTGGGCCCTTTTTGAGGGGAAGGGAGGGGGCACGTTGAAAGGAAGGGGGTGGCAAATGTGTGAGAGGGAAAGGGGGTGGCAAAAGTGTGAGGGGGAAAAACAGGTGGGCACGTGTAAAGGGGGAAAGGGAGGTGGGGACCCGTGTGGAGGAAGGCAGGGGGGGCCCGTGTGAGAGGAAAAGGGGGTGGGCAAATGTGTTAGAGGAAGGGAGGTTTGGGGACTGTGTGAAAAGGGAAAGGGAAGGGGGGCACTGTGTGAAGGGAAAGGGAGGTGGGGCACTGTGGGGGGAAGGGAAAGGGGGGACTGGGTAAGGGGAAGGCCGGTGGGGCCCCTGTGTTAGGGGGAAAGGGGGGTGGGCACTGTGTGGAAAAGGCAGGGGGGGCACTTTTGTGAGAGGAAGGGGAGGGGGCACTGGGGTGAGAGGAAGGCAGGGGCAAATGTGTGGGGAGGAAGGCAGGTGGGCACGGTGAGGGGGGAAAGGGAGGTGGGGCACGTGGGAAGGGGAAGGCAGGTGGGGACTGTGTGAGGGGGAAGGGGAAGGGGGGGCACAGGGGGAGGGAAGGGAGGTGGGGCCCCTGTGTGAGGGGAAAGGCAGGTGGGCACTGTTAAGGGGGAAGGGAGTTTGGGGACTGTGTGAGGGGGAAAGGGAGGGGGGCACAGTGTGGGGGAAGGCAGGTTGGGGACTGTGTGAGGGGAAGGCAGGGGGCATTGAGTGAGGGAAGGGGAGGTGGGCACTGTGTGAAAGGGGGAAAGGGAGGTGGGGAAATGTGTGAGGGGAAAAGGGAGGTGGGGACGGTTTAGGGGGAAGGGAGGGGGGGACTGTTTGAGGGGAAGACAGGTAGGCACTGTGTGGGGGGAAGGGAGGGGGGCACCTGTGGGGGGAAAGGCAAGGGGGGCAAAAAGGGTTGGGGAAGGGAGATGGGGGCTGTAAAAAGGGAAGGCAGGGGCACTGTTGAGAGGGAAGGGAGGTGGGGACTGTGTGAGAGGAAGGCAGGTGGGGACTGTGTAAGGGGGAAGGGAGGTGGGGGCCCCGTGTGAAAGGAAGGCAGGTGGGGCACAGTGTGAGGGGGAAGGGAGGGGGCACTGTGGGAGGGGAAAAGGGAGGGGGCACTGTGTGAGGGGGAAAGGGAGGTGTGCACGTGTGAGGGGGAAAGGGAGGGGGGCAAAAGGTGAGGGGAAGGCAGGTGGGGATTGGGGTAGGGGAAAGGGAGGGGGGTACGGGGTGAGGGGGAAAGGGAGGTGGGCACTGTTTTGGGGGGAAAAGGGAGTGGGCACTGTGGGGAGGGGAAGGGGGTGGGGAAATGGGGGTGAGGGGAAGGCAGGGGGGCAGTATAGGGGAAGACAGGTAGGGACTGGTGAGGGGGAAAGGGAGGGGGGGCCCCTCTGTGAAAGAAAGGGGAGGGGGGCAAATTTTTGGGGGGGAAGGTAGAAAAGGGCACTGTATAGGGGGAAACAGGGGGGCCCCTGGGGAGAGGGAAAGGGAGGGTGGGCACTGTTTTGAGGGAAAGGGGGTTGGGACCTGTTTTTGGGGGGGGCAGGGGGGCAAATGTGTTTAAAGGGAAAGGGAGGTGGGACAGTGGAGAGGGGAAAAGGGAGGTGGGCACTGTGTGGGGGGGAAAAGGGAGTGGGCACTGTGTGAGGGGAAAACAGGGGGTGCAAATTGTGAGGGGAAAAGCAGGTGGGGGACTGTGTGAAAGGGGAAAGGGAGGGGGGCATTTGATGGGGAAAAACAGGTGGGCACTGTGTGAGGGGAAAAGGGAGGGGGGCACTGTGTGGGGGGGAAGGGCAGGTTTTTCATTTTTGTGAGGGGGGGCAGGTGGCACTGTGGAGGGGAAGACAGGTTTGGGCACTTTTGGGGGGAGGAAGGCAGGTGGGCACTGTGTAGGGAAAAGGGAGGTGGGCATTGGTTTAGGGGAAGGTAGGTGGGGGACTGGGGAAAGAGGGGAAGGGAGGTGGGGACTGGGGTGAGGGAAGGCAGGTGGGCCCGTTTTGAGGGGAAGGCAAAGGGGCACTGGGTTTAGGGGAAGGGAAAGGGGGGGGCCACTGTATGAAAGGAAGGGAGGTTGGGGACTGTGTGGGGGGGAGGCAGGGGGAAAACTGTGAAGGGGAAGGCAGGGGGGCATTGTGTGAGAGGAACAGGGGGGCACTGTGGGGAGGGGGGCAGGGGCATTGTGGAGGGGAGGCAGGTGGGCACTGTGAGAAAGGGAAGGGGGGGTGGGCACTGTGAGGGGAAGGCAGGAGGGGAAAAGTGAGGGGGAAAGGGAGGTGGGCACTGTGTGAGGAAGGCAGGTGGGGACTGTGGTGAGGGGGAAGGGCCGGGGGCAATTTAGGGGGAAAGGGGAGGGGCACTGGTGGGGGGGAAGGCAGGGGGCACTGTGGGGAGGAAGGGAGGTGGGGACTGGTGAGGGGGAAAGGGAGGGGGGCACTGTGTAGGGGAAGACAGGTGCCCCTGTGGAGGGGAAGGCAGGTGGGGGACTGTAAAGGGGAAAGGGAGGTGACATTTTGGGGAGGGGGAAATAGATGGGCCGTATGAGGGGAAGGGAGGTGGGCACTGTGTGAGAGGAAGGAGGGGGGCACTTGTGAGAGGAAAGGGAGGTGGGCACGTGTAAGGGGGAAGGGAGGGGGGCACGTGTTGGGAAAAGGGGGCAAGGGGGGCACCCGTGTGAGGGGGAAAGGGATGGGCAAAGTGTAAGGGGGAAGGGAGGGGGGCCCTGGGAGGGGGAAGGGAGGTGGGCATTGATTTGGGGGGGAAGGCAGGTGGGGAAAGGGGAGAGGGGAAGCAGGGGGGCAAATGTGGGGGGGAAGGCAGGTGGGGACTGTGTGAGGGAAGGCAGGTGGGCACTGTGGGGGGGGGAAGACAGGGGGCACTGTGTGAGGGGGGAAGGGAGGGGGGCACTTGTGAGGGAAAAACGGTGGGGATTGGGGAGGGGAATGTAAAGGGGGGCAACTGTAGGGGGGGAAGGGGAAAGGGGGGACTGTGTGAGGGGGAAGGCCGGGGGGAAAAGTGGAGGGAAGCAGGTGGGGACTTTTGTGGAAAGGGAAAGGGAGGTGGGGACGAAAGAGAGAAAGGCAGGGGGGCACTTTGGGGAGGGGGGGCAGGTTGGGCTCGTGAAAGGGGGAAAGGCCAAAAAATTTTTGGGGGATTGGTGAGGGAAGCAGGGGGGGCCCCTGTCGAGGGGGGGCCCGGGGGGCATTGTGGGGAGGGGGAAAGGGAGGTTGGGGACTGTGAAGGGAAAAAAGGTGGGGACTGTAGGGGAAGGCAGGTGGGGACTGTGGGGGGAAGGCAGGTGGGGACTGGGGTGGGGGGAAGGGAGGTGGGGACTGTGTGAGGGGAAAGGGAGGTGGGTCTGTGTGAGGGGAAGGGGAGGGGCACGTGTTTGGGGGGAAAGGGAGTGGCACTGTGTGAGGGAGGCAGGGGGCACTGTTTTGAGGGAAAGGCAGGTGGGGACTGTGGAGGGGGAAGGCAGGTGGCATGTGGAGGGGGGCAGGGGGCACTGTGGAGGGGGAAGGGGAGGTGGGGACTGTGTGAGGGAAGGGAGGGGGGCACCCGTGAGGGGGAAGGGAGGGGGGCACTGTTGAGGGGAAGGCAGGGTTTTCACGTGTGAGGGGAAAGGGAGGTGGCACTGGTGAGGGGGAAGGCCGGGGGGGGCACGTGTTTAGGGGGAAAGGGAAAGGGGGCACTGTGAGGGGAGGCCAAAAGGGGGGCACTGTGTGAGGGATGAGGAGGGGGGGCACTTGTAACACAGACGGTTTTTGGGACCGGGCCAGACACCCCCGTGACCCAAAGGCCCCCGGCCCAGGGATACTGCTTTTGGGGTCCCCTCCCCCTGGGCCCCCAGGGCACTCTGTGAGTGAGGCAAGACTGTGGAACTTTACTAAGTGAGGGGGAAAACTGTGGAACTTTACTAAGTGAGGACAAACAAAGGGAAATTTAAAAAAGTGAGGACAAGACTGTGGAACTTTACTAAGTGAGGACAAGACTGTGGGAAATTTACTAAGTGAGGACCCAAAACGTGGGGAAATTTACTAAGTAGGACAAAAACTGTGGAAAATTTACTAAGTGAGGGGAAGACTGTGGAACTTTACTAATTTAGGGAAAAAGACTGGGAACTTTACTAAAAGGGGGACAAGACTTTGGAACTTTAAATAAGTGAGGGAAACCCGTGGAACTTTAAATAAGTGAGGACAAGATTTTGGAACTTTACAAAATGGGACAAGACTGTGGAACTTTACTAAAGTGAGGGCAAACTGTGGAAAATTTACTGAGTGAGGGCAAGACTGGGGGAACTTTACTAAGTGAGGGCAAGACTTTTGGAACTTTACAAAATGAGGGCAAGACGGGGGAACTTTACAATGAGGACATACGTGGAACTTTTTCTAAGAAATGGGGCAAACTGTGGAACTTTTAATAAAATGAGGGCAAGACTGTGGAAATTTAAATAAGTGAGGGCAAGACTAGGAACTTTTCTAATTGGAGGCAAGACGTGGAACTTTTAAATAAGTGAGGGCAAAACTGTGGAACTTTTAAATTTAAATAGGACAAGACTGTGGGAAATTTTTCTAAATTAGGACCAAACTGTGGGAACCCTTTCCCAAGAGTTAGGGGAAGACTGTGGGCCTTTTCTAATGAGGGCCAAAAACGTGGGGAAATTTTCTAAGTGAGGGCAAGACTGTGGGAAATTTACTAAGTGGACAAGACTGTTTAACTTTTTCTAAGTGAGGACAAGACTGTGGAACTTTTCTAAAAGAGGACAAGACTGTTAACTTTTCTAAGTGAGGGGGAAACCCGTGGAACTTTTCTAAGTGAGGACAAGACTGGGAACTTTACCAGTGAGGGCAAGACTGTGGGAAATTTACTAAGTGAGGACAAGACCCGTGGAACTTTTTTCTAAATGAGGGCAAGACGTGGAAAATTTACTAAGTGAGGGGAAGACTGTGGAACTTTAAATAAGTGGGGGACAAGACTGTGGAACTTTACTAAATGAGGACAAGAAAATGTGGGAAAATTTACTAAGTGAGGACAAGACGTGAACTTTACAAAGTGAACAAAAACGTGGAACTTTCTAAAAGTGAGGGCAAGAAAAGTGGAACCTTACAATGAGGGCAAGAAAATGGAACTTTTTCTAAGTGGGGCAAGACTTGGGAAATTTTTTTTAAATAAGTGAGGACAAGACTGGGGGAATTTTTACTAAGTGGGGCAAGACTTGGAAAACTTTACAAAATGAGGGCAAGACGTGGAACTTTTTCTAAAATGAGGACAAAACGTGGAACTTTACTAAGATGAGGGGCCCAAACTGTGGAACTTTAAATAAGTGAGGACCAAAACTGTGGAAACTTTTTCTAAATGAGGACAAGACTGTGGAACTTTACTAAAGTGGGGGGCAAGACTGTTTAACTTTACTAAAAGGGGGGAAGACTGTGGAAAATTTACTAAGTGAAAGGGGAAACCCGTGGGGAAATTTACTAAGTGAGGACAAGACTGGAAAATTTACTAATGAGGACAAGACTGTGGAAATTTACTAAAATGAGGGGAAGACGGGGGAAATTTTCTAATGAGGGGCAAGACGTGGAACTTTACTAATTTGGGGGAAACTGTGGGAAATTTACTAAGTGAGGGCAAGACTGTGGAACTTTACTAAGAGTGAGGGCAAGACTGTGGAACTTTACTAAGTGAGGGCAAGACTGTGGAACTTTACTAAGTGAGGGCAAGACTGTGGAACTTTACTAAGTGAGGACAAGACTGTGGAACTTTACTAAGTGAGGGCAAGACTGTGGAACTTTTCTAAGTGAGGAAAAAAACTTTTGGAACTTTACTTAAATGAGGACAAAACTGTGGAACTTTAAAATAAGAGTGAGGGCCCAAACTGTGGACTTTTCTAAGTGAGGACAAGACTGTGGAATTTACTAAGTGAGGACAAGACTTTTGGAAAATTTACTAAGTGGGCCAAAACTGTTGGGGGAAATTTACTAATGAGGGGAAAACGTGGGGAAAATTTTCTAATGAGGGGAAAAAAATTTGGAAAATTTACAAAATGAGGGCCCAAAACTGTGGAACTTTACTTAAAAATGAGGACAAAAAACGTGAACTTTACTAAGTGAGGGCAAAACTGTGGGAAATTACTAATGAGGCCCAAAACTGGGAACTTTTCTAAATGGGGGACAAGACTGTGGAACTTTCTAAGTGAGGACAAGACGGGAACTTTACTAAAATGAGGGCAAACTGTGGAACTTACTAAGTGAGGACAAGAAAGTGGAACTTTTCTAAGTGAGGGCAAACTGTGGAACTTTACTAAGGAGGGCAAGACTTTGGGAAATTTACTAAGAGGACAAACGTGGAACTTTTCCCAAGTGAGGGGCAAAACTGTGGAACTTTACTAAATGAGGGGGAAGGGCTGGAACTTTACTAAGTGAAAACAAGACTGTGGAACTTAAAAATTTTAGGGCAAGACTGTGGAAATTTACTAATTTAGGAAAAGACTGTGGGAAATTTACTAATTTTTGGGCAAACTGTGGAACTTTACTAAGAGGAGGGGAAGAAATGTGGAACTTTTCTAAGGGGGACAAGACCCGTGGAACTTTACAAAATGAGGACAAGACTGTGGAACTTTACTAATTTAGGGGAAGACCGTGGAACCCTTTTCTAAAGTTGGGGGGCAAGACTGGGAACTTTAACTAAGTGAGGGCCCAAAACTTGGAACCTTTCTAAGTGAGGGCAAGACGTGGATTTACTAAGGGGGGGAAACGTGGAAATTTACCCAAGTGAGGACAAGACCCGTGGAACTTTACTAAGTGAGGGGAAGACTTTGGAACTTAAATAAGTGGGCAAAAACTTGGAACTTTACTAAATAGGGCAAAACGGGGGAACTTTTTCTAAGTGGGGGCAAGACGGGGGGAACTTTACTAATGAGGGCAAGACTGTGGAAATTTACTAAATGGGGGGGAAAAAATGGGGAAATTCACTAAGTGAAAGGGGAAGACTGTGGAACTTTACTAAAGGGGGGCAAGACTGTGGAAAAATTTTTCTAAGAGTGTGGGCAAGACTGTGGAACCTTTTCTAAGTGGGGGGCAAGCTGTGGAACTTTTCTAAGTTGAGGGCAAGACTGTGGAACTTACTAAGATGGGGGGCAAGACTGTGGGAAATTTACCCAAGTAGGGCAAGACTGTGGAAAATTTACTGTGGGGGGGAAGACTGTGGAAATTTTCTTTAAATGAGGGGAAGACCGTGGAACTTTTCTAAATGGGGGGGCAAACTGGGGGAACTTTTTCTAAGAGTGAGGGGAAACTGTGGGAAAATTTTTCTAAGTTTAGGGGAAGACTGTGGGAAATTTACTAAGTGAGGGGGAAGGGCTGTTTGGGCCCTTTAAATAAATGAGGACCAAAACTGTGGGAAATTTACAAAATGAGGGGCAAACCTTTTGGAACTTCCAAGTGAGGACAAGACGTGGGAAAATTACTAAGTAGGGCAAAACGTGAACTTTTCTAAATGAGGACCAAAACTGTGGGAAATTTACTAAGTGAGGACAAAAACTGGGAACTTTAAATAAGTGAAAGGGCAAGACTGTGGGAAATTTATTTAATGAGGGCAAGACGTGGAACTTTTCTAAGTGAGGACAAACTGTGGGAAATTTACTAAGTAGGGCAAGACGTGGAACTTTTTCTAAAAGGGGCAAACTTGAACTTACTAAATGAGGACAAGACTGTTGGGAAATTTTCAAATGAGGGCAAAACTGTGGGAACCTTTTCTAATGAGGAAAAAACTGTGGAACTTTACTAAGAGTGAGGGGCCAAAAACTGTGGGGCTTTACTAAGGAGGGCAAGACTGTGGGAAATTTACTAAGTGAGGGCAAAACGGGAACTTTACTAAGTGAGGGGGAAAAATGTGGAACTTTACTAAAGTGAGGGCAAGACGTGGAACTTTTCCCAAATGAGGGCAAAAAAACCCGTGGGGAAATTTTCTAAGTGAGGGGAAAAACTGTGGAACTTTACTAAGTAGGAAAAAGACTGTAACTTTTTCTAAGTGAGACAAAACTGTGGAACTTTACTAAGTGAAAGGGGGGAAAACGTGGGAAAATTTTCTAATGAGGGCAAGACGTGGAACTTTTCTTTTTTTAGGGGAAGACCTTTTGGAACTTTTTCTAAGTGGGGGAAGACTGTGGAACTTTTCTAAGTGGGGCAAGACTGTGGAACTTTTTCTAAGTGAGGGGAAGACTGTGGGAAATTCACTAAAATGAGGGCAAGACTGTGGAACTTTACTAAGTGGGGGGCAAGACTGTGGGAAATTTTTCAAAAAGTGTGGGGAAGACTGTGAAACTTTCCCAATTGAGGCAAGACTGTGGGAAATTTACTAAGTAAAGGGGAAGACTGTGGAAACCCTTTTCTAAGTAACAAGAACCGTGGAACTTTTAAATAAAAAAGTTTAGGGGAAGACCCGTGGAAATTTACTAAGTGAGGGGAAGACTGTGGAACTTTTTCTAAGGGGGGCAAGACTGTGGAACTTTTAAATAATGAAAGGGGAAGACTGTGGGGAAATTTAATAAGTGGGGGGGCAAACCCGTGGAACTTTACTAAGAGTGAGGGCAAACTGTGGAAATTTTCAAAATGAAAAGGGAAAACTGTGGAACTTTACTAAATGAGGGCAAGACTTTGGAAAATTTTTCTAATTGGGGGGAAGACTGTGGAACTTTAAATAAGTGAGGGCAAGACTGTGGAACTTACTAAGTGGGGGAAGACTGGGAACTTTACTAATGAGGCAAGACTTTTGGAACTTTAGTAAGGAGGGCAAGACTGTAACTTTACTAAGTGAGGGGAAGACCCGTGGAACTTTTCTAAATGAGGGGGAAGACTGTGGAAATTTACTAATGAAGGGGAAAAACTGTGGAACTTTAAATATGTGAGGGCAAGACTGTGGGAAATTTACTAAAGTGAGGGCAAACTGTGGAACTTTACTAAGTGAGGGGAAACTTTTGGAACTTTTACTAAGTGAGGGGAAGACCCGTGGGAAATTTAAATAAGTAGGGCAAACTGTGGAACTTTACTAAGGAGGACAAGACTTTGGAAATTTTACTAAGTGAGGACAAACTGGGGAACTTTAAATAATTTAGGGCAAACTGGGGAACTTTACTAAGTGAGGACAAGACGTGGAACTTTACAAAAATGAAAGGGAAGACTGTGGGAAAAAAAACTAATTTAGGACAAGACGGGGGGAACTTTAAATAAGGGGGACAAACTGTGGAAATTTACTAAAAAAGGGGGGGCAAGACTGTGGGAAATTTACCAAAATGAGGACAAACGGGGGAACTTTTCTAAGTGAGGGCAAGACGTGAAAATTTACAAAGGGGAGGGGGAAGACTTGGAACTTTTTCTAAGAGGGGAAGACTGGGGGACCTTTACTAAATGAGGACAAGACTGGGGAAAATTAAATAAGTAGGAAAAAGACTGTGGAACTTTTCTAAAATGAGGAAAAAGACGTGGAAATTTACTAAGTTTAGGACAAACTGTGGAACTTTAAATAAATGAGGACAATATGAAACTTTACTAAGGGGAGACAAACTGTGGGAAATTTACTAAGTGGGGGACCCAAAATGTGGAAATTTTTCCCAAGGAGGACAAGACTGTGGAACTTTACTAAGTGAGACAAGACGGGAACTTTAATAAGAGTGAGGGCAAGACTGTTTGGGAAATTTTCTAATAGGGCCCAAGACTGTGGAACTTTACTAAGTGAGGACAAGACTGTGGAACTTTACTAAGTGAGGGCAAGACTGTGGAACTTTACTAAGTGAGGACAAGACTGTGGAACTTTACTAAGTGAGGACAAGACTGTAGGTCAGTCCCTGAGGGAGTGAGCACCTCAAGACTCCGTCTCCACGAGTGATGGACTGGTTACATCGTCTTCACATCTCTATTTTTTTTTTTATTCGCCGGTATTCTCCCGGCCCGGGTCTTTTCCAAGTAGTGGTGACCCGGCCTTGGCTCCCTATCTGGGGAGTGTCTCGAGACTTAAGTCTCCCATGGGAGGAGGACAAGTACCTCCTCATCTTTGGGACCAAGTGTCCCCAGGCCTAGCCACATTCCCCGCCCTCACGGGGCTCGTAGGGAGAAGCTAGGCCTCTGGTCTGCCATCTGCCCCGCAACAAAGGGGCTCGTGGGGATGGCTCGTAGGGAGAAGCTAGGCCTCTGGTTTGCCATCTACCCCGCCTCAAAGGGGCTCGTGGGGATGGCTCGTAGGGAGAAGCTAGGCCTCTGGTCTGCCATCTGCCCCGCAACAAAGGGGCTCGTGGGGATGGCTCGTAGGGAGAAGCTAGGCCTCTGGTCTGCCATCTACCCCGCCTCAAAGGGGCTCGTGGGGATGGCAGTCTTATGAGCTGCAGATGGTAGCAAGCTCAGGCTTCACATCTCTACTGCTACTGCTAACTCCTCCGTGCTCGACTGAAGTCTTCCGTGTAGGCGAAACATTTCCTAATAAAGATACCTAACTGTTACAGATGTGTCTCGCTGACCAGTGTAAATTATCTAGGATAACTCCAGGCCCGGTGGCCCGGTGGCCTGGTGGCTAAAGCTCCCGCTTCACACACGGAGGGCCCGGGTTCGATTCCCGGCGGGTGGAAACATTCGACACGTTTCCTTACACCTGTTGTCCTGTTCACCTAGCAGCAAATAGGTACCTGGGTGTTAGTGGACTGGTGTGGGTCGCATCCTGGGGGACAAGATTAAGGACCACAATGGAAATAAGTTAGACAGTCCTCGATGACGCACTGACTTTCTTGGGTTATCCTGGGTGGCTAACCCTCCGGGGTTAAAAATCCGAACGAAATCTTATCTTATCTTATCTTATAAAACGAAGGTATTTATTCCCACTGAGGCAATTGTACTTTCCTGGCTGTCCTTTCTCTCTGGTCTTGACTGAGACCGTCAACACACAACAATATCCTGGTCTCTGGTCTTGACTGAGACTGTCAACACACAACAATATCCTGGTCTCTGGTCTTGACTGAGACCATCAACACACAACAATATCCTGGTCTCTGTCTTGACTGAGACTGTCACACACAACAATATCCTGGTCTCTGGTCTTGACTGAGACCATCAACACACAACAATATCCTGGTCTCTGGTCTTGACTGAGACCATCAACACACAACAATATCCTGGTCTCTGGTCTTGACTGAGACTGTCAACACACAACAATATCCTGGTCTCTGGTCTTGACTGAGACTGTCAACACACAACAATATCCTGGTCTCTGGTCTTGACTGAGACTGTCAACACACAACAATATCTGGTCTCTGGTCTTGACTGAGACTGTCAACACACAACAATATCTGGTCTCTGGTCTTGACTGAGACCATCAACACACAACAATATCCTGGTCTTGGTCTTGACTGAGACTGTCAACACACAACAATATCCTGGTCTCTGGTCTTGACTGAGATGTCAACACACAACATATCCTGGTCTCTGGTCTTGACTGAGACTGTCAACACACAACAATATCCTGGTCTCTGGTCTTGACTGAGACCGTCAACACACAACAATATCCTGGTCTCTGGTCTTGACTGAGACCGTCAACACACAACAATATCCTGGTCTCTGGTCTTGACTGAGACCATCAACACACAACAACATATCCTGGTCTCTGGTCTTGACTGAGACCGTCAACACACAACAATATCCTGGTCTCTGGTCTTGACTGAGACCATCAACACACAACAGTATCCTGGTCTCTGGTCTTGACTGAGACCGTCAACACACAACAATATCCTGGTCTCTGGTCTTGACTGAGACCGTCAACACACAACAATATCCTGGTCTCTGGTCTTGACTGAGACCATCAACACACAACATATCCTGGTCTCTGGTCTTGACTGAGACCGTCAACACACAACAATATCCTGGTCTCTGGTCTTGACTGAGACCGTCAACACACAACAATATCCTGGTCTCTGGTCTTGACTGAGACCATCAACACACAACAATATCCTGGTCTCTGGTCTTGACTGAGACCATCAACACACAACAATATCCTGGTCTCTGGTCTTGACTGAGACCGTCAACACACAACAATATCCTGGTCTCTGGTCTTGACTGAGACCATCAACACACAACAATATCCTGGTCTCTGGTCTTGACTGAGACCATCAACACACAACAATATCCTGGTCTCTGGTCTTGACGGAGACCATCAACACACAACAATATCCTGGTCTCTGGTCTTGACGGAGACGGTCAACACAACAACACTGTGAGGTGACAGAAGCACCAGTAACAACTGGTATTGTTTGTCTTAGTCTCAGAGTTCTCACTCTCCCTCTGACGACTTTCTGGCCTCCGCGGTGTTTGACGGGAAACACCGTGCGTCACGACCATGCGTCACGACCATGCGTCACGACCATGCCTCAGAACCATGCCTCAGAACCATGCCTCAGAACTATGCCTCAGAACTATGCCTCAGAACCATGCCTCAGAACCATGCCTCAGAACATGCCTCGAACCATGCCTCAGAACTATGCCTCAGAACCATGCCTCAGAACCATGCCTCAGAACTATGCCTCAGAACCATGCCTCAGAACCATGCCTCAGAACCATGCCTCAGAACCATGCCTCAGAACCATGCCTCAGAACCATGCCTCAGAACCATGCCTCAGAACATGCCTCAAACCATGCCTCAGAACCATGCCTCAGAACATGCCTCAGAACCATGCCTCAGAACCATGCCTCAGAACCATGCCTCAGAACCATGCCTCAGAACCATGCCTCAGAACCATGCTCAGAACCCTGCCTCAGAACCATGCCTCAGAACCATGCCTCAGAACCATGCCTCAGAACCTATGCCTCAGAACCATGCCTCAGAACCATGCCTCAGAACCATGCCTCAGAACCATGCCTCAGAACCATGCCTCAGAACATGCCTCAGAACCATGCCTCAGAACCATGCCTCAGAACCATGCCTCAGAACCATGCCTCAGAACCATGCCTCAGAACCATGCCTCAGAACCATGCCTCAGAACCATGCCTCAGAACCATGCCTCAGAACCATGCCTCAGAACATGCCTCAGAACCATGCCTCAGAACCATGCCTCAGAACATGCCTCAGAACCATGCCTCAGAACCATGCTCAGAACCATGCCTCAGAACCATGCCTCAGAACCATGCCTCAGAACCATGCCTCAGAACCATGCCTCAGAACCATGCCTCAGAACCATGCCTCAGAACCATGCCTCAGAACCATGCCTCAGAACCATGCTCGAACCATGCCTCAGAACCATGCCTCAGAACCATGCCTCAGAACCATGCCTCAGAACCATGCCTCAGAACATGCCTCAGAACCATGCCTCAGAACCATGCCTCAGAACCATGCCTCAGAACATGCCTCAGAACCATGCCTCAGAACCATGCCTTCTGAAGGAAATAGATTTCTTCACTTTGCTACGGCTGGATTTTTTCCTTCTTGTTTATTGGTGTCGTAAGTCAGAGGCGGTGATTTACGACAGTCACCACCTGTGACTTACGACAGTCACTACCTCTGACTTACGACAGTCACTACCTGTGACTTACGACAGTCACTACCTGTGACTTACGACAGTCACCACCTCTGACTTACGACAGTCACTACCTCTGACTTACGACAGTCACTACCTCTGACTTACGACAGTCACTACCTGTGACTTACGACAGTCACTACCTGTGACTTACGACAGTCACCACCTGTGACTTACGACAGTCACTACCTGTGACTTACGACAGTCACTACCTGTGACTTACGACAGTCACTACCTGTGACTTACGGCAGTCACCACCTGTGACTTACGACAGTCACTACCTCTGACTTACGAGAGTCACTACCTCTGACTTACGACAGTCACCACCTGTGACTTACGACAGTCACCACCTGTGACTTACGACAGTCACTACCTCTGACTTACGACAGTCACTACCTGTGACTTACACAGGGACAGAGAAAGTAATAATGAAGGAACAAGGCAATACATAGCGAATGAGGAAAGAGAAAGGAGACCTTGAAGAAGTGAGGGGAGAAACAGAGGAAGAAAGGGAGATGAGGAAGAATAGGGAGGAAGAATAGGGAGGAAGGAAGGATAGGGAGTGAGGAAGGAGGGAGGATAGGCAGGAATAGCTCCACTTAAGACTAGTGTCAACAACCAGAGATAAACGTGTGTCTAGCGGTCAGTGTCCCTCCATGTGTCTTGTTGATGCTTTAAGTGGTGACCCCGGAAGTCCATCTCTCTGGGTAGTGCCACTCGTGGTAGTGACAGTGGTGGGTAGTGCCACTCGTGGTAGTGACAGTGGTGGGTAGTGCCACTCGTGGTAGTGACAGTGGTGGGTAGTGCCACTCGTGGTAGTGACAGTGGTGGGTACTGTCACTCGTGGTAGTGACAGTGGTGGGTAGTGTCACTCGTGGTAGTGACAGTGGTGGGTAGTGTCACTCGTGGTAGTGACAGTGGTGGGTAGTGCCACTCGTGGTAGTGACAGTGGTGGGTAGTGCCACTCGTGGTAGTGACAGTGGTGGGTAGTGTCACTCGTGGTAGTGACAGTGGTGGGTAGTGTCACTCGTGGTAGTGACAGTGGTGGGTAGTGCCACTCGTGGTAGTGACAGTGGTGGGTAGTGTCCACTCGTGGTAGTGACAGTGGTGGGTAGTGTCCACTCGTGGTAGTGACAGTGGTGGCAGTGCCCCTCGTGTAATGACAGTGGTGGGTAGTGCCACTCGTGGTAGTGACAGTGGTGGGTAGTGTCACTCGTGAGTGACAGTGGTGGACTAGTGCCCCTCGTGATAGTGACAGTGGTGGGTAGTGCCACTCGTGGTAGTGACAGTGGTGGGTAGTGTCACTCGTGGTAGTGACAGTGTTGGGTAGTGCCACTCGTGGTAGTGACAGTGGTGGGTAGTGTCACTCGTGGTAGTGACAGTGGTGGGTAGTGTCACTCGTGAGTGACAGTGGTGGACAGTGCCCCTCGTGATAATGACAGTGGTGGGTAGTGCCACTCGTGGTAGTGACAGTGGTGGGTAGTGTCACTCGTGAGTGACAGTGGTGGACAGTGCCCCTCGTGATAATGACAGTGGTGGGTAGTGCCACTCGTGGTAGTGACAGTGGTGGGTAGTGTCACTCGTGAGTGACAGTGGTGGACAGTGCCCCTCGTGATAATGACAGTGGTGGGTAGTGCCACTCGTGAGTGACAGTGGTGAGTAGTGCCACTCGTGAGTGACAGTGGTGGACAGTGCCACTCGTGGTAGAGACAGTGATAAGTGTACCTGGAATATACCTGGAGAGTATTCCGGGGATAAGGGCCTGATCAACCAGGCTGTTACTGCTGGCCGCACGTAGCCCAGAGACAGTACTGGACAGTACCACTCGTGACAGAAACAGTACTGGACAGTGCCACTCGTCACGGAAACAGTACTGGACAGTGCAACTCGTCACAGAGACAGTACTGGACAGTGCCACTCGTGACAGAAACAGTACTGGACAGTGCCACTCGTGACAGAAACACTACTGGACAGTGCCACTCGTGACAGAAACACTACTGGACAGTGCCACTCGTGACAGAAGCACTACTGGACAGTGCCACTCGTCACGGAAACAGTACTGGACAGTGCCACTCGTGACAGAAACAGTACTGGACAGTGCCACTCGTCACGGAAACAGTACTGGACAGTGCCACTCGTCACGGAAACAGTACTGGACAGTGCCACTCGTCACAGAGACAGTACTGGACAGTGCCACTCGTCATGGAGACAGTACTGGGCAGTGCCACTTGTCACAGAGACAGTACTGGACAGTGCCACTCGTCACAGAGACAGTAATGGACAGTGCCACTCGTCATGGAGACAGTACTGGACAGTGCCACTCGTCATGGAGACAGTACTGGGCAGTGCCACTCGTCATGGAGACAGTACTGGACAGTGCCACTCGTCATGGAGACAGTACTGGGCAGTGCCCAGAGTCTTCAACACCAGTAAGGTCAGGATGGTCTTAATTTTAATCTTCATCCCCAAAATTTCCCTACCGGGCCCAGCTTGTCGTCAGCAGTAAACAAGCACTGCACCACAAGACGGGCAGCCCCAGCGTGCCGAATTTTTGGTGCACCAAAACATGGTTCCAACAGAAGTTTCCTCGGGACTAGATGTTAAACACTTTTTTAATCCCAAAAGTGGTCGAAGAATCAAGTCACCCAAACGTGAGATCCTTATGATGTATGAAGGGGTAAACCCATATGGTATGTATACAACGAAAGGAAATGGAGGCTCGTTCCCCGTACATAATCATGGGAATTCTATTACTATTATTTTATTATTATTTTTTTTTATTTTTTTATTATTATTATTTTATTATTATTTTATCAGAAAAGCGTAAATAGGCATGAGTTTTTATGTTTTGCAGCCCCAGTCCTGTGTTAAAAAGTGACAGCAGACGTAGTTTTAGGGGGGATAGATTGGGTGTTTTTAAAGGGAAAAAAACGGGGAAATAAATAAAGGGGATGTAAAAAGACGGTGAAAAATGTAACCCAAGCAGGACTCCGCAATGGTTTTAATTTGGAAATTTAGCTTCTAAAAAGGATTAGGAAAGAATGGTTTGGTAATGAGTTGTAGATGAGTGGAAAAAACTCCAGAGTAGCGTTATTGAAGCAAAACCCCTTGTGTAGTTTAAATTAGTTAGATAAAAATATTGAGGGGGTGTGAGTGGGAGTTGAACCTGTCTAGTTGGGCCAGAGGGCCCTACTGCTTTGTCCTTTTTTGTCATTTTTTAAAAAAATAATATTTAAATAATGTAATAAAAAATTAATAATAATAAAAATAATAGTAATAATAAATAATAAAATAAAATTTTTAAATAATAATATTATTTTATTTTTTTAAATTATTATTATTTTATTATTATTTTATTTTATTATTATTATTATTTATTATTATTAAGGGAAAGAGGTAAGCTGACTGCAGGCAAGACCGTCAAAAAGGGAAGGAGAAACAGTGGGGGGGCCTAAAGGTGGGTATTAGGCGGTATGTTGCTGGTTTGTGCTTACAGGGGGGTTTAAATTTAGAAACATCCTTTTTGTGATGATACAAAACTGTGATTGGGGGGAGGTTCCGGTGGACCTGAAAAAATTGCAAAGTGGTCAGTAAGGGGTTTTGCTTGAGTTAAACCACAGAAAATACAAGTCAGAAGAATTGGAAATGAAAAAAGAAGCGGGAACGGAGTATAGAATGGGGGGGGGACAGAGGTACTTTTGTAAACGTAATGTTGGTATGTCACAAGAGGTAATTAACCGAATGACCTTTGTTGCAATGTTTGTCTGACAAACTAAGAGTGCGTTCGGGAAAACGTCGAAAGGTTTTCCCGGCCCTTTATACAACATACGTGGGGACCATCATGGAGTACGCAGCCCGTTTTGAACAGACTGTTAAAGCATGTTAAGAACTAAAAAATGAGAAAGTATACAACAAGGCTTTTTCCCTGATTTAAAGAGATTTAAAAAATTGGGTCCTAACGACATGAAAGACAGAGTTTAAGGGGACTTGAAAAACGCAACAAAATGCGTGGGGGGGAGTTGATAAGGTAGACAAAATTTGGCTGTTCGAGAGTTGAAAAAAAACCTTTTGAGCCCCAGCAGAAAAATAAAGCCACAGATAAGCCACGAGTTGATAGGAAGATTTTTCGTCCCCGAGTGGTCGTGCAGTGGAGGATGCAGACTCCATAAAAAGTTCTAAAAGAGGTATGACAGACCCCACGGGGCCCAAAAAGGGAAAGTGAATTGAACGTAGCAATTCAGAGGGAGGCCCAGGATCTATATCGACCCAAAACTACAAATGGTGAGTACAAATACACACCACACCCACCCACACCCCACCCCACACCCACACACACACACCACCACACACAACACACCCAAACACCCCCCACACACAAAACCCCAAACACAACACAACACACACAACACTGGACGGCGTAATACCGTGTGGTGACCATTTAAGATGATCGGTGAGCCTTGGCGGGGCCTGGGCCCCCCTCGTCCCCTGGGAGGTGTGCCAGGTTTTTCCCGGAACAGAAGGACAGTCCCAGAGGAGAGTGCCACTGGGCAAAAATTAGAACAAGGTAGGGAGAGTAGTTACTTTGAGGTCAAAAGGGGTTGTTTGGGCTATTTTGGTTAGCGGGGGGGGGGAGGGAGAGAGACAGATCATCAAGGGAAGCGTTAAGCCGTAGGGTTATTCAGCCCTGGGGAAGGTGGGGGGTAAATGGCATTTGGGCAAATTCAGAGAATTGAAGCCAACCCAAATTTCCCCTAGTCAAGACCCCCTCACCGCAAAAGGAATTTTCCTTAGGAAGGGGAGGGGCAGGTGTTGTGTGTGTTTTTTTTGTGGGTGGGGATGTTACCCCACACACAGTGTATGCTAATGTATAATGAGTGTGTATTGTATATTAAGTTTGTGATCTCAGAAGCTGTTACAGTAATATTTTTACGATGCTAAAGGTTTTAATTGGGGGGGGGGGGGGAAACCTAACCCGTAAGGGGCCCATAGGACTGGAGCTTCGGGTTTGATTCAAGGGGGGGGAAAAGCTTTTTTCCCTTGGGATCGAGCCCCTCTTCGACAAGGACCCTCCCCTAAGATTAAGGGAAATGTTGTTTAATGTTAGTTTGAAAACAAATTTTACATGCAAACTCTATAGTGAGTGCAGGTCCCAATGTTGGAGAGGGTTTGGGGGTAAATGCCCCTGGGGCCCCGGGTCGTGCAGGCCTCGTCGTGGTCGGGGCTGATAAAACCAGGTGTTCTTGTTGCATGCGGGCCGAGCCGAACCACACCCCGGCTGGTAGGTATGTTTTAGGCGCTTGTCAAGCTCCCCCCAAAGACAGCCAGGGTTTTGGGAAACCCCCCTTATGTTGCTGAGAACAGTTAACTGTCTTGGCCCCCTGAACTTACTGTGTTGTCTCAGTGTATCGGGCTCCCCTGTTTTTTCTTTGGGGGGAATTGATTTCGTGTACTAAATTGGGATACATGATAATATATACTTGGAAAATCCAAAAAATATTTTATCTGTTCTTTCTCGCCCGAGTTCCAGGGGGTCAGTCAAGGGGGCTTTAAACCCTTCCCCAATAAATTTGGGGTTTTTCGTACTTTTTCCCTGCGTTTTAAAAATTTCTGTATATTCCAGGTCTGAAATTTGCCCGCCTTTAAAAAGGGCGTTAATTACAGCATATTCCAGCAGAGAAAACGTTGTTACAGTTAGTGCAGGTATGTATTGTTTCGGTATGTGGGTATTTAGTATAGTGGGTCTGTATTGTTACAGTTTAGGAAGGATTTATGTTACTTTTGTGCAGGTACTGTTTGTTACAGTATAGGCGGGGGACTGATTGTTTTCAGTTAGTGCAGGTATGTATTGTTACGTTGTGCAGGTATGTTTTACGTATAGTGAGGTTGTATTGTTACAGTTAGTGCAGGTACTGTATTGTTACGGTATAGTGAGGGATTGTAGTTAGTGCAGGACTGTATTGTTTCAGTATAGTGAGGTATGTATTGTTTTTGTTAAAAAATGCAGGTACTGTATTGTTTCGTTAGTGAAGGGATTGTTTGTTTCGTTTAGTGCGTCTGTGTATAGTGAGGTACTGTAGATAGAGGCAGGTACTGTAGTAAGTGGGGTACTGTAATTTTGTGCAGGTTCTGTTTTGTTACGTATAGTGAAGGTTTGTATTGTTTACAGTATAGTGAGGACTGTAGTATAGTGCAGGTACTGTATTTTGTGAGGTCGAGTATAGTGGAGGGTCTGTATTTTGTGCAGATACTGTAGTATAGTGCGATTTGTAGTATAGTGGTACTGTAGTATGTGCAGTATGTAGTTTGTGAGGTCTGTAGTATAGTGCGGTTCTTATATAGGCAGTACTGTAGTATTGTTAGGTACTGTAGTATGTGCAGGGTATGAGTATGTGCGGTATGTAGTATAGTGCGGTACTGTAGTATAGTGAGGTTGTAGTATAGTGCAGGTACGTAGTATAGGGAGGTACTGTGTTAGTGGGGGTACTTGTTAGTGCAGGTACTGTAGTATAGTGCAGGTACTGTAGTATAGTGCAGGTACTGTAGTATAGTGCAGGTACTGTAGTATAGTGCAGGTACTGTAGTATAGTGCAGGTACTGTAGTATAGTGCAGATTCTGTAGATAGTGGGGTTTCTGAGTATAGTGCAGATACTGTAGTATGTGAGTACTGTAGTATAGTGCAGGTATGTGTATAGTGGGTACTGGTATAGTGCAGATACTGTAGTATGTGCAGATACTGTGTTAGTGCAGTACGTAGTATGTCAGGTACTGTAGTTAGTGCAGATACTGTAGTATAGTGCAGATACTGAGTATAGTGCGTACGTGTATAGTGGAGGTACGTTGTATAGTGCGAAAATGTGTATAGTGCAGTACTGTAGTTAGGAGGGACTGTGTATATGAGATACTGTAGTTAGTGCAGGTACTGTAGTATAGTGCAGATCTGTTGTATGTGCAGGTACTGTTATAGTGCAGACGTAGTATAGTGCAGTACTGTAGTATAGTGCAGTACTTAGTATAGTGCAGTTTCTGTGTATAGGGGAGGGACTGTAGTATAGTCAGGTATGTAGATAGTGCAGTACTGTAGTATGTGAGGTTTTCGTGTTTGTGCAGTCTGTGTATAGTGCAGTACTGTAGTATAGGCAGTACTGAGTATAGTGAGTACTTAGTATGTGCGGGGTCTGTAGTTAGTGCGGTCTGTATATGTGAGATACGTGTATAGTGCAGAAAAGTGTAAGTGGAGGTACTGTGTTAGTGCAGTACTTAGTATAGTGGGATATGTAGTATAGTGGTTTTTGTAGTATAGGGGGTACTGTAGTTTAGGGGAGGTTTTCTGTAGTATAGTGAAGATAGTAGTTAGTGCAGGTACTGTAGTTAGTGCAGATACTGTGTTTGTGCGGTTTCTGTAGATAGTGCAGGTACTGTAGTATATGAGGTACTGTAGTATGTGCAGGTATGTAGTATGTGCAGATTTGTGTATGTGCAGGTACTGTAGTATAGTGCAGATACTGTAGTTGGCAGATACTGTAGGTATAGGCAGATACGTAGTTGTGCAGTAATGTGTATAGTGCGGGTACTGTTTTATAGTGCGGAAATGTAGTATAGTGCGATACTGTAGTATGTGGAGGGCTGTAGTATAGTCAGTACTGTAGTATAGTGCAGATACGTGTTTTAGTGGAGGTACTTGTATAGTGCAGATACTGTAGTTAGTCGGGTACTGGTAAGTGCAGATACGAGTTTAGGGGGTATGTAGTATAGTGCAGTACTGTAGTATGTGAGTACGTGTATAGTGGGTACTGTAGATAGTGAGTATGTGTATAGTGGATTGTAGTATATGGGGTACTGTTTGATAGTGGTATGAGTTAGTGCGGTACTGTTTTTAGTGAAAATTGTGTTTTGTGGATACTGTTAAAGTATGTGGGATCTGTAGTATGTGCAGATATGTGATGGCATACTGTAGTATGTGCAGATACGTATTAGGGGTACTGTAGTTAGTGCAGTACTGTTATAGTGCAGTACTGTAGTTTAGTGAGATATGTAGTAAAGTGGAGGTACTGTTGTATAGTGAGGTACTGTGTATAGTGCAGATATGTAGTATGTGCAGATACTGTAGTATAGTGCAGTTTCGGTAAGTGGAAGGTACTGTAGTATAGTGCGGTACTGTAGTTAGTGCAGTCTGTGTATTTGAGGTATGTGATTTGTGCAGGTATGTAGTTTGTGCGGTATGTGTATAGTGCAGATACTGTAGATAGTGAAAAATACTGTGTTAGTGCAGGTACTTGTTTTTGGGAGGACGTAGTATGTGCAGGTATGTAGTTAGGCATACTGTATATAGTGCAGCTGATATAGTGCAGATACTGTAGATAGTGGAGGTTCTGTTGTAAAGTGCAGTACTTGATTTTTGAAAGGGACTGTAGTAAGTGCGAAATGTATTTATGGCTGATACTGTAGTTAGGGAGGTATGTGTATAGTGCGGTATGAGTATATGGAGGTACTGTGTATAGGCAGATTTTAATGTAGGTTAGTGGAGGTACGTGTATAGTGGGAGATATGTAGTATAGTGCGGTTTTCTGTGTTGTTTAGGTACTGTAGTATAGTGCGTACTGTTTTTTGTATAGTGCAGATACTGGTATAGTGCAGATATGTAGATAGTGCAGATACTGTGTTAAAGGGAGATTGTATATGTGCGTTTTTAGTATAGTGAGGGGACTGTTTGATAGTGCAGGTCTGTGATGTGAGGTACTGAGTTAGTGCGATACTGTAGTAAGTGCAGTACTGTAGTATGTGAGATACTTAGTATAGTTGGGGACTGTTGTTAGGCAGATACTGGTTAATTTCAGATACTTGTATAATGCAGATACTGTTTGTATGTGGTACTTAGTATAGGCGTACTGTAGATAGTGAGTATGTAGTATAATGCAGGTCTGTAGTATAGTGCAGATACTGTGTTAGTGCAGTACGTAGTATAGTGAGTACTTAGTAAGTGCAAAACTGAGTATGGCAGGGATGTAGTATAGTGAGATACTGTGTATAGTGCAGTACTGTAGTATAGTGAGTTTCTGTGTTTTTGGGGTTTTTTTATATGAGGGACTGTAGTATAGTGCGGTACTGAGTATAGTGAGGACTGTAGTATGTGCAGATACTGTAGTATAGTGCAGTACTGTAGTTTGCAGGGACTGGTAAGTGGGTGGTACTGGTTAGGAGGTACTGTAGTATGTGCCCGGACTGTTGTATAGTGCGATACTGTAGTTAGTGCAGTATGTAGTATGTGCGTTTTATGGCAGAAAGGGTTTTCAGGTACTGTAGTTAGTGCAGAACGTGCATAGTGAGATACTTGTATAGTGCGTCTGTATAAGTGCAGTACTGGTTTTGTGGTCTTTTTTGTGGGATATTGTTTTAAATTTATAGTTTAGAGGGGTGCAGATGTTGTATAGTGAGTACGTAGTTAGTGGGTACTGTAGTTTTAGTGCAGTCTGTAGTTTTTAGAAATGAGGTTTTTACGTAGTATAGTGAGGTACTGTAGTATAGGGTAAAGGGGGGTTTATCGTATTAGGCAGGTAGTAGTATAGTGCGATACTGTAGTTAGTGAGGTATGTAGTATAGTTCAGGGGACTGTGTTTAGTGCGTACTGTGTATGTGAGGTAATTTTAGTATTGCGGTAGGTCTCTGTATTAGTGCGATCTGTAGTAAGTGAGGTACTGTAGTATGGGTACTGAGTATGTCAGGTTTCTGTAGTTTTAGTGCAGTCTGTAGTATAGGCAGGTATGTAGTATAGTGCAGGTTGTAGTATGTGAGGTCTGTGTATGTGCGGTACTGTGTATGTGCAGGTACTGTATTTTAGTGCAGATATGTTTGTATGTGCGGGTTCTGTGTATAGTGAGGTACTGTGATAGTGCAGGTACTGGTATATGCAGGTCTGTAATAGTGCAGGTATGTAGTATAGTGCGGTAGTAGTATAGTGGATACTGTGTTAAGTGCAGGTCTGAGTTAAAGGGGAGGTACTGTGATGTGCAGGAAATGTGTATAGTGAGGTACGTAGTATGGCAGGTATGTAGTATAGTGCGGTACTGTGTATGTGAGGTAATGTAGTATAGTGGGGTACTGTAGTAAGTGCAGGTACTGTAGTATAGTGAGGTACTGTAGTATAGTGCAGTCTGTTTTTTTGTATGTGGTTTGTATGTGAGGTATTTTTGTATAGTGATCTGGTATGAGGTACTGGAAAGGGGAAAATTAGTAAGTGAGGTATGTAGTTATAAAGGTTACTGTAGTATAGTGGAAAGGTAAATTTCTAGTTAGGGAAGGTACTGTAGTTTTAGTGCGGGTACTGAGTATGTGCAGGGTACTTGTATAGTGCGAAATGTAGTATAGTGCAGGAAATGTAGTATAGTGGGTTTCGTAGTTAGTGAGTACTGTATATAGTGAGGTTGTATATAGGCAGGTACTTGTATAGTGCGGTACTGTAGTATAGTGCAGATAGTTGTATGTGAGTACTGTAGTATAGTGCAGGTACTGAGTATGTGCAGGTACTGATATATGCGTACGTAGTATGTGCAGTACTGTAGTATAGTGGTACTGTAGTATAGGAGGTATGTAGTATGTGAAAATACTTGGGGGGTATTTAAAGTGCAGTATGTGTATGTGGGGGACTGTTGTATAGTGCGATACTGTAGTATAGTGCAGTACTGAGTATAGTTTGGGGACTGTAGTATTGTGGAAAAAGGTATGTGGGGTTTTTAAAAGTCGTTTCTGTAGATAGTGCAGATACTGTATTTGTGAGTACTGTAGTATAGTGAGGGGGGTGTATATAGTGCAGTCTGTAGTATAGTGCGGGGAAAGTAGTATAGTGGGGAACTGTAGTATAGTAGGTACGTAGTATAGTGCAGATCTGTAGATAGGCGATATGTGTATAGTGAGGGGTTGTTAGTGAGTCTGTAGTATAGTGAGTTTTTGTTAGTCAGGGACTGTAGTATAGTGAGGGGACTGTAGTTTTGAGGTATGTAGTATAGTGAAAGGACTTGTTTTTTTGTGCAGTTTTGTAGTATGGCAGTACTGTAGTATAGTGATTTCGTGTATGTAGGTATGTAGTTGTGCAGTACTGGTAGTATAGTGTTTTTAAATTTTATATAGTGCAGGTATGTGTATAGTGAGGTCTGTAGTTAGTGAAATACTGTAGTATGTGCAGGGACTGTGTATGTGCCGGTATGTGTATAGTGAGGTTGTGTATAGTGCAGGTACTGTAGTTTTGTGCAGGTACTGAGTATAGTGCAGGACTGTGTATAGTGCAGGAAGTAGTATAGTGAGGTACTGTAGTATAGTGGGCTGGTATAGTGGAGGTACTGTAGTATAGTGCAGCTGTTGTATAGTGAGGTACTTGTAATGCGTCTGTAGTATAGTGAGGTCTGTGTATGTGAGGTACTTAGTATAGTGCAGGTTGTAGTTTTGGGAGGTACTGTTTTTAGGCAGGTACTGTAGTATAGCGTATGTAGTATAGTGCAGGTTTTGGGATAGTGCGGGCTGTTTAAAAAGTGAGGTACTGTAGATAGTGGGTATTGTATTTAGTGAGTTTCTGTAGTAAGTTTAGGTACTGTATATAGTGGAGGGACTGTGTATATGCAGTACTGTAGTATAGGCGTTTCTGTATATATGCAGTAAAGTAGTATAGTGCAGGTATGTAGTATAGTGCAGGTTTTTGTAGTATAGTGCAGTTTCTGTAGTATAGTGGATACTGTGTATAGGCAGGTACTTTTATAGTGCAGGGTATGTAGTTGTGCAGGTTTTGTAGTATAGTGAAGGTCTGTGTATGTGCAGATACTGTGTTGTGCAGGAAAATGTAGTTTAGTGAGGTCTGTGTATAGTGCAGGTTCTGTAGTATAGTGCAGTACTGTTTTGTTTAAAAAGTGCGTCTGTAGTTTTGTGCGAACTGTAGTATAGTGCAGTTCGTAGTATTTGTGAGTACTGTGTTTAGTGAGGTACTGTGTATGTGCGTCTTAGTTAGTGCAGTTGTGTATGGCGGTCGTAGTATAGTGAGGTTTTGTAGTATAGTGCAGGTTGTAGTATAGTGAGTACTGTAGTATGTGAGGTACTGTAGTATAGTGAGTATGTAGTATGTGAAGGTACTGTAGTTAGTGAGTTTCTGTGGGGATATTTTTTAAGTATTGTTATAATTTTACGAGGTAAGGCGTACGATTTGGGATCTGTGTATAATTGAAGGGTTTTTAGTTTTTTTTTAAAAAGTGCGAATGTGTATATCATTGTAGTTTCGACTTATTAAGGTCTGTAGTAAGTCGTACTGTAGTTTGTCAGGTACTGTTGTAAGTAAGAATTTTAGTATGTTAAGTTCGTATATAGTTGGGAATTCCCCTTTTTCCAAAAATTATATTAAAATTATTTTTAACTTGAAAGGTTTATTTCTTTTTTTAAAAATTTTTTGTTTGGGGCTGGGAAGCCCACTGTGGGCAAAATGGGGATTAAGGAATACCATATGGTTTTTTATTAAAATTTTGAGTTTTAAACCATTCATCCAGGTATGTATTGGTTAAAAGGTTACGTTAAGGGTTTTTTAAGGACTTTTTTACCAGTATTTGAATTTTTTTTAGTTTTGGAAGGAAGTTTGGGGAACCTTCCCTCCCTTTTAAAAAAAAATTTTTTTTAAATTTACAAATTTTTTAATTTTAATGTAAATTTATTTTTTTAACAATACCTTTTATGTTACAAGAAAACTTTAAGGGCAAAAGATAAAAAAGGAAAAGGCCTTTAAGCCCGATAAAACCAAATGTTTTAAAATTGTGTTTTTAAACGCAAACGGTTTTTATTAAAAACAAATAAATTTTTGATGTTCCTTAATGTTTAGATTTGGAGGGTTTAAAGGGGAAAGGAAAACTCCTTTTGGAAAAAAGTGTTTTTAATGATCCTTTTCAAAACTTTGAATAAGCTTTTTAATCTTAAGTGCACCCAAATCCAGAAATTAAGAAAAAATTTTTCAATAGTGTTTTAGAAAAATTGGAGGACCCAATAGGGAAATTTTTGTAATTTCCCCAATCAAATTGAAATGAACCCCCCCCTTCTTTCCTTGATTCAAATTTGTAATGGGGGTTTTAAATCCTTTTTTAAAATTTTTAATAAAAACATCCTTAAAAACCAGTTTTATTAAATCTTTTTTAAATGTTAAAGGGGTAAAGTCAATTTTATCCTTTAAAATTATTTGGTAGTTGGGGTAAAAACAAACTGTATGTAGAAAATACAAATAATTATTTTTTTCAAAAAGGGGTTTTACCCAAAAGGGAAAAATTTATAACATTTGGGAAAAAGGGGAAAATTAGATTCAATAAGGAAAAAGGTTTATTTTAATCTGAAAAAAAACCCCCATAAAGGGGTCTTAATAATAAAATTTGATTATACTTAGAAAAAAAACAAAAATTTATATTCAAGTTAATGGGTACTTTTAGTTCCAGTAACTTCTTTTTCCTTTAAAAAGCCGTTTTCCTAAAAAGGCAAATCATATTAAAAAGTTTTTCAATGAGTAAAATTTCCAAGGGGCAGTTTTTAAATTTCAGTTTAGATTAAGTGTTATTAACCTTGAATTTGGTGTGGGGGAATTTAAAACGTACCCAAATGACATTTGAAAGTGGGGGGTTTTTAAATGTAAAATCTTTTAAAGTTTGTTTTTTGGGGTCTGAAAATGGACTTTTTCAAAAATATTTAAGGGAATAAATTTTGTGTACTGGGTTTTAAAAACTTATGATAAAAAAAGAATAGGGGTATGTCAAATTTTTTGGGGGGACTGGGGAGCTTGGTTTGACCCCTGGGAAACCCGTTAGGGAGAAAAAACGGGGGGTAAATTAGTTACCTTTTTAAAATTTTTTTTCAAAATTTCCCTTTTTTAAAAAAACGGGGGATTTAAAACCCGGGGAAATGTGTTCTTTTTAAGTTGAAAAATTCTCAGGTTTTTTTTTAAAAACCCGTGTAAATTTTCCAAAAATTAGATTACCCTAGATTCAAAGAATAGCAGAAATGTGAATTTAAATATGTTGGCCCAAGTCTTGACAAAAAACAAACTGCATACAAGAGGCTGATCATATATATATAAATTATACATATTGCTACCTTTATACCTTCATGTTCATGTTAAAGATAAAAATTACATCAAAATTATTTATTTCCTATGAAAATTAACAAATAAAGGTTTATCTCAATATGTCCAATGTAACAAATGTCTTATTAACTCTATATAGAGAAAAGAACACAACAAAGTTGAAAAAATATCAATAAAAAGGCCAAATTTATATTACAGAAAGTGTCAAGCGCTGAGTAATGTATACACGAAGAGCTGTAGTTGAGATGCTTGAGTTGAGATTACAGTGTTACTTGTACACAATGATATAATGATGGTGTGGCTCATGTAGGAACTCAAGATATACTTGTACACAATGACATTATGATAGTGTGGCTCCAGTGGACCATATACAGTGCCACCACCCCAATAAACCTCTCTTTAAAACAGAATTTATTGTTTTTCACATAACACAGGTAATGTCAGATGTAACAGGTCGAGCAACATGCTCTGTCTGTCAGTAGAAAACAATATCTGCCTCACACGTGACTTTTTTGACTCGCTTGAAAAAGCTTTTGATGTACTGCTCGGCTGCATCTTCATCTGTAAAAATCAAAAGAAAAAATTAAGAGTATGTGCAAATTTTGAAGGCATGAGTACTCTTGGAGTCATCTGTGTGTGCACATGTACATGGCTAATTCATCAGTATGAATGAAATTGAGAAAAAAGAGCACTTGGGAGGGATTAAATTGCAGGAAAGGATTAGACTGCAGGGAAAGATTAGACTGCAGGGAAGGATTAGATTGCAGGGAAGGATTAGACTGCAGGGAAGGATTAGATTACAGGGAAGGATTAGACTGTAGGGAAAGATTAGACTGCAAGGAAGGATTAGATTAGATTGCCATTAAGGATTAGACTGCAGGGAAGGATTAGATTGCAGGGAAGGATTAAACTGTAGGGGTTCTTAACCTTTTTTACCCCAATGAATTTCCCCATGTGTCCCCATACCCCCTTTGCCAGACTGTGAAATAATAATCACTACCAGCACCAGTCCTACTGACTTCAAAAGATGTCAAATTTTTATATGGACAGCTAGCAACAGAACAGCTGAAGGTTTGTTCTAATCTAACAACTTTTTTTAAAACAGTTCAGAGATGGAGTCCATCTCCCCATTATTTGATTTCTATACCCCCTCCAAGGGGTATGGATACCCCAGGTAAGAACCCCTGGATTAGAGGAAAAAACAGACAGAACACAGGGATTTTAAGAATGTAGGGATTTTAAAATATGAACTGAGAAAGAATCAATCAGTGTTAAGAATAGTAAAGAGAGAAAAACAAAGGGAAACTTCTTGGGCTTTAATGGAGATCAAGGGGACACAATAAGGTGGATTGTAATGCTGTTCAAAATAGTTTAGTTTTTATGAGACTCTGTCATTGCCCAAATTTCTTAGCCTGGGTAGGGAAGGTACTTGGTCATGATAGAAAAGACTGAAATAAAAAGTTAAATGTATTCCCAGGGTTACCTTCACTTTCAAAATACCTTCCCCACTCAGTAGTATCACAGGTAACAGCACTGTAGCACATGGCTAAGCAGTACAAAGTAATGATACATTAAAAACTGATTTTAAAGCAACATTAGCTTGACTTTCTCCATAGGGAAGTGGAAAAGAATGCTTCCTCCTTAAGCCATGCATATCATAAGAGGGGATTAAAATGCCAGAAAAGGGGGGGGGGTAGTAATTCCTTATACTGTATAAATTACTATATATAAAAAGAAACTTTTTTTCCTTTTAGGTCACCCTGCCTTGGTGGGATACAGCCAGCGAGATAAAAAAAAGTTATCTTGACTTACCTCTGCCAAGCTCCAACTGTGCAACATTGTGCGATATCTGCCTTGCCAGTGACTTAAAAAGGTCCTTCCCACTTATGTTATTATTCTTGTAATGTGGCATGAGATGTTTGACTACCCAGTCAGCTATCTGCTTTCTGTCTGCAAGCGATGGTGCTTCCTTTGTGTTGGGTGATGGTAGTGATCTCGAAGAGGTTTTGGATTCAGAGTCATTTTTGGAAGATGGTAAATTGAGTGATTTATTTGTCATTCTTAGAGTACTTTGTGGCATATTAGATATATCAGTAATTTTTTGTTTTTCTACTGTTTGGTGGATGGAGCTTCTGTAATCCTCTGTAAACAGATTTTCCATCTTACTGACTCTCCTTCTCTCATTGTCTTCACTCATTTTTCTTTCCTTATAAATCTTATCCTCATTTTGCTTCATGTATTTATCTGACTCCATCCATGGTTCCTTTGAGATCTTATGTGATCTCTCACAGTTTCTTTCTTTATCTTTTCTTAGTTTTACAGACTCCTTCTCACACCTCTCCAAATCTCTCCTTGATTTTTCTGAATCTCTTCTAGGTTTATCTAAATTCCATTCTGATTTTTCTGAATCCACAGTAGGTTTCTCTGCATGTCCCTCTAATTTTTCTGAATGCATTTCTAATTTCTCTGAACCACTCTGAATATTTTTGGAATGTCTTTGCTTGTCAGACTCCTTGTTGTGTTTCTCTGAGCTGCTTCCTGACCTCTCTAAATGTCTCTTAGAACTACCTGACTTCTCTTTTTTCTCATATAATCCATCATTCTTTCTTGAACCTTCCTCCAATAATCTATCTTTATTCATACTCTTATTAACACACTCAGTCTGTTTTTGCTTACTTGGAGAACTGACTGAACCTTTACTGTCAGTACAAATTCTTTCTTCTCTTTCTTTGTGCTTTTTTTCATTTTCTTTTGAGCTATCCTCTGATTTGTGTTTTCCTCTGTTTTGTCTGTTATGCTCATTGTGCTTGTCTTTTTTGGTAGGTCTATCATTAACTGTGTCACTGAACTCCATGTGGTAACTATTATCACTATGTTTGAGCTTCCCTTCACTTTTCTCTTTCCTTTCAGAGCTTTTGTCATAGTTAACACAATTACTCTGCCAGTTGTCCAGAACATATTTGCCTTTATCTTTCTCCCCCTGTACGTAAGGTATAGCCACATTTTTAGCCCCCGTGCAACCTTCCTTAGTGTCCTGATTAGAAGGTTCAATTTCATTCATTTCACATGTATCACCAAATAAATCAATCATCTTTACATTTTTACTTAATTTACATTTCTTGCTTTTTGATCTATTTTCAGATTTTTCAATGGTTGGCCTCCATTCCTTTCTTTCTAAACTCAATCTGACAGCAGCAATACAGGAGAGCGAAGATCCAGAAGGTGGAATATCACTGGAGGAATCAAACGATAATTTTGCTGTGTGTGTTGATTGGCTGTCTTTACACACTGGTTCCCTTATCTCACATTTTACTTTTTCTCGAGAAAACACACTAACATTATCACTTTCCCCAAACATACATCCTGTGCTCTGATTCTCTTTAACTGCAGAAAAATTCCTTGGATATTCGTGCACATCCCCTATATCAACAGAACCTGCTTTATCTTCCGACACATTAACATAATTTTCTTCAGCATTACTACTGCATATTTCAGATGCCAAACTCATCCCATGACACATATTCTTGGCAGAATTTTCATGTCTCTCATTTTCAAAATTCATTTTTCTCTTCCTATCATTTTCTTTTGAGGAGGATACAGTTTTAGATTCTATGATTGAATGTTCACTATCACTACTATCACATTTATTATCACATTCAGCAACTGTTTTAACAAGAGGCAATTCACCTGAGTCTGCTGCTTTATTCTCACAGTGATTATCACTATCTTTGTCATCTTTATCTTCATAACTATCACACTCTAAATCAGACCAAGACACTTCCTCCAAATCAAATTCTTGATTTTCCTCGGGATCATAGTTACTGCCAGCATCAGATACACCATCTTCTGTGGCCATTACATCTAGTTCATTATCCTCATTGTTCTTTATTTCTCCTTTGGCTTCATTTCCACCCTCTTCCCCATCTGATTCACTGTCTGATAGCTGATGATCAACTTTATTACTGTTCTTAGGTTTGCCACTCTTAATAAAATAGGAACTCAGGGAGGTTTGATGGTTTGGCGAACGCTTGAGAGCAAAACCACGTCTGGTGCTTAAACTCGATGGCTCTTTCTTCTTCACTTTACATTTCTCCTCCATCACCTGACTTGCAGTTTTGAATCCCAGGCTCGCAGCTTTCCGGTTCTTGATGTCATTTTCAATCTGCTTAGCTAACTGGCCAAGACTCAGCTTTGGCTCGTGTTCAGCCAACTCACAACGCAAAATTAATGAACTTGTGTCTTTCCTGATGCCCATCATCTGAAATGTAATATTGTGGAGTGAGACAAATTACTGTATAACAAATTCTAAGGTAATTATACACCAATTATTCAAGTGTGCTAACTGATCACAGAAGTAGTAAGGATGCACACAAAAAAATTATAAAGGGTAAATAATATGTTCTTAACTGATACTGTATGTACATTCTGGGACCCATCACACTGTTTACATATTAAATAAAATGCTTATATATTATTTTATGTGACACTGCAACATAAAAATATACTGTATAAACAACAAAAAGGTAAACAAAGAAACTATGCTATTACATACACTGTACATACCTGTGATCAGTGTCAATGTTTTCCTGTCTTTCATAGTTTGACCTGATGCTAGATAATTAGTATTTAAACTGATATAAAGTCTGAAAAAAGTATAATAAGTAATATCTTGAGCCAAAAGTATGCAAGAGTAATTCCATACATGAGAAATATAAGGCCACAAACCAGTGACATCATGCCTTTACGATACATCATTAAGACATTGGTGGAGGTGAAGATGCTGTACTCCAGCTTCACCGCAACATCTTCAATATCGGATTCTTTTAATCTGTTCAAAACTGGACTCGAGTCACCACACGCTTCATAGTTCTTAACAAGTGCTTGAAACACCATCTGAAGGTAACTCTCTCTCGTCTGAAGGAAAAAAAAAAACACATGAACACTATTCTTACGCAGCACATGAAAATTTTAGTATACAAATGATCATTAGATGATCATTCCAGTGCCAAACAAAAAAATACAAATGGCATATTAGCATATTCCAAAAGACATGTGCTGACTTAGTATACAGTGGCTGAGATGTTGTGAACGGTAAGATACGTTATTTAAATATTCAGTGTATACTTTGGAATGTCTTCTATACTCTACAGTATTACATTTGAAAACAATTATTATTATCTCAACCGCTCAAAAATCAATCTGAAATTAATTTATTTTTATCACTATAAGTAGAAAAATCTTATGGAGTCCAAAGTCTCAAATTCTGCCAAGTGTTTTAGTCTACTGATAAATATGATCTGTATGTTCAGTACAATCACAAACAGACAATCTTAACAATGCATAACATGGGAGGGAAATCTTTAGCTCTAGATCTTTCACACTCTTGTGCATCGTCAGGAGCTATGCAATGTTGCAAGATAGCAACAAATAGGAGGGAAAATTCTCTGAGGCAAGACAGAAGGTATCAATGGGAGCCCATGACACAGCATGCTGTGTCATGGGCTGCCATTGATACCTTCTGCCATTCCTCAGATAATTTCCCCTCCTATCTATTGCTGTCTTGCAACACTGCATAACTCCTGATGACACACGAGTGTGAAAGATCTATAGCTAAACATTTCCCTCCCATGTAGCTTGTTCTGCATGCTCTACTGTTACAAACGCAGGAAAGAGACAATTGTGGAAGTGGTTGATTGAGCACTTCGGCGCTGCTGCCAGACAGGAGTACCCAGTGTAACGTCATCGCACTTTATGTCGAGGCTGATGAACCAACCTCACATAGTGTGTCCACTACTGCTCACTGAGTCTGACAGCCTCAGTTACCTGATGGCCTCATACAGTGTGTTCACTACAGCTCACTGAGTCTGACGGCCTCAGAATTATCTGACGGCCGCATTCGGTGCACTCACAACATAGTGTGTTCTGCACAGCACTGAGAGTGAAGACCTCATACCTAGTGAGTTTAGCACGGCTTCACAGCTTGACTTTGCTGATAACGTCTCCTGCTGACAACGAATGTTTCCTGCTGGAACTTGGACTAGTTCTGATGCAATGACTGACTTAGTTTGCTGCTGGGAACGACTGACTTCGTTCTGATGGCATCGAATAACTTAGTTCCTTTGACTATGATTGGACAGTTTTCTGATGGCAGTGACTGGACTTAGTCAGCTGGCCTCCACAACGGTGTTGGTGACAGACACTGCAAGTTGTCTTGTGTACACGTTGTGTTATAATGCGGAGATAAGGGTGTCTTGTGGACCGGTAGCGAAAGAGTTGATTTACACGAGATAAGGGTGTCATGTAGCACGGTAGCGAAAAGTGTAGATTTACACGAGTAAGGGTGTCAGTAACACGGTAGCAAAGGTGTGCAGATGTACACGTGACAAGGTGTCATGTGGACATGGTAGCAAGTGTGTAGATTTACACGGGGACAAAGGGTGTCATGTGGAACATGGTAGCGAAGGTGTGTAGATTTACACGGTGACAAGGGTGTCATGTGGACATGGTAGCGAAGGTGTGTAGATTTACACGGGGACAAGGGTGTCATGTGGACATGGTAGCGAAGGTGTGTAGATTTACACGGTGACAAGGGTGTCATGTGGACATGGTAGCGAAGGTGTGTAGATTTACACGGGGACAAGGGTGTCATGTGGACATGGTAGCGAAGGTGTGTAGATTTACACGGGGACAAGGGTGTCATGTGGACACAGTTAAGATGGTGTTATAACGCTGAGAAAGGTATCGTGTGACACTGTTATAAAGGTGTCGTGTGTCGTAGTTGACACAGGCGTGTCTGTAACATTGTAGTCAATTACATGTCAGTTGTGACACGGGTGAAATTGTAGTAATGTAATGTCAGTAACGGATAGTCATGTTTGTGATACGGTGCTTTGTAATGTGATAATTCTTGTCGTGTTTATGATATGGTAACATGATAATTCTAGTCGTGTATCTGATATTTTAATGTGATAATGAAACCAAACAATACACTTTGTCGTCTATAATGTTTGTTGTTTATAATGCTCTTATTTTATAATTTACTAGTAAAGATTAAAAATATTTTGTGTATTTTTGTACTCCCGGACAAATATTCTCATTACAGTTTGGATGATCTGCTAAGAATAATATCGTAATTAACAAGCTAGTTGAAGCTTTAATTATCCAGATTGTAATATTGTAATATCTACATATATATCAAGTACAGTGGACCCCCGCATAACGATCACCTCCGAATGCGACCAATTATGTAAGTGTATTTATGTAAGTGCGTTTGTACGTGTATGTTTGGGGGTCTGAAATGAACTAATCTACTTCACAATATTCCTTATGGGAATAAATTCGGTCAGTACTGGCACCTGAACATACTTCTGGAGTGAAAAAATATCGTTAACCGGGGGTCCACTGTATATTCAATTTAGAAAAGAGAGACGGACATAATCCAGCTTACCGAAACGTTAAGCCCTGCGATCTTTGATGAAAATTCTGCATTTGTGAGTTTTGATCGCTGAGCTCGTTCATTCTCTTCTTTTTCTAACTTTTCTTTTTCTTTCTGTTCTTTCTGACGTTTGCTGTAAGAGGAGGAAGATGTGGAAGGTGCTTTACCACGGCGAAGAGCTAACTGTTGCTTTATGAAAGCTGTCCGCTGCTTCTTAGCTTCTTGCTCAGCCGCTTGACCCCTGTCTCCCCTGTCTCCAGTCTGATCATAATCATTTTGTTCTCTGAACAACACAATATTATACATTAGTGTTATTGTATAACTAGTTAATGGTCCAAGTTGGACCGAAATGTCATCATAAGTTTCCTACATGAGACGTGTCGTAAGAGGCAACTAAAATGCCACAAGCAAAGGGCTAGTAACCCCTTCTCCTGTACAAATTACTAAATGTAAAAAGAAGAAACAAAAGCATTTCTTCTTTATACAGGTAACCTTGCCTTGGTGGGAGATGGACAGTGTTAAAACAAAAAAAAATAGCTCACTTGTTGATCCTAGTCTTCTTGCTCTCTGGAACATACAGTGCAACACCTTATCTTAATTAAAAAAACTATCAAATAGTTACAAGTGGCCTCCACAAGACACCTGAAAAACATTAAACATCTAAAGTCATATAATTTTAATTACAGAGTGAGTAAGGCCTTTACAAAGCCTTGGCCTGAACTACACCATTGAGTAATTATGCTGCCCATTTCTAGTCTGCCTGAAATACATATGCATGTTAGTGGCTATCTTTGTGCTTAACAATATTTTATTAAAAGTAAACTACACATTGTATACTACACAAAGAAATAAAGTTGTTTGTTTTGTTCATATTATATGTATTTATATTATAGTGTCTCAAATAACAGTGCTTTTAATTTATACTTTGGTAAGCAATGTAAAATACCATGTAAAACACAAACATGTGTGCATCTACATATACTGTCAATAATTATTATTTATATCTGCAGTAACTAGTAGGAGTAGGTGGTAGACAGAAACCCCAGGAGGGAATACTCGTCCTGCCAATGTTTATTAATACGAAACCTGTAATTATTTACATGAATGGTAGTATTGCTGATGTCCATTTTTCTGTCTATAAACAGCAATTTTCTAGGTATCGTTCTTGCTAATCTTCATACATTACACTTAGGTCACACTACACATACATATACAAGCATATATATACACACCCCTCTGGGTTTTCTTCTATTTTCTTACTAGTTCTTGTTCTTGTTTATTTCCTCTTACCTCCATGGGGAAGTGGAACAGAATTCTTCCTCCGTAACGCCATGCGTGTTGTAAGAGGCAACTAAAATGCCAGGAGCAAGGGGCTAGTAACCCCTTCTCCTGTATATATTACTAAATGTAAAAGGAGAAACTTTCGTTTTTCCTTTTGGGCCACCCCGCCTCGGTGGGATACGGCCAGTGTGTTGAAAGAAAGAAGAAGAAAGATCTGCAGTAACTGCCATTTAATTTAACTCTTAAGTCTAACTGGCCACCTATTTAAGCTGAGGGACTGATCACCTCAAAATTGCTTCTCTACTTCTTCTAGTGTCTCCAATATTGCAAGCACCTTCATATTTGTCTGACAAAGTCTAATGCGTAGGTAAAGCATCTTGTCAATAAGAATAACTATGTCTTGCATGTGTGTTTACATAGTTAACATTGGTTATGTTATTTATCTTACCTTTTCAACCCTCTTCTTCCTCCACCATACAAGTCAGGGTCTTCATAACCGTCCTCAAATGCAGCTGCTGCTTGAAATCTGTAGCTAGTTTTACGCACCAGTGAATCATTCCATTCGACTACTTTTTTCTGTGTTAACTGAGGATTGGTGCAGTAATCACAGTGCTTCTTACAATCTGGTTTATCATCACCGAAGTACAGAGCAAAGGAATGGTGTCGGCAGCTACCAAAAAAGAGGTCGCATTTCACATGGTGGAATATAGATCATACGTATGCATTTTAAGTGATTTAGTAAGACACTGCAAAGTTAACTGGCTGATCTAAGTTAGGCCCATTTTCAGATGACTTAAATACCCCAATGACAGTAGATTAATGCACCACAGTAAAGTTATACAATATTAAAATCACAAACAGGATATTGTATATATAAGTTTCTATTACAAGGTTATTTAACTTTTATGCATATCACTTACATACAACACCATTACAATTTATATTCTTATAAGTCAATAACATTTAAACATCCCTGTATACAAATTTCATATTAAAATGGTATACAATGTCAACAAGTAAGACATGTGCAACACTCTGGAATCTGTTGCAACAATTTGTTTGTACAGGAGGCATCTTCAGTCAAAAACAAGCAATTATAACACTGGAAACAGTAGAAGTGAAGAGATAATTTTAAAGTGATCAGTCCCTCAGCCTTTCATAGAAGGTATTGACCAAACTAAAGAACCTACCATAGAAGGTATTGACCAAACTAAAGAACTGACCAACCTTCTATCAAGATTGAGGGACTGATCATCTCCAAAATTATCTCTTTACTTCTACTAAATTCATTTCTTCAAGTCCTGAGAAAACCAAATAAGCAAATAAAAATTCTATAATGTAATAATGTTAAATAATGAAAACAATTGTGGCATGATCTACCACACACCTGTTGTGTGGTAAATAGGTAAATAAACAATATACACAAAGTATAATATACACAAGTGTCAAATACAAAGAGGGTACTTACAGTGGAGCTTCACAAAACTTGACAACTGTCTCGAAGCTTTTTATTGCAGTCTTGGCCTGCTCCTCCTTTTTGGGCTTGCCAGATTTCTTAGCCTTCAACTCGTCCTAAACACACATTACGATGAGACCACGTTCAGAACGGCATCCTAGATTTTCACCCACCCACATCTCAAATTAGCACATTCATAAGGAAACACTAAACCTGTATGTGTCTTACAACACTTGAGGAATGGCAGAGGTAGAGGTAACCAGGTTTGATCTGAGGAAAGGGAGGATAATTCTCTTTTCCTGAGGGGAGTTTCACGAACCTTTCACCAGCAACATGACATCATATACATCACAAAGTATATTTGGCATTTAGTAAATACAAAAAAAAGTAATTCATGTATTTACTAATTTTTTAACAAGGACACCGCAAACATTTTCATGGCCTGTGCCATCTCAGCTTCAATGGAGCACAAGTGGAAAAAACTAAAATTACTAAATACAGTGGACCCCCAGTTAACGATATTATTTCATTCCAGTAGTATGTTCAGGTGCCATTACTGAACGAATTTGTTCCCATAAGGAATATTGTGAATTAGATTAGTCCATTTCAGACCCCCAAACATACACGTACAAACGCACTTACATAAATACACTTACATAACTGGTCGCATTGGGAGCTGATCGTTAAGCGGGGGTCCACTGTATAATGAATGGAAGATAAAAGACATTTATGTGAATAAGGTGCCTTCATTATCAAGTGAATAAGGCAAAAGTACCATTAAAAAGTGACTTGCACTTGCCCTATGATAAAGTATCATCAGTAAGAAGTGATCTCTGAAAGTTCACAGAAAAATGAATATTATATAATCTTGCCTTGGATTACGGCCAAGAGGGCTAAACAGAAAAAATGAAAAAGTACATAATATGCAGTACGTATATTTTACTCAATAAATGAACAGATGTTTCTTATGAATGAGGGGTACAAACAATTATGGTGATGAAAGACTGGATATCAGATTGAAAGAAGGGAGTATGAAAGAAGTGAATGCATTCAGATACTTGAGAGTGGAAATGTCAGTGGATGGGTATATGAAAGATGAGGTGAACTATAAAACTGATGAGGGGAAATAGGTGAGTGGTGCACTGAGGAGTTCCTTCACTGAGGCACTGTGGAGAAAGAACATTATCCATGGAGACAAAAAGGGGAATGTATGAAAGTGTAGTTTTATCAACATTCTTACATGGGTATGAAATATGGGTTGTGAATGTTGCAGCAAGGAGGGAGCTGGTGGCAATGAAGATGTCATGTCTGAGGGCAATGTGTGGTGTAAATATTATGCAGAGAATTAGTAGCTTAGAGATTAGGAGGTGTGGGGTTACTAAAAGTATTATCCAGAAAGCGGAGGAGGGATTGTTGAGGTGGTTACGACATTCAGAGAGAATGTAGCAAAATAGGATGACTTGGAGAGTGTATAAATTTGTAATGGAGGAGAGGCAGGGTAGGGACCACCCTACAAAAGATTGGATGGAGACGGTAAAAGAGGTTGTGTGTGAGGGGCTTGGACATCCAGCAGGTGTGTATAAGCATGTTAGACAGAAGTGGAGGCAAATGATTTTAAGGACTTGACATGCTGTTGGAGTGCAAGCAAGGTGACATTTTGTGAAGGGATTCAGGGAGTTCAGCAAGCTGGACTTGAGTCTTGGAGGTGGGATGTACAGTGCCTGTACTCTAAGGGATGGGGGGGGGATATTTGCAGTCTAGAGTGGCATCTGAACTGCAGTAGTGGCACACCTCCCACCTACCTCGGTAGGAGATGGCCGGTGTGTTTAAAAGAAAAGGTATCTTACTTGTCTCAAGAGGAATGACACAGTATCCCTTTCTTTTTTGCTGTAGTATATTCTACACCTGGAAGGTTTTCCATCACGTCCAGCTCGACCAGACTCTTGGTAATATCCTGCCATAGACTGAGGGACACTCCAATGAGCTACAAACCTGTCATTGCATTGCATATTAAGCTTTGAAATGTGCTCTTTTAAGGAAATTATTTCTTTATTTTGCAGATAATACAAATACAGCATAAAAAATTAACAATGTACAATGAGAACATATTTTTTATAATTCATGTTTTCTCTAAAATTTCACTAAAATCCTTTCCAACCATTATTATATACTATACTCTTTTAAATAAAAATCAACTTGATAAATTAGACACATGTGCAACACTTGGGTATCTATACTGAGGAAATGTTTTGTCACACAGTGGCTTCATCAGTCCATACAAAGGAGAATGGTGAAGCTCAGGAGGTGTTTGAGGTAATCAGTCCCTCAGCCTTGAGTCGATGTAGTCAGTCCATTATTCCATCATTCTTTTCAAGACTGATGGACTGACTACATCGACTCAAGGCTGAGGGACTGATTACCTCAAACACCTGTTCTTCACTATTCTCCTTTGTATGGACTGATGAAGCCACTGTGTGACAAAACGTTTCCTCAATATAGATACCCAAGTGTTGTACATGTCTCTCTGAACCATTCATCTACAAAAATTAACTTCTTAATTATTTACTGTGAGATGAGAATAGTTTGCAACTTGTGGCTAACCTGACTGAAGCTTTGTCAACTCCCATACCAAAAGATACAGTTGCTGTAATGATAGGCACTTTCCCATCCATCCATTCTTCTTGTACTTCAGCTCGCTCTCGGTTCTTCAAACCTGCGAGAATAATGAAATACAAAATGATTGTCCACCAACTAAATTAAGAAATTCTTCCATACAGTATAGTAATACCAAACATAATGTAGATAAATGGTTCAGAGAACCAACAAGTTGACAAATTAAGACATATATAGCTTCATCAGTCTAATACAAAGAAGAGTACTGAAGATCAGAAGGAGTTTGAGGTAATTGGTCCCTCAGTTTAGAGTCGATATAATCCTTCTGGTCACCACTCTTCTTTGTATCAGACTGATGAAGCCACTGTGTGAGAAAACATTTCATCAATAAAGATACCCAAGTGTTGCACATGTGTCTAATTTATCAACCAAACATAAGGTAGCAATCTGTAATTCTCTGATTACCCCAGTTCACATTATTATATTTAATGGGAAGTGCTAAACCCACAGAGGTCACACAGTACCTAGGAAATGGGAGTTGTAATCATTATTTAATTTAATTCCTTGAATCAAAAGCCTGTCACCAGCATTAAGCAATTGCCTTCCCTCTTGAAGGCTTCATGGCTCACAATCATATCAGATATTACTGGATAAAGAAAACTGTACAGGAGAAATAAAAATCATCTGTAACACCTGTATATCAATCAATTTATTTTTTAACAAGCTGGCCATCTCCCACCGAGGCAAGGAGACCCAAAAAAAGAAAAAAATTCACCATCATTCACTATCACTGTATTGCCAGAGTCACACCAATACTATAGCTCAGATACCCCTCCAAATTGCAATTATCCCCACCCATACTTCAAAGTGCAGGCACTGACCCTCCCAACTCCAGGGCTCAAGTCCAGCTAACCAGTTTTTTCTGGAATTAAATTTACCAGAGTATACAAAGCTCAAATTACAGCAGTCTTGTCATCGCACCTATTAGTACCTTGTATGTAATGGGTAAATTATTATTATTATCACACTGGCCGATTCCCACCAAGGCAGGGTGGCCCGAAAAAGAAAAACTTTCACCATCATTCACTCCATCACTGTCTTGCCAGAAGGGTGCTTTACACTACAGTTTTTAAACTGCAACATTAACACCCCTCCTTCAGAGTGCAGGCACTGTACTGGAGTCCTGGAGATGGGAAATGGGCAAAGTAGACAAAAATTACCTGCATGGTAAGCCTTGGTAGGAATACCTTTCTTGGACAGCTGGTTGGCCAGTTCTGTTGTTGCATCTCTTGTGCGGCAGTAAATAATTCCACACCCAGAGTTTTCCTGTTGAAAGACTTGTTTTCAAACTGTAAATAGCTCCAGTGCTTTCTGGTAATATTAAATTATAAAAAATATAGTTACAATACTCCATTATCCTCAATAAGTACAGAAGCTCTACAAAAAAAAAAAAATACACTGAGAAAATAAATGCATTACTAACTTCCTAGTCACTTGTACAGCATTCTGAATATGTAATCAAGTATAAAAGACAATGCATATCAAGTGAATAACAAAAAAAAGGCACAATACCGTGACTGGAAAGATACACAAATAACCCGCACATAAAAGAGAGAAACTTACGACGACGTTTCGGTCCGACTTGGACCATTTAAGGACTTGACATGCTGTTGGAGTACAAGCAAGGTGACATTTTGTGAAGGGATTCAGGGACCATTTACAAAGTCACAGTGTGACTTTGTAAATGGTCCAAGTCGGATCGAAACGTCATCATAAGCTTCTCTCTTTTATGTGCGGGTTATCTGTGTATATATCAAGTGAACCTGCAAACTTGATATACAGAGAACATGTTCCCGACAGAATATTGCTCATACATTGTAACTCTTTAATATCTTTTATCTGCAGTACTTCCTGCCTTGAAACTGTAATAAGCTAGAGATCTGTGAAAGGTAGTTATTTGAGTACAAACATCCACAATGCTGTTTTATGCAATTCTCTCAAATTTTGTGATTCTAGCTAAAAAAAAACCTTCATATCCTGGTTTACCTTTCTTGTTAATTTCATTATTTAATTTTTTTTGCAACCTTCAATCTTGATTTTTAACACTCTAGCCGTCTCCCACCAAGATAAAGTGACCCGACAAAGAAGAAAACACTTCCACTCTCATTTCATTCAATCATTGTCTTGTCAGAAGGAAACTGACCTCACTATTCTTATTACCTTCCAAACCACACCATTCCCACTCCACCTCAAGAGTGCAGACACTGTACTTCCAACCTCCAGGACTCAGATCCAGGTTCCCTGAATGCTACCTTGCTCACACTCCAACAGCAAGTCAATTAAAAAACCACTTGCCTCCACTCACTCCTATCTAACACTCTCACAATCCTGTTGGATGTCCAAGCCCCTAGCACTCAAAACCGCCTTTATACCCCCCAACTTTTCCTAGGACAATTCCTACCCCTCTTTCCCTCCATCCCTACAGAAACAATACAGCACCTATAGAATGGGAGGTAACCAGGTTTTATTCAAAGAACAG
>NC_069453.1:23911941-23930846 GCF_026875155.1 Cherax quadricarinatus
ATATAAGTGAACAGTATTTAGATAAGGCTAAAGAGGTCTTTGTGGCATTTATGGATTTGGAAAAGGCGTCTGACAGGGTGGATAGGGGGGCCCAAAGTGGCAGATGTTGCAAGTGTATGGTGTAGGATGGTAGGTTACGAAAGCGTGAAGAGTTTTTTACGAGGATAGTGAGGCTCAAGTTAGAGTATGTAGGAAAGAGGGAAATTTTTTCCCAGTAAAAGTAGGCCTTAGACAAGGATGTGTGATGTCACCGTGGTTGTTTAATATATTTATAGATGGGGTTGTAAGAGAAGTAAATGCGAGGGTCTTGGCAAGAGGCGTGGAGTTAAAAGATAAAGAATCACACACAAAGTGGGAGTTGTCACAGCTGCTCTTTGCTGATGACACTGTGCTCTTGGGAGATTCTGAAGAGAAGCTGCAGAGATTGGTGGATGAATTTGGTAGGGTGTGCAAAAGAAGAAAATTAAAGGTGAATACAGGAAAGAGTAGGTTATGAGGATAACAAAAAGATTAGGTGATGAAAAGATTGAATATCAGATTGGAGGGAGAGAGTATGGAGGAGGTGAATGTATTCAGATATTTGGAGTGGACGTGTCAGCGGATGGGTCTATGAAGATGAGGTGAATCATAGAATTGATGAGGGAAAAAGAGTGAGTGGTGCACTTAGGAGTCTGTGGAGACAAAGAACTTTGTCCTTGGAGGCAAAGAGGGGAATGTATGAGAGTATAGTTTTTACCAACGCTCTTATATGGGTGTGAAGCATGGGTGATGAATGTGCAGCGAGGAGAAGGCTGGAGGCAGTGGAGATGTCATGTCTGAGGGCAATGTGTGGTGTGAATATAATGCAGAGAATTCGTAGTTTGGAAGTTAGGAGGAGGTGCGGGATTACCAAACTGTTGTCCAGAGGGCTGAGGAAGGGTTGTTGAGGTGGTTCGGACACGTAGAGAGAATGGAGCGAAACAGAGTGACTTCAAGAGTGTATCAGTCTGTAGTGGAAGGAAGGCGGGGTAGGGGTCGGCTAGGAAGGGTTTGGAGGGAGGGGGTAAAGGAGTTTTGTGTGCGAGGGGCTTGGACTTCCAGCAGGCATGCGTGAGCGTGTTTGATAGGAGTGAATGGAGACAAATGGTTTTTAATACTTGACGTGCTGTTGGAGTGTGGAGCAAAGTAACATTTATGAAGGGATTCAGGGAAACCGGCAGGCCGGACTTGAGTCCTGGAGATGGGAAGTACAGTGCCTGCACTCTGAAGGAGGGGTGTTAATGTTGCAGTTTAAAAACTGTAGTGTAAAGCACCCTTCTGGCAAGACAGTGATGGATGAATGATGGTGAAAGTTTTTCTTTTTCGGGCCACCCTGCCTTGGTGGGAATCGGCCAGTGTGATAATAATAATAATAAAAAAAAAAATATTATTATATTATAATAATATATATATATTATATATATAATATATTATATATATATATATTATATATATAATATACACAGTGGACCCCCGCATAACGATGGCATCACATAGCGATTAATCCGCATACCGCTTGCTTTAATCGCAAAATTTTTGCCGCGCATACCGATTAAAAACTCGCTCACCGATTTTCGTCCGAGACCCGTCCAATGTGCGCCCTCAGCCAGCCTCACATGTGCCGCCCGTGCCATTGTTTACCAGCCAGCCTCCGCGGTAACATCCAAGCATACACTCGGAATATTTCGTATTATTACAGTGTTTTCGGTGCTGTTTCTGGAAAATAAGTGACCATGGGCCCCAAGAAAGCTTCTAGTGCCAACTGTACACCAATAAGGGTGAGAATTCCAATAGAAATGAAGAAAGAGATCATTGATAAGTATGAAAGTGGGGTGCGTATCGCCGACCTAGTCAAGTTGTACAAGAAACCCCAATCAACCATCGCTACTATTGTGGGCACCAGAAAGACAATCAAGGAAGCTGTTCTTGCCAAAGGTTTAACTGTGTTTTCGAAACAAAGATCGCAAGTGATGGAAGATGTTGAGAGACTCTTATTGGTGTGGATAAATGAAAAACAGCTAGCAGGAGATAGCGTCTCTCAAGCGATCATATGTGAAAAGGCTAGGAAGTTGCATGAGGATTTAATTAAAAAAAATGCCTGCAACTAGTGATGATGTGAGTGAATTTAAGGCCAGCAAAGGTTGGTTTGAGAGATTTAAGAAGCGTAGTGGCATCCATAGTGTGATAAGGCATGGTGAGGCTGCCAGTTCGGACCACAAAGCGGCTGAAAAATATGTGCAGGAATTCAAGGAGTACACAGACAGTGAAGGACTGAAACCTGAACAAGTGTTTAATTGTGATGAAACAGGCCTGTTCTGGAAGAAAATGCCAAGCAGGACCTACATTACTCAGGAGGAAAAGGCACTCCCAGGACATAAGCCTATGAAAGGCTTACTTTGTTGATGTGTGCCAATGCTAGTGGTGATTGCAAAGTTAAGCCTTTATTAGTGTATCACTCTGAAACTCCCAGAGCGTTCAGGCAAAAGAATGTCCTCAAGGATAATTTGTGTGTGCTGTGGAGGGCAAACAGTAAGGCATGGGTCACTAGGGACTTTTTCTATAACTGGTTACACCATGCATTTGCCCCCAATGTGAAAGATTACCTAACTGAAAAGAAATTAGACCTTAAGTGCCTCCTGGTGTTAGACAATGCCCCTGGTCATCCTACAGACGTGGCAGAGCGACTTTATGGGGACATGAGCTTCATTAAGGTGAAGTTTTTGCCTCCTAATACCACTCCTCTCCTGCAGCCCATGGACCAGCAGGTTACTGCAAACTTCAAAAAACTGTACACAAAAGCTCTGTTTGAAAGGTGCTTTGTAGTGACCTCAGAAACTCAACTGACTCTAAGAGAGTTTTGGAGAGAGCACTTTAATATCCTCAATTGTGTAAACCTTATAGGTAAGGCTTGGGAGGGAGTGACTAAGAAGACTTGAACTCTGCTTGGAAGAAACTGTGGCCAGAATGTGTAGACAAAAGGGATTTTGAAGGGTTTGAGGCTAACCCTGAGAGGATTATTCCAGTTGAGGAATCCATTGTGGCATTGGGAAAGTCCTTGGGGTTGAGGTTAGTGGGGAGGATGTGGAAGAGTTGGTGGAGGAGGACAATGAAGAACTAACCACTGATGAGCTGATAGATCAACTTCAACAGCAAGAGGCCAGACCTGAGGAAACTGGTTCAGAGGAGGGGAGAGAGAAATTGAAGAAGTTGCCTACTACAAAGATAAAGGAAATCTGTGCAAAGTGGCTTGAAGTGCAAACCTTCATGGATGAAAAATCACCCTCACACAGCTATTGCAAGCCCTGCTGGTGATTATTACACTGACAATGTTGTGAAACACTTTAGGGAAGTCATAAAGGAACGAGAGGTACAGGCCACTATGGACAGATATGTTGTGCGAAAGAAGTCCAGTGACTCTGAAGCTGGTCCTAGTGGCATTAAAAGAAGAAGGGAAGTAACCCCAGAAAAGGACTTGCCACCTCAAGTCTTAATGGAAGGGGATTCCCCTTCTAAACACTAACACTCTCTCTCCCCTCCTCCCATCCCATCAATCATCACCAGATCTTCAATAAAAGTAAGTGTCATGTAAGTGTGCATGCCTTTTTCAGTTTGTGTGTATTAAAATTAACATTTCATGTGGTAAAAAAAAATTTTTTTCATACTTTTGGGTGTCTTGCACGGATTAATTTTATTTCCATTATTTCTTATGGGGAAAATTCATTCACATACCGATTATTTCGCATAACAATTACTCCTCTTGCACGGATTAAAATCGTTATGCGGGGGTCCACTGTATATATATATGGAGAAGTGGAACAGAATTCTTCCTCTGTAAGTCATGCGTGTCGTAAGAGGCGACTAAAATGCCGGGAGCAAGGGGCTAGTAACCCCTTCTCCTGTATATACTATTACTAAATGTAAAAGGAGAAACTTTCGTTTTTCCTTTTGGGCCACCCCGCCTCGGTGGGAGACAGCCGACTTGTTGGAAAAAAATAAATAAATAAATAAAAAATGTATGTGTAGTGTGACCTAAGTGTGAGTAGAAGTAGCAAGACATACCTGAAACCTTGCATGTGTATGAGACAGAAAAATGGACACCAGCAATCCTACCATCATGTAAAACAATTACAGGCTTACATTTTACACTCACTTGGCAGGACGGTAGTACCTCCCTGGGCGGTTGCTGTCTACCAACCTACTACCTAGAATATGTGTGCATACATGCACGAATACACACTCTGAATCACAAGACTGCTGAGGTTATGCTGCCTCTCACTCAAGACTTACCCTAGCTGTGGCAGTAGCAGTTAAGGCTACCCAGGGAATTGATGGAATCTGGCTCCTCAAGCACCCCAGACGCAGAAAATCAGGTCGGAAATCGTGGCCCCACTGACTTACACAATGGGCCTCATCCACCACAAAGTATGAGAGTTTTTTATACTTGTACAGGCGATCAAGGAGTCCCTGGAAAAATAATTGCACTACTTGATTACAGTGCACTTTACATTTTATAAGGAAGGTAATGTTAAAGTTGTATACTATTTGGATTCACATAAAATACTGACTTAAACAAAATGTTGAAAAATAAGACACTGGCCATTTAGATATGCAGGACACAACAGTATTAGATGTGCTGCATGATTCTGATAACCTGGCCTTTTTTATCAGGGAACACCCATCCATGAGATGACCATGGATGAATCTGGTATTTTATGACTGTATATACCTTTGATGATTTCTGAGAGATTTTCTACTCCCAGAGCCTAGCCATAGGGTAGGCTCACCTGGTGCTTTCCTTGTCAACCAGGCTGTTGCTGCTGGTGGCCTGCTGACCCACATATTCATCACAGCCTGGTTGGTCTGACCAGTCTCCCATCAACACCAATGGTGCAAGGACAGAAAAATAGCCTGTTGGTCATTAATGAGAACTAACGAAGTTGTCAATAAGTATGAAACACTTATATAAACATCATAATCCAAAAGAGAGTGACTGCATGATAGACATATCAGGTCACAAACTCCTGAACAGGCAAAAATCAATAATTACCCAAAATATTTAATGACTATTAACCCAGCATAAGACAACTATTTTGTGTCTACTACAAGCAATAGAGGATGATAATAAGAAACAGACATTGTAGCAATATGGATGATAGATGTAGGCACAGTATTAGAAGATTAAATGTAAAAATTTGCAAACACATGCAGTAACAGAAAATAATAAAATAAAGGTTTATTTCTTTGTAAAGGTTACAATGTGTAATTACAGTTTTGGTTTGCTAAGTATAAAGAAACCCACTATCATGCCGAGGCATTTCGGGCAGACTAATCTTAATACATAGTAACTTTACTTAAAACTAGACAAGACAGTAGCGGTTAAATGTATTACAAGTATATTTAATCTTAATATTAATGCAAGGTAGTCAAGGTGGAAGTTTATAAGAATAATAATCTTGAAGTTGCACATAATAAAAACAATATTACAAATAATGGTTCAGGTAGTAATATTTCATGGACTGGCAGAGGTTTAAAAGTCTAGAAGTAACATAACTAATTAGCAGTTGTTTTAGTTGATTTGGTTAGTATTGAGAGATAAGACGATTTTTTTTAGCAAAGTCCTAAATTTATAAGTAGTCAGGGGATAATCTACCAGTTCCGGTAGCGAGTTCCAGATCTTTGGGCCCTTTATGTGCATAGCGTTTTTGCACAGTGAGAGACTGACACAAGGGATGTTGAAGAGTGCCTTATGCCTTGTATTGTGACTGTGCATTCTGTTGTAACTATCAAGGAGTAGTTTAAGTGGAGGGTTTGGAGTGGAATTTAATGTTCTGCATATGTAGTAGGCACAATAATATGAGCGTATGTCTCATATATTTAGCAAGTTCAGTCTTTTGAAAAATGGTGAGGTGTGTTGTCTAGCACAGGAGTGAGTAATCATCCGCACAGCAGGTTTCTATTGGCTTATTAGAGGTTTAAGGATTAGGGGAAGTATGTAAAAATAAGTTTAACAGTTTAATGTTGCAGTTTAAAAACTGTAGTGTAAAGCACCCTTCTGGCAAGACAGTGATGGAGTGAATGATGGTGAAAGTTTTTCTTTTTCGGGCCACCCTGCCTTGGTGGGAATCGGCCAGTGTGATAATAATAATAATAAAAAAAGTTTAACAATAGCCTAGTTGCAATATCATTTTTTTCTACTTTGAAATTAATTATGTACCCATCTCAATATAATGGTACATTATGACTAGTAATGTGCATACATCACTATTACCAGAATTAATACACCGACTGATCTCAGTCATTCACTGACAAAGCTGTAGAGACAAACCTGATGCTCATTATGAGTCTTGCTATTTAAAATAAGAGAATATGACCAAATATCAGTAACAAGAAGAATCATGTCAACTACCTACTTTGAAAAAATTAGTTGATGCTTGTTCTGGTGTGATGTACAGTAGCCGTGTGTTAGGTGTCATGCATGACAGATCTGCCAGCACTCTCTTACGTTCCTTGCTTGTCATCTTAGAGTTGATGGACTCGGCAACAATGTGTAGCTTCTGGAGGTGTTCCAACTGATCCTATAAGAAATTCACTGTGCAGTACAACATTACAAGTCGACATTCTTCTACATATTACAAAATATGAATAATCACTGGGTCACCACACAGACAAGACCAGGGCTGGGACTATGCAAGTGAACTGAATAGGAATTCACAAAAAGTACTGCAGGTAGCCTTGATAAATATCCAAAGGGAAACCCTAAGTTTTAGAATAAAGACAGTGTCTTCTTCCTAAAGCTCTCCATCCTTAACTAGCATTCGTAATTTTCAGCAAAATAAATATTATAGTCATTACCAACAGTTGGCCTCACTTTCTTGGGCTCCACATTTTTCGTTGAATCACTGTTTCCCAAGGCCCTTTCTAAACTTTCTTCTCCACTTTTTTCTGAATGGAGAGTAATTAATTCACATTACCAGTGAGCCCAATTGCATTTTTACTTTCAACATAACTGGGCAAATATCTAGTGACTGAATGACTGTAATAACGAGTGTCATCCTGTGACAGGCACACTACTCTCGTAGCCAGGCTGTGCCTGGGAAGAATCACATAAAATTATTATTATTATAATCAAAAAGAAGCGCTAAGCCACAAGGGCTATACAGCGCTGCAGGGTAGGGAAGGAAGCGAGGGTATTGGGCGGCAGAAGGGAGGAGGGATGATCAGTAGGTTACAGAAAACAGCGGGGCAGGGGATAGTATGGGGGAAGAGGGTAGCAAGAGATTGAGGTAGAAAGGGCAGAAGGTATCAGAATTTGTGAAGTAAGTCAGTTGTTGTCAAAAAGTCAATGAGAGAGTCCGAATGAAAGGTGGGTCCATCAGCGAGAAGGGAAGGTAAAGAGAGAGCAGTGGAGCGAAGACGACGACGGAGGTAAATTCTGCATGCTCGTTGATAAAGTGGGCAGTCCAACAGAATGTGGCTGACTGACAATGGAGCCTGGCAATTCTCGCAGAGAGGAGCAGGGCACCTCTCCATGAGATATCCATGAGTAAGACGAGTATGGCCAATGCGAAGACAGGAGAGAGTAGTCTCCCAACCTCGACACTGGTGATAAGAAGACGGCCAGTAACCTATACTCGGTTTAATAGATTGAAGTTTGTTACCGAGCATAGTAGACCAATGTTGTTGCCAATGGGTGTGAAGGTGGGAAGATATTGCAGCAAATTAGTCCGTAAATGGAATACCTCTATATGAAACTGGTAGGTCATGCACTGCTGACTGTGCAGCAGTGTCTGCCTGCTCATTGCCCTGTACGTCAACATGACCAGGGACCCAACAAAAAACAATATCTTTATGCTTGGTAAAGATGCGGCATAGCCAAAGTTGGATACGGAGGACTAAGGGGTGAGGTGTATCAAATTTCTGTATAGCCTGTAAAGCACTAAGGGAGTCTGAGACAACCACAAATGATGACACAGGCATAGATGGAATACGGATAAGTGCTGCAAGGATGGCATACAATTCAGCAGTAAAAATACTAGCCGAAGATAGTAAATGCCCTCGTACGACGCTGTCCGGAAACACTGCTGCGAATCCTACGCCGTCAGAAGACTTAGAGCCATCTGTGTACACAGCAATGGCATGAGAATGAAAGTGGAAGTGGTCAAGAAAAAGAGAGCGGGAAGCGACCGTAGACAGTTGAGCTTTCAAGCAAGGGAGAGAGAAAGAACAGACTCGAACAGCTGGAACTTCCCAGGGGGGTAGGGAAAAGTGAGATGCTACATGAACATAGAAAGGTGGTAACTGAAGAGAAGACAAGAGCGAATGAAGGCGAAGAGAGAAGGGACAGAGTAAACAGGGGCGGCGAACAAATAAAGAATGTCTACTAATATCAGTGACCATTCTATAAATAGAAGGATTGCGGAGATCATGAGAGCGTACATAGTAGCGAAGGCAATGGGCATCATGGCGATCGGATAAGGATGGAACGTTCGCTTCTGCATAGATGCTCTCAACAGGGGAAGAGCGAAAAGCACCAAGGCATAAACGTAATCCTTGGTGATGAATGGGGTTAAGGCTAGAGAGAGTAGCAGGAGATGCCGCTGAATAGATCTGGTCACCATAATCAAGTTTCGATAAAATGAGGGTGGAATGTAGGCGAAGGAGGGTTCGACGATCAGCTCCTCATGAAAGATGAGCAAGGGTTTTAAGAAGGTTCAGCCGGCTGTGACAAGTTGCCTTCAGAGAGGTAATGTGAGGTTTCCAGGATAACCTATGGTCAAAGAGGAGGCCCAGAAACTTGACTGTATCACGTTCAGGGATACGGGAGCCATAGAGGTACAAAGGATGATCGGAGATGACAGAGCGTCTAGTAAAAGTAATTTGGTGGGTTTTAATGCTGGAAAATTTAAACCCATGTGTGGTGGCCCAATTGGAAACACGGTCGACCGCATGCTGGAGAGAAACTGTAATGAGGTAACAGTCAGCGCCTGTATAGGCAATAGCGAAGTCAACAACATAGAGTGATGACCAAATATTGGATGGAAGACTAGAGGCCAAATCATTAATAGCAAGGAGAAAAAGTGTTGTGCTCAGAACACATCCCTGGGGGAAACCTTCAGCTTGGATAAAGTCCGGGAAGAGCACATTATTAACCCGAACACGGAAATATCTATCAGTTAAAAAGTTCTTAAGGAAGGATGGTAGATTGCCTTGGAGGCCTAAGGAGTGGGCTTGGGCCAAAATATTATACCTCCAAGTTGTGTCACATGCCTTCTCAAGATCAAAAAATAGGCAATAACTGATGGTTATTCGCAAAGGCATTATGAACATACGTATCCAAGCCTAGTAAGGGGTCTATGGTAGAACGTCCCTTACGAAATCCATATTGACGAGTGGAGAGACTGTTGTGTGTCTCTAAATACCACACTAAACGTCTATTTTACCAGGGGTTCCCTCACTTTGCAAACTGCACCCGGTAAGAGCAATGGGACGATAGTGGGAGGCTTCATGTCCCGTAGTGCCTGGTTTGCGGAAAGGGAGAACAATGGCAGATTTCCACACCTGTGGAAAAACTCCTTGTGACCAAATAAGATTGAAAAGGCGTAATAGGACTGCAAGGGCTGACTGATGTAAATGTTGTAGCATACGAATATGAATGTCGTCAGGCCCAGCTGTCGATGATCGGCAAGCTGAGGGTGTTGCCACTAGTTCTTGAAGTGTAAAAGGCACATTATACTGTTCTTCTCGGAAAGAAGAATAGTCCAAGGGTGCTAACTCTCTGGCAGACTTCAAGGAAAGAAACGAGGGGCATAGATGGAGCCCCTGAGAAATACAGACCAGATGATTGCCAGTTTCATTGGCAACATCTAGTGGGTTTGCTATATCAACACCGGCAACCCGCAGAACAGGAGCCGGGTCAGGAGAATATTTACCACTCAAGTTTTCGTACTTTTTTCCAGACTGCACTCATAGAGGAAGCAGAGGTGATGGTGGAGACATAATCTCGCCAGCAAGTGCGTTTAGCATCACGGATGACACGGCAAGCGATCGCACGCTTCTGCTTAAAATCAGGAAGTCTCTCAGTGGTTCTACTGTACCGGTACCTGCCCCATGCAGCGTGTTTCAAATGTACTGCACGAGCACAAGCAGGAGACCACCAAGGCACGCACTTCTGAGAATGCCTGCCCGAAGTTTGGGGTATAGAATGAGAAGCTGCGGTTAAAACGGAGGACGAGAAGAGGTGTAAAAGCTCATCAATGGAGGACGAAGAAGGAACCTCACTAAAAACAGTTAGTTGTGAGTAAAGGTTCCAATTTGCCTGATCAAATTGCCAGCGTGGGATATGAAGAGGTGGTGACTATGAAGGGGAAGTAAGAATGATTGCGAAATGATCGCTGTCATGTAAATCCGGGAGAACAGACCAGGTGAAGTTTAATGCGGCGGAGGAAGAGCAGACTGAGAGATCGATGCAAGAGAGGGTGTGAGTCCGAGGATCAAAATGGGTGTGAGTACCTGTATTTAAAACATGGAGGGGATGGGTGGCAAGAAAAGCCTCTAACTGAATGCCACGGGAATCACAGTGAGATCCCCCCCAGAGGAAATGATGGGCATTAAAATCGCCAAGTAACAGAATCGGTGGTGGTAATGACGAAACAAGAAAGGCAATATCCGGAATAGATAGTGCCCGAGAAGGAAAGAGATCTAAAGAACAGAGCGTATACCACCTATGCAAGTGGATACAGCCTGCTGTGTAATGCAGCGAAGTACAAACAAATAGCTGATGGTCCGGAATATCAGTGCATAGAAGAAGGGCACTTTCATTAAAGGTCCCATCAGGAAAAGGATCTGAAGAATACAATAAATTATAGCCTGAGATGGGAGAGATAATGGCAGAGTGTAATTTTGGTTCCTGTAAGCAAACACCAACAGGGAAAAACTGGGAGAGTAACATCTGAAGCTCACCCCGATTACCCCTGAGGCCGCGTATATTCCACTGTAAATAGGCCATGATTGGCAATGATAAAGATACTTGAAATCCGCAGGTAAGGGTTCCTACGGACTAGAGGGGTTAGAAAAGTCCACATGCGGAGGCAGCGGAAAACGTTCAAGCAGTGAAGGAACAGTGCGCTGTGAAGAAAGGAGTTGCACAGACGGAGGAGAGGAGAGAGAAGGAACAGAGGGTGGATCAGTGTCCATTGAGGGTTTGGTCTTTGCAATATATTCAGAGATTGCTTCAAGTGTTTCGGAATTCAGAGACGTCATATGGGAGACAATATTGGAGATGGTAGGGGAGGATGAGTAAAGATTGGAACTGTAATGGACTGTACCAAGGTAGCGGGGGGCGAGAGGGTGGAGGGAACTGGAGAAGAAGCGTGGAAGGGGACAGAAGAGGCAGAAACCTGGGAGGTGGCAGAAGAGGAAGAAACTTGGGAGGGAACAGGGGAGGTAGGTATAGTACGAGGAGGAGGGTGAACCTCTACACTTGTAACAGAGCCAGTGAGAGGGGAAGAACCCAGTACAGAGACAGGAAAGGTAAAATGAGGAGGTGGAAGAAGGGAAGGAGGGGTTAAAGGACCTTTTTTTGACTTCTGAGAAGTAGAGAGACGATTGGGAGGAGGGGTCGTACGAGGTCTCGTCGATACTGAGGCTTGTGAGGGAGAACACAAAGAAGTGAGAACAGACTGAGGCGTTGAAGTAGGGATGTCTGAGCCTAGGACAGCAAAAGAATTAGATACAGGAGTGACTATGGGAGAGGTAACCACAGAGGAGGCTGCAGATGGGACCCCAGAAGTGGGGGGACGTTTTGAAACACGGGAATAAGAAACACGAGGTAGTCTCCCTTGGAGGCAGAGATGAGAAACTGCCATGGCATAAGGGAGACCTTCTGCCTCTTTGAGGTAACGGATTTCCTGCTCATTTAAGTAGACTTGGCAACGGCGAGAGTACGAAGGGTGAGCCTCATGACAATTAAGGCAAGAGGGAGGTCGATTGCAAGACGTATTAGAATGGTCATCGGCACTACAGACTGGGCATTCGGCTATGGATCTGCAATATTTCGCTGGATGGCCAAATCGACAGCAATTTCTACACTGTTGCGGTGTAGGGATCACCTTTCGAACTTGTAACCGATGTCCTGCTACATAAACTGAGGATGGGAGTTCATGGCTGTCAAAAGTTAAACGAGCCACATTGCTAGGGTATCGTCTCCGCCCGTGGGCAGGAAGAACATAAGTGTCTACCTTGAGGATTGGGAGATCTTGGAGTTCCAGCTGTTCAAGAATGTCATTGCCACATGTCTGGAAATTTTGCTGAACTATGGTATGGAGCAGAATGACGGTACCACTACAAGAATTGAGGGAATGATGTTTTTCAATAGTGACAGGAACAGTATCTATATGGGAAAGAAGAGAAAGATCATGAGCTTGGGTAGCATTCTGTACAGTGATGATGCGCGTACCACTCTTAAGAGCATGAAAAGAAATATCTTTACCAACATGGCGTAGGAGTGCCTTGCCAATACTGTGGTCGGAAAGATAGGCGGTAGAGGAAGTCAGTCATAAAGTGAAGAATTTAGTCCATTGTGCAGTCCGAAACTGAGCGTGGAGAGGGAGTGCAGGACGTGTCTATCTTTTCTGAGAAGAACGAGAAGGTGGAGAAGTATCATCAGCAGGTAATTGTCGTTGGCATTTAGGCGTGGGACCAGAGTTGGTCCGATGTGGAACGGGCCGGCGATTCGAAAATTGCCGCACCGTAGAGGGAGAGGCCGGAAGCATAGTCAAAGGAGAGCGGGGTCAATAAATCAAAGGAGTCAGTCGAGACCTCAGTACCTGAAGCGGGTGAGGAAACAGCACCGGCAAGAGGTACAGAGGCATGAGGAGTGTCCGAAGAGTGGTCCAAAGACGAGACGGGGTCAGAACGGGGTGCGGTATCAAGAAGGGGCCCGGGGGTAGCAGGTTCATGGACTAGGGCTGCCATGGTTAGGTTACTTCTTTCTTTTTGTTTTTAAGAAAAAAAAAGAAAGAAGAAAAGAAAATAAAAATAAAAAAGAATAAAAAAAAGGGGGGACCAGGGAGGGATAGTTCCTAGGAGGAATGAAAGGGCCAGAATTCTCCCTCCGTGCCCAAGAGTTCCTCAGCACTGCAAGTAGCGAAGATGTAGCATGGAACCCGTGTCATACCCTACCCATCATGCCAGTAAACCAGCAATCCGGGATAGCAACCTCACATCTGCCGAGCTACCTCAGTGGACAAAAGAGAGGGCGGCTGGATATCCGCCACAAAGCATACCTCCTTCGGCCACCACCCCCGGAATCTGAAAGGTGGCTTCCAGAGATACACCCGTCGCCCGAAAGACACCCAAAGCCACTCTCCGGGATATCCGGATTCCACGGCAAACTACGCCACCGCCAAGAACCTCAACGGAATGGGATGGACCCCGGTACCCTTTCCCCTACCTAGGAACTAGCGCACCTGTGGGAAAAATCCCAAAGGCCAAAAAGAGGAAGGGCAAAAGGGAGGGGTGGGGAGGGGGAGGAGGAAAGGGAAAAGGGGAGGATGGGGAGGATGGGATAGGGAAGGGGGGATTGGGGGGTAATTAGAATCACATTAAAGTAGGTACTACATACCTTGATGAGAGCAATAAGTGGTGACACAACGATGGCCACCTGACCCTGTGCCATGACTGCTGGCAACTGGTAACACAAGGACTTGCCCGACCCCGTTGGCATTGAAACAAATACATCTTGATTACCTGAAAATGTGACCAGAAATATAAACTTTGAAATACAGTGGACCCCCGCATAACGATCACCTCCCAATGCGACAAATTATGTAAGTGTATTTATGTAAGTGCGTTTGTACGTGTATGTTTGGGGGTCTGAAATGGACTAATCTACTTCACAATATTCCTTATGGGAACAAATTCGGTCAGTACTGGCACCTGAACATACTTCTGGAATGAAAAAATATCGTTAACCGGGGGTCCACTGTACTCTAAAACAAGATTCATAAACAGATACATTATTATATTTTAATATTTTTATTTGTTGCAGTTTTATACTGGTAGTGTAAGTGCACCTCTGGCAAGACAGTGATGGAGTGAATGATGATGAAAGGTTTTCTTTTTCGGGCCACCCTGCCTTGGTGGGAGACGGCCGACATGTTAACAATAAATAAAAAATTTTATTTGTGTAAACAAAGTACCACAGTTACAGCTGGACTGAACAAGTCTTTTTTTTTTTTTTATCACACTGGCCGATTCCCACCAAGGCAGGGTGGCCCGAAAAAGAAAAACTTTCACCATCATTCACTCCATCACTGTCTTGCCAGAAAGGTGCTTTACACTACAGTTTTAAAACTGCAACATTAACACCCCTCCTTCAGAGTGCAGGCACTGTACTTCCCATCTCCAGGACTCAAGTCCGGCCTGCCGGTTTCCCTGAACCCCTTCATAAATGTTACTTTGCTCACGCTCCAACAGCACGTCAAGTATTAAAAACCATTTGTCTCCATTCACTCCTATCAAACACGCTCACGCATGCCTGCTGGAAGTCCAAAACCCCTCGCACACAAAACCTCCTTTACCCCCTCCCTCCAACCTTTCCTAGGCTGACCCCTTTCCCCGCCTTCCTTCCCCCTACGACTGATAACACTCTTGAAGTTATTCTGTTTCGCTCCATTCTCTCCACTTTTCCGAACCACCTCAACAACCCTTCCTCAGCCCTCTGGACAACAGTTTTGGGATCCCGCACCTCCTCCTAACTTCCAAACTACGAATTCTCTGCATTATATTCACACCACACATTGCCCCTCAGACTTGGGCATCTCCACTGCCTCCACCCTTCTCCCCGCTGGGAACATTTATCACCCATGCTTCACACCCATATAAGAGCATTGGTAAAAAATAACTCTCATACATTCCCCTCTTTGCCTCCAAGGACAAAGTTCTTTGTCTCCACAGACTCCTAAGTGCACCACTCACCCTTTTCCCCCCATCAATTCTATGATTCACCTCATCTTTCATAGACCCATCCGCTGACACGTCCACTCCCAAAAAATCTGAAAACATTCACCTCCTCCATACTCTCTCCCTCCAATCTGATATCCCAAACTTTCATCACCTAATTTTTTTTGTTATCCTCATAACCTTACTCTTTTCTGTATTCACTTTCAATTTTCTTCTTTGCACACCCTACCAAATTCATCCACCAATCTCTGCAACTTCTCTTCAGAATCTCCAAAGAGCACAGTGTCATCAGCAAAGAGCAACTGTGACACTCCCACTTTATGTGTGATTCTTTATCTTTTAACTCCACGCCTCTTGCCAAGACCCTCGCATTTACTTCTCTTACAACCCATCTATAAATATATTAAACAGCCACGGTGACATCACACATCCTTGTCTAAGGCCTACTTTTACTGGGAAATAATTTCCCTCTTTCCTACATACTCTAACTTGAGCCTCACTATCCTCGTAAAAACTCTTCACTGCTTTCAGTAACCTACCTCCTACACCATACACCTGCAACATCTGCCACATTGCCCCCCTATCCACCCTGTCATACGCCTTTTCCAAATCCATAAATGCCACAAAGACCTCTTTAGCCTTATCTAAATACTGTTCACTTATATGTTTCACTGTAAACACCTGGTCCACACACCCCCTACCTTTCCTAAAGCCTCCTTCTTCATCTGCTATCCTATTCTCCGTCTTACTCTTAATTCTTTCAATAATAACTCTACCATACACTTTGCCAGGTATACTCAACAGACTTATCCCCCTATAATTTTTGCACTCTCTTTTATCCCCTTTGCCTTTATACAAAGGAACTATGCATGCTCTCTGTGGTAGGGGACCTGAATGCTAAAGTAGGAGAAACTTTTAGAGAGGGTGTGGTAGGTAAGTTTGCTGTGCCAGGTGTAAATGATAATGGGAGCCCTTTGATTGAACTTTGTATAGAAAGGGGTTTAGTTATAGGTAATACATATTTTAAGAAAAAGAGGATAAATAAGTACACAAGATATGATGTAGGGCAAAATGACAGTAGTTTGTTGGATTATGTATTGGTAGATAAAAGACTGTTGAGTAGACTTCAGGATGTACATGTTTATAGAGGGGCCACAGATATATCAGATCACTTTCTAGTTGTAGCTACACTGAGAGTAAAAGGTAGATGGGATGCAAGGAGAATAGAAGCATCAGGGAAGAGAGAGGTGAAGGTTTATAAACTAAAAGAGGAGGCAGTTAGGGTAAGATATAAACAGCTATTGGAGGATAGATGGGCTAATGAGAGCATAGGCAATGGGGTCGAAGAGGTATGGGGTAGGTTAAAAAATGTAGTGTTAGAGTGTTCAGCAGAAGTTTGTGGTTACAGGAAAGTGGGTGCAGGAGGGAAGAGGAGCGATTTGGTGGAATGATGATGTGAAGAGAGTAGTAAGGGAGAAAAAGTTAGCATATGAGAAGTTTTTACAAAGTAGAAGTGATGCAAGGAGGGAAGAGTATATGGAGAAAAAGAGAGAGGTTAAGAGAGTGGTGAAGCAATGTAAAAAGAGAGCAAATGAGAGAGTGGGTGAGATGTTATCAACAAATTTTGTTGAAAATAAGAAAAAGTTTTGGAGTGAGATTAACAAGTTAAGAAAGCCTAGAGAACAAATGGATTTGTCAGTTAAAAATAGGAGAGGAGAGTTATTAAATGGAGAGTTAGAGGTATTGGGAAGATGGAGGGAATATTTTGAGGAATTGTTAAATGTTGATGAAGATAGGGAAGCTGTGATTTCGTGTATAGGGCAAGGAGGAACAACATCTTGTAGGAGTGAGGAAGAGCCAGTTGTGAGTGTGGGGAAAGTTCGTGAGGCAGTAGGTAAAATGAAAGGGGGTAAGGCAGCCGGGATTGATGGGATAAAGATAGAAATGTTAAAAGCAGGTGGGGATATAGTTTTGGAGTGGTTGGTGCAATTATTTAATAAATGTATGGAAGAGGGTAAGGTACCTAGGGATTGGCAGAGAGCACTGAACAAGTCACAGCCTTATATTATGAGGATTAGAGGTAACTCTGATTTTCATTTATAACCTGTCAAACATTTATCACCAATGTAATATGACCAAAACAGGATTTTTTTCATGCTTACATTTTTCATTGGTAAAATATAGCAAAAGACAAACTCATCTTATTTTTAACATTTTATTTCATTATTATTATTGTTGTGGGAAACATTAAACCTGGGGAATGGATGGCACTCAGGTTTGATCCAATGAAACCAAGGGCAGATCCAAATCCTTGGATCAAGAACCCCTCACTAACATCAAGGCATCTTCCTTGAGGAGTGGAACTTCAGCAACCTTCTAAGATATGCATGATAAGTGAATAATAAATGAAAGTAGGAATTATGGTAATAAGATTAACTGAATATTTTCACATTTATGAGACAAACCAAAAATCAAATCCAGCTGCCAGTATAAAACATTAAACCAATGTTTTACTACACCCCTTTTCCTGTACAGATTACTAAAAATAAGAAGAAAACAGTGATTGTGTGTGAGTGAGATGAAAGTGTTGAATGATGATGAAAGTATTTTCTTTTTTGGGGATTTTCTTTCTTTTTGGGTCACCCTGCCTCAGTGGGAGACGGCCGACTTTTTAAAAAAAAAAAAATCGTCAAGTATACCTAGAGAGAGTTTCAGGGGTCAATGCCCCCGTGGCTCGGTCAATGACCAGGCCTCATGGTGGATCAGGGTCTGATCAACCAGGCTGTTACTGTTGGCTGCACATAGACTGATGTATGAACCAAAAATTGGCTGGTTAGGTACTGATTTCAGGTAACAACCTCAGCAGTAGCTGAGACTGAAGAACTCAAATATTATTATTACTAGTTATTATTTTTATTATACACAGGTGCTGTATGATCCATATGGGTCATGACCCATATGCATCATACAGCAGCTGGGAAATGGGAGACAATCAGCTCTGATTCAAGCATGGGGAAGGAATGCAAATTCTTTGGATCAAGAGCCCTTCACTGGCACGAAGGGATCTCCCTCGAGGGATAAAGGGTACATAAGTAAGTTTATTCAGGTACACATAAATAGTTACATAAATTAGTCATACATACCAGCGTATGTGTCATTCTACATAATATAAACATACGTAAATATGTATGACAATTTATATTATTAATGTGTACCTGTACCAAAATAAATTTACTTAAGTTCCACAATATGTCGTGTGTCAGACAACTCAATCCCTGACAAATATTTTTTTAATCATGAGTAAGAGGTAGGAATCACACAGCTAAACTTATAGGGTTCATACAACGCCTGGGAGAACACAATTATTATTATTATTATAATCAAGGGGGAAGCGCTAAACCCGGAGGATTATACAGCGCCTAGGGGGGGGTGGATGTGGAAGGCATTCAGGCTTAATTCGGGGAACTGGAGCACAGATCCAATTCCCTAAATCAAGAGCCCCTCACCAACATCAAGGAACCTTCCTTGAGGGGGGGGATAACACAAGACATTCAGGTTTGATCCAAGGACCGTGAGAATAAGTCACCTTGGACAACAGCCTCAACAGCTCTCCTCTGCAAGTCACTCCTGAAGGTGTCATGTCTGAAGTACTTAGTGAGACATGACAACACCTCATCCCTGTCATGACCTGACCTCGAACACATATTGCATACTTCTTTTTTCTTTTTCTTTGTTGGGTTTATCAGGGCCACTGACAGCAAAAGCCGTATCGAACCCGACTTCTCGGGTCCGGAGCTGATGTGGACGAATCTTGTTACTATAATTCTCGATGGTACTAGGAAAAATTGTTGCCCAAGGCTGGGTGATGAGAGAAAAGGAATAAAAGTTCCTTTGTAAACAGAGACAGAAACTTAAGTTTCCAATAA
>NC_069453.1:23931346-23991795 GCF_026875155.1 Cherax quadricarinatus
GACGGAGAAAAAAACGACGGCAGTAGAAAATATCGGGTGAGTGGGGGGGTTTCCCCGAAGTGCAGATAGCGGGTGCACAAAGGACATGCAAAATGTCAGACGGGGAAACCCCCCTAGCATGCAACACAGTTTTTTAATTTTATTAAAAAAACTTCCAGCTAAAGCTCGAAATCTTTTATTAAGGAAATTAAAAAAAAAAAAAAATTTAAATTGCATATCTGAGATATTTACAAATTTTTTTAAAAAAAATCTAACAGTAAAACCGACATTTTGAGCAAATTAAAGAAGTTTAGGGAGACATTCTAGTTGCCCGTAAACGAACTCCATTTTAAAAAAAAAAAAATATTCTTCTTTCGAAGCGTGGGGGGGCCATTTTAAACTACACTCTTCCCTCTGGTTCTCGTTTTTAGTATTTTTTAAAGTAAAAAAAAAATCGAAATGGTAAAAGGGAAATTTTTGTCTCATCCCTCGGCTAACCGCCAAAAAAATATTTTTTTAAAAAGGGAAACAAATACCCCCCCATCCAAGCGCGAATCTCCTTTTCCCCCCCCCCCCGAAGCACGCAACCACCACTAGGGCGCGTGGGAAAGGAACTTCCAGCCTCTCAGATGAAAGTAAAACCACCCCCAAAGCAAGGATAGAAGGTCAGCCCTCCCCCACGACAACTCCCCTCAAAAGGGGTAATTGCCGCTTCGGCTCCCACCCCCACGAGGGGGCACCCCCCGGCCCTTTTTGAGACTGGGAGCCCCCCCATAAAAAAAAAAAAAAAAAAAAGCTCGCCCGCTGTAATCGCCCGCGGGGGTGGCGGCAGGGGCGGCAGTGGCGGCGGCTCGGCGGCTGCGGTGGCGGGCGCGCCGGGGTAGTTGCCGCGGGGAGTCAAAAGAAAAAAAAAAAAAAAAATCCGAAACAGAAAATAAAGCCAAAATAAACCCCCCCCGAAATATTTTTATTTTTAATATCAGAAAAAAACAACATTTTTCTTCCCCCTGGGACTCCCCCCCAAATTTAAATAAAATAATTGATCTGTATTTCACGAGAGAAAAATTGCCATACGCGAAATCTTGCTATCTATTCAAAAAAAATTTTTTTTCATTCGGGGGAAAGAGAGGTATTTTATTCCCCCATCCCATTTTTAAAATTTTACAAACATTAAACTTTGCAAGCATGACGTACACGATAAAAAACTTTTGCCCGTTGTAGGGGAATTAGTGACCCTTATTAGATTAGAGCCAAGTTTTTAAAAAATACAAGGCGAAAAAACAATTATTAGGCGGTTTTTAAATGTTAAAAAGACCGGGAAAAAAAAAAAGCCGCTTGGCTAGCCTTTGAAAATTTAAGCTTTAAAAAGTCGAAGAAACTTTGCCCCTTTATAAATCCCGGGACAGGAAAAGGGACAAAAAGTTCCTTCCGAAGTGCTTTTCAAAAAAAAAAAAAGGGGACCGCCTCATTGATTATCCCAGGAATTAATCTTCCCCGTTGAATAAGAAGGAAAAAGGCCCCCCAGTTTGTCGATATTTTTACATAAATTTAACGCAAACGAAAGATTTACACAAGTGTGTTACAAAGCTCTGTGATAAAAAGTTTATGGAAAACCCACGAATCCAAAGTCAATTGCCCCATGACCAATTTACAAAAGACTTTTGATGAAATTGAAAAATTTTTATGAAAATTTTTAAATCAAAAGAACTAGGGGCTGAAATCAGCCTTTAAATATGCTACGCATGATTTCCCGGGGATGTAAACTTTTGAAGGGGCCAAAGCTTGTATAAGCATCTTAGAAAATGTCACCTAAGAGGTCCCCCAAACCCCTCCCAAAACCCCCCCCGGGAGTGGGGGGCAACCAGCGCGGTTTTAAACCCCGCCGCCGACGTGCCGATAAACTTTAAATCCGTCTCCCTCCCCAGCGAGGACTTAAAAACCCCAACTGTTGACAGAAGGAAATAAAATTTCCAGTAATTGGTCGGGGGAATACGGGCGAAGAATTCCTGGAATTGGGGATTGTATCGTGAAACCCCACAACCTACTTCTTCGCCCCTACAGCCGGGCTCTTCACTCTGGGAAAAATACCTTTTTTCCAAAATTGAGCGAAAAACGCAATTTCCCGGTGAAACCCCGGGCCCTGCTGCGATCGGGGGACACCCGGGAAAAATTTTCCTAAAATCACCCACCCTGCACCAAACCCCTTTATGCAGGGCCCCGGGTTTTTTAAGACCCCCCTTGCAGCACAATAGTCAGTTCTCGGGTCCTTGTCTTGAAAAAAGAAATTGGCCCAAAAGCAATTAGAAGGGAGTCTCGCACGCATTATTACGCGGTTGAGCAAGGACACGCAACGAACGCCCAATTGGTTTTAAAATTTTGTCTGGGGTCCCCCGGGCGGGCAGTGATAGCCAATGGGAACATCAAAAGGGTAATTTTTCCCCCGTACATTGGCATGAGCAGAAAACAGGCCTGAATGGCACACTGAATATCCCCCTCTCATTAACTATTTCAAGACTATTACTGAAACGGGAAATTCAGACTGCTTTCTCTCCTCATGACCCATACTTTGGGAGCCCCAAAATACCCCGATGAGGGGGAAAAATTTAACGCGGCCTCCCCCCCAAGCTCTAGAAAGGGAAAATACGCTGTCTGTGGGAAACAAGGCCTGCAGCATCACCGGTGGGGCCACGCCCGCGGGCAGCGGGGGGGCGGGGGCGACGTCGGGGGCCGGCCGGGGGGATTGGAAAAAACGAGACAGTGGGAAGGGGAAGGGAAAGCCTGATGGAGTGGGCACTTCACCGAAAAAGCAAACGACGCACATGTGGATATTTTTTTAAAACCTTTAAAAAAGTGTTTAAAATAAATTTAAAAAAAAAATAAAAATGTAAATCTTCAAACTAAAGTTTTTTTAAGCCCTTTAAAAATATAATAATGGTCAATATTTTTTAATTTGTCATACGTCTCTGTCCCTCAACATGGCAGAGGGGGTCCGGGGAAATATATCTAAATTTTAGCATTTTTTAAAATTTGACATTTTCGACAATACAGCTTTTGGCCTTCAAAAAATAATTACTGCAAAGCCTTTAAATCCATCCTTTAAAACCCAAAAAAGCATTGCTTAATGTTTTGTATCCCAAAAAATTTAAAATTCTAACAAGAACGATGCCGAATGCGGTATTTACATAAACAAAATCACATTACTGAAAAAGGAATAAGTACAGAAGAATTCCATCACTTTTACCAAAAAAAGTTGTTATCGACAGGGGTGCCACCATATTATTTAAAAATTAATCGACAGCTAAACCAGAGATTTAAAAAAAAGCCTTTAGAGATAATTTTTCGGCAATTTCCCCAAAAGGGGAAAAAACTCAATTATGATGTCGGAATTTGGGGGGTTTTAGTTTCGACGAGACGCGAACCTTTACGGGAAAAAAATGCTGCCCCTTTATTTTAAAACTCAATTAAACCGAGAATAGTCGGGTGCTTGGGCTTAGCAGCGCTGAAAAAATTTTTTTTATTTCTATGACGCCCCGAGGGGACCCCCCTTCCCCCAAACAGATTGCCCCATTCAAGCCGATCCCCTCCGGGGGTGATTATGTTTTTTAATATAAGGATATTTTGGAACCCCCAAAAAAAAACGGGAGTCATTATCAATTTCTGGATGCTTTCGTTTCAGGGGAGTATTTAAAAAATGCTCATCCTATGATGTACAAACCTCTATGCGTAATAAATTAGATAAAAAAGCTATCAAAATGACGATCAGTTTTTGGTCGTAAATTTTCTTTTTTAAAGCGGTCTTCCACTACCGTAGTGTTACAGGAAGACCGTAAATTAGAACCAACTCGCGTAAAAAATGGTTATTGTTTCTTAACCCCAAAAATGCGTTACCCTTTCAAATGCCCTCTGGCGGAATTTCGGAGTTTTTTTCCCCTAAAAAACCCCCCCCGGTGGGGGGGGGCCCGGGAGATATACAAACTTTTCACGCGCCAAAACAGAGTCCGAGGGGGGGGATTTTTTTCGGCTTTAGCGGGCCTAGCTAAAAAAGCTTTAAAACCCTTTTTTTCAGGTGGCTCGCCAAGTGCAGTAGAAATTTGGGAAATAAAATGCCGTATTATCATCTGGAAAAACAGACATGAAACTGCTCTTAAATTTTCAGGGATAGATGCTTTAAAAAAAAAAAGGGGTTGCAAAAAAAGGTTATTACGGGCGGCAGAGTGAGGGAGGGTGACTAAGCACGGTAAAAAAATGCAAGATAAAAAAACGCCGACGAAGCCGATTGCTTTTAAAACGGATGTATTTTCCCTCGTATAAACAGTTGCTTATTAGCCCGGCGGGTGTCGGGGCTGAAAACAGTGGACCAAAGTCCCGTTAAAAAATTATTCTTCCCCGGGATTAATCAATTCCCGCGACCCCCATGACGAACAAGTTGAAGTTCCATATCGCACCAGTTTTGATACTCTACCAGTAAACCTTCCTCTCTCTCAAAAACTAAAAGTAATTTTCTAGAAATTTTGAATTCCTGGAGTTCCCCGGGGCATTTCTAGATTTAGGGAAAAAGTTAAGAATTTGAGTGACTCTAAAAAGAGGCGATGGGCAAAGTCCACTAGGGGATACACAGGTAAGATAGTGCGTGTGCGTTCATCGAGTACTGTTACTTGCGAGGGCAACCAGCCATGCAAGTAACTTATTTACACACGATAACATGGGCAAAATCTATTTGGGGTTGTTGTTCCTAACTCACATGTAATTTTTAGTTAGTTTAATATGTTTATTATGCACCTCATACCCATCCTGTGGGCGGTAGTCAAAAGATTACAGAGGTACATAACTAGTCAGGGAGCTGGACTCCAAGTTTTGATAGCTGAACAAGTTACAAAGGTAATGAACTAGATTGGTACCATCATGACAAGTTACAAAGGTAATGAATCATAAACACGTCCGTACATGGTTACAATAATGAACAAATTACAATTTGTGAGCAATTAAACATTCTAGAGAATGCGACATTGCCCCAACAACAGATGTTGCTAGGGCCCTGCCCTCCTCGGCAGGACAGCCATTGCAAACAGCAGCAGGTTTGCGCATGGATCTGCTTTGCGGGTCGCACCAGCGACCCTCCCAAGAGGTAGAGGACTCCGCTATCGACCGAGGTCGAGCTGCCTGGGGAGTGTCAATGTCCGGTGGGAAGCCAATTTCATTGCTGATCCCAGGTCTCTGTATTGAGGTTTGAGCGCTGTCACTCTGTCTGCTGGGTGGGATGTTGGTTGTTTCCCACCCGAGTTCACACTTGTATATAACTTATTTTTTTATTATTATTATATATATCTGTATAGGGGGGTTAATAAGGGCGTAAACATCAGTGGCTTTAAAACAACGCTAACACCAACCCAGGATGTGACAAAATAAAGCAATATAGGTTATTAAGTTATAGTAGGTCCTTAGACAAGATTAAGGTTTTACAATATCTGTATAGTAACATATGTGTATATTACTAGGTAACCCACTGATGTCAAGCTAAGTAACATATTTTGTGTGTACGAAGAAAGGTGTGTGTACATGTCACCATGGGACAAGCTCACCTTCATCTCGGGCCTCTGTTCCTCGCCGCTGGACATTTCGCCGTCGTAGTGAGCCTCCGGCATGCACTGACTGGATCGTCTTTTTTCTGACATCGCGAGGTGGGTGCAAGCAGATTGTTATAATTTGTGTGTTAAAATTCTGGGGATTGGTCCCTGCGATTTAGCGCTACCCATTCTTTTATGGTCTTAAAAGTATAATGTTAAATGGGGAAGTGTCAGTTTTGTTCGGGCTGTGCAGTACTTTGTGGGGGAAGAAGGTAATTCGTTTATATCAAGGAAGGTTTGTTAGTCATATTCATTGGATCAAGAACCTTTTAGCCAAGCATCAGGTTCTCCCCCCTTTTTCCCCACCGAAGAGGGGAATTAAGTTTTTTTTTTTTTTTTCATTTTCTTATTAACCTATGTAATAAATTGAAGCATATTTTGTTCAGATAATTAACCAGAAAATTTTTTTTAACTCCAGAGGGTTAGCTACCTAGAATAACCTACAAAAGTCAGTGCATCATCGAGGACTGTCTTATTTTCATTGGGGTCCTTAAATCTTGTCCCCCAGGATGCGACTCACACCAGTCGACTAACATCCAGATACCTCCTTACTGCTAGGTGAATGGGACAGCAGGTGTAAGGCAACAAGCCCAGTGTTTCCATCCTTGCCAGGGATCAAACCATGGACACTCAGCGTGTGAGGTAAGAGTGTTGCCTACTAGGCCATGGGACCCCCTGGATGTAATCCCAGGATGACCCAACAAAGCCACTATTATCAGGTCTGGCATATTTCAGTTGGAGTTCTTCAGTTCTCTTCCCAGGCTGGTGATCTCACAACAGTTAGCTAACACCCAGGTACCTAGTTACTACAAGGTGAACAGGGGCAACAGGTACAAGAAAATGTGCCTGACATTTCCTGATTTAAGAGCTGAGGCTGCTACCAGTTGAGCCACGATAGCATGGATTTTTATGCTGGCTTTGATGATGTGCAAACATGTCACACTGTTCAGAGCATCCTTAAAATTCCCCCATAATCCTTTATTGGGGATGTTTGTCTTCATCCTTTTTTGTTTGCTGTAGTGGAAAGGATCATAGGACCCCGATGGACATAGTGGGCTTTATGGCTTATTCTGGGTGGCACCCTTTGGGTATAATATCTGAATGAAATCTTTTTTTTCTACCTCTGTTGCATCAAAATGTTCATTTGTAAGGCTGCACGTGATGAGATGCCAGATTACAAAATTATAGAAGCACAATCTGTGCAACCAAAACCACCATAGTAAACAGGCCCTGGCATGTTATAACCGCTTGAACCAACTATGCTTTACAATGTGCTGGCACACCACAAAGAAGAAGATATTGGGTATATAACCTGTGCTACAACACAATATTACATTTTAAATAACTATGATTGTGTTTTCAGGTGATACTCGACTTGGCCTCCTGTCAACATGTGAGACGCTCTACAATAGGTCGCAGGTAAAGAAAGAACCACGGCTCATATTTGTGTTATCAGAGCAACAATATTATCACTTTATTATTCGCATACTTCTTTTAGTGAAGGTTTAGATAGATTATAGCACTGTACTGCAGTTTCTTTGTTGCTATTCATAGAAAATTGTTAGGTAATACTGCACAACACTGTGTGTATAGTTTATATATATATATGTCATGATGAGTAGGTGAAACTTGTGATTTTTGCTTAAATAGCAATGCTCTTCTTACTGAATAAGATAAGTGAAAATTTGTGTATGCAGTAATTTCACAAAAATCATTCTGAACCTAGCAAAAAAAATATATTTCATTTTGTTTGTTTATTATTAAATTATTGTAAACTTATCTAAAATATATTTAGTTGGATTAAGCTAAATAAAAATTGGGGCTTGTCAAGAGCACTTCAATATTACATTACATTAATTGCTCGAGTCGAGCGCTGAAATGAAACTCGGGGTACACTGTATATATAGTTATTTTTTTTTTTTTTTTTTTTTTCAACAAGTCGGTCGTCTCCCACCGAGGCAGGGTTATATAATTTATTTATTTATTTTATTTTTTTCCTTTAGGTGTGCTATGCTCAGCTCTCGGGAGGGGCATGGCTGGTATCGTGGGTTGTGTGCTACTAGGGTGCGTGTGTGCACTGGCCACTATTTTATATTACTGCACTGTCGCACTGTCGACGTTAGTGTACTGTCAGACATATGCTCGATGGGTGGGGTTCTCTGCTAAGTAAGTGTATGTTCTCTTAAACCTTTTTTTGGGAGGTTTATGACAAGAAATAATTCATGATTTTAACAATATTTTCCCCCCTCTCTTTTGAACCCTGTATTTGAGATTTTTGGGTACCAAAATGTAGTAGGTAATGTGCTATGATGTGACTAGAAGACCTTTTAGTCAGTTGAAAAATGGTGTGCCATATTATGCCTAAAAATGATAACCTTTATGAAATCTTTAAATGTCTCCAGTTTTCAGTACATTAGACAAAGAATCTTCTATACTGAGAACTAAAGATTTTAGGGCTTTTGTATTCCCTTCAAGGTGGGGGGGGCTTACTTTGTGACTAGTAAAGGTCTCTTGAATCCAGTGAATTTGGAGAGCTCTCCTCCCCTTCCTTGGATTGTGAACCTAATTAACTGCCACATTCTTCCTATTTCCCCATGAATTTACAGAGCAACCCTGTAATTCACAATTTGTGGGAGTTGAGTTCCCAGAGCTGATATAAATCCGAAAACTGTAGATAAAAGAAGAATTTGAAGGTTCATATAGTATAAACATTTCTAGCTATATCTTTTATAATGCTCAAATCTACATATACATGTATTATGTTTAATAAGAGGGAGTGAACCAGTTAATTCATGTTTAGTTTCAATTTATGGATCATGTATCAAGCAAAAAAAAAAAGAAAAGAGTTGATAAAGCTCCTGAAAAGAGGCAAAAACATTTGCCACAATAAAAAAAAATGGGCACTAGAAATATCCGAACTAATCAAAGGTGCTGTAACATCACCTTCGGTAGAAATGCTATTACTGTAATTAAATTCATGGATTATAAAACACTCGTATTCTAGAGTTCAACTAACATATTTTGTAATATGATACATTAACAGATTACAAATTATTCATTGTTTGGTGTTGGCTGTAATACTTGGCTTAGTGAAATACTATTACAGTATTCTTGCAGTGATTTATTTTATGATATAATGGGAAGTACAACAAAATTGTAAATTTTTGAAGTAAATTATGGTATATTTCTTAAATTATGATTTACTTACATGAATTAAAACATAATGAGTTTAATACAAAGTGGGATTTGTCACAGTTGTTTTTTGCCAATATCATGATTCTTTTGGGAATGTCTGAAGGAGAGCTGCAAAATCTGGTAGATGAATGTTTGGGGAGGGTATGTTTTAAAGAAGAAAATTAAAGTGAATTGTGGGAAAAAAAAACAAGGTGATGAGAGTAACAAAAATTTAGGCACTGAAAACCTGGATAGCAGATCGAGGGTGTACTGAGGAAGTAAATGTGTTTAGATATTTGGGGGTAGACTTGTTGGCAGACAGATCTATGAAAGATGAGGTTGAACCATGAATGGCAAGGGAAAGAAGTAGGTGTGCATTGAGGCATCTGTGGAGCCATTAGAACCTTATGTATGGAGCCAAAGGGAAATTTACCAGATTATAGTAGTACTAACTCTGCTGTATGGGTGTGAAGCATGGGTTTTGAATGTTGCAATGAGGAGGAGGTTGGGGGCAGTGGAGATATCATATTTGAAGGCATGTTTGGCTGAATATTACAGATAAGTCACAGCTTGGAGGAATAGAAGGTGCAGGATAATCAAAAGGTAATTTATTCAAAGGTGAGGAGGGGGGAGACTAGAGGGGGTATAAATCTTGGGTAGATGAAGGAGGGTTGGGGTTCATCCCAGCAGAGTTGGAGGGAGGGGTTTAAGGGAGTTTTGGTTTGGTGCTAAGGGCCTGGGGACATCCATAGTGTTGTGTGTGAGCTTGTTAGTAGGCGTAGAGGGCAATTAGCTTTTTTATGATCTGACAAGCTATTGGAGTGTGAGCAGGTGACATTTTCTAAGGATTAGAGTAACCAGTAGCCAGACTTGGAGTCCTGGGAAAGTGATAAGTCAATTCCTGCTCACTGAGTAGAGGTGGAAATGTGAAAGTTTTAGAGGTTACCTGAGTTGTGATGTCAGCTTTTCTTCTGGCAAGACAGTGAATTAAATGTATGAAGGTTGAAAGTGTTTCCCTTTTTTGGGTCATCCTTATTTTTCGTGAAAGATGGCTGTGAATTTGAAAAAATGGAGTGTGTAACCCAAGTACAGTGAAAAAAAAAAAAATTTAATTTTTTTATATTTCAACAAACTGGCCGTTATTCCCACCGAGCAGAGGTGGCCCAAAAAAGCAAAAACAAAAGTTTTTCTTTTCAAATTTTAGTAATTTAAACAGGAGAGGGTTTTACTTGGCCCCTTGCTCCGGCATTTTAGTCGCTCTTACAACTCGCATGCTTATGGAGGAAGAATTCTGTTTCCACTTCCCATAGAGATAGAGGATGGAAATAAAACAGAATAGAGAGAAAATTGCAGAAAACCCAGAGGGGTGGTGTTATATTATATGGTGTACAATGTATGTGTAGTGTGACATAAGTGTAAGTAGAAGTAGCAAGGACATACCTGAAATCTTGCATGGTTCATGAGGGACAGAAAAAAGGACACCAGGGAATCTACATCATTGTAGACAATTACAGGCTTTAGTTTTACACTCCACTTGGCAGGACGGTGTACCTCCCTGGGTGGTTGCTGCTCGACAACCTACTAACCTAGGTTGTGAAGCTAGATATGCTAATTAAGTCACACACTCATTCTAAGCTGCTGACATACACACCTACTCACTGATACCAATCCCACCTCACTCTACATCTAATCCTACCCCAACACAGATTAACCTCAGAACAAACTTCAACATCATATTACTCACTTTAATATTTTTAATATTTTTTAATATTTTTAAATTTATGGAACCTCTTTTAGTTGGTCATACAGTGTGTTACTTGCTGTAATTTATAGCTGAAACTACTAGACATTCAGATTTACTGATTGTGGAGTAATTTGTATATTGGCATAGATTTCAGTAGTACAGGATTTATTACAAGTGGTCCTAAACTTCAAAACAAGTTGGATTCCTGGGTTTTTTAAATTTTAAATGAATTGTTTGTATAAAAAATGCAATAGATGGTAATGTTTCATGCATTTATTCTGTAGCTTAACAGCTATCAAGCATAAATTAGTTACTAAATGCCTTGTTTATAAGTGCAGATGGCTGTAAATTGAGGCCATTGTAAGTGGGAATCCCCCTTGTATTAAAGAAAGGACAGGTCTTTCTTGCAAATTGGTGCTTATGATTAAATTTTTGTACACAATCATTGATTTTGTGTCGATAACCGCTCATCACACATTTTTTTGATAAGGTTTTGGTTGTATTTCATTTGACAAAAATTACTTTTGATATCTTTTATGGTTAGTGTTTAGGGTCGGAGAAACTTGTTGGCACGACATGATGCAAGAACGTATCCAAACTGTGTATATGCAAAGGCTTATATTTTCCATGATTAAATATATGTACAGTGCAACAGATTTGTGCATTGTAGTACTGTAGGATGTACATTTTCAGTGGGCTGATTTGCCTGGCTGCAGTTGTCGTCTTCCCCAATGGGCTTTTATGTAGAGGAAATTGGAGGGTTGAACTACCAGCTGCCCAACAGTTTTCAGGTATGTTAAATTTATCTTTCAATTGAGGGGTATAAAAAATGAGTAGACAATTGGTTACACTATATAAGAAATAATAATTATTGTTGGTGTTTTTGTATTTAATGATGCACTGGAGATTTTTGGGAACTATTTTATTGTGTGTGTGTCTTCATTTCATTATAATAGCTATGCCACAAATTTTCAATCTTAATTTAAATAACATTATTGCACTTTTTCTCAAAACCATGTGCTAGTCAACCTGAAAACATGGGTGTGAACTAGTGTGGATTCCACTTATACACTGAATTTATTTTCAGTAAATATACTGGACAAATATTTAGATTTGCGACAGAAAGAATTTAGAAAAAGTTAGGCAGGTCATGAATGAATAAAATATTATGTAGTACTGGTATATTTGTCAGATACTACATAAAATATACACAAATCCACAAATTTTTTCTATTTATACGTTTGGCCGTCTTTTCACCAAGGGCCAGGGTGGCCTGAAAAAGAAAAAAAACTTTCATCATCATTCACTCCATCACTGTCTTGCCGAGGTTGTGCTTACGCTACAGTTATAAAACTGCAAAACATTAACACACTCACCTCCAGAGTGCAGGACAATAACTTTCCATCTCTATGACTCAAGTTTGGCTGTCGGTTTCGGAATCCCTTCATTATGTTACCTTGCTCACCACTCCAGCACGTCAAGTCCTAAAAGCCATGAAGAGGAAATTTTATAGTAAATTCAGTGAAATTAAAGCAGATACTAAGTGTACTAGGGATGGAGAAGAGGAAATAAATATTATTGTCTATGAGTAAAAGAGCGATAAGAGTGAAAATGGCAGGCATTAGAGGGGTAAAGGCTGCCATAATTATATTTTATATTTTCTTCTTCAATTCTGAAGAATCCCCCCCCCGACATCAGTCTGGGGGTTGGACAAGGTGATGAATGGAGTACAGCGCCCTTTGGCAGTAAAAAGCCCAAACAGTTGCATCATACCAGAAAAGTAACTCACTCTCGCCGACGGTATGCAACACCGCCTACCCAAACAAAAACAATGGCACACACGCTATTATTGTCGCGCTCTTAAGTGGTGATATCCAAAATTAATCCAGCCTCAAACTATTGTGCGCGGCAAAACAGACTGATAAATGACGGCAATAATGACGGTCTAGTAGCTAGGGATGATAACCTTAACCCATATGTAATGCAGAACTAGGTCAATGTGAGACAATACAAGCCATTATTATCTCAAACACTACAAACAGATGCATACACTGTACTAAAAGTACGCATGAAAAAAAACAGAAAAATTCACCTTATGTAAAATGTGTTAAAGGGTGGGTGCATGAAGGATGTATGTACAATTCTAGCAACGGTGCCAGAATTCATTGTGTGTGTAACCAAATGCACTTTGGCACAGTTAACCCTTTAGCAGTGATGACATTTGATTACCTAATTTTAATACAAATGACCCATGCCATATATTGATGATTATGATGTTTTATGAAAAAGGCCTTCCTTTATTCATGTCAATGCAAGATCTTCTTCTAAATTGGCAGAGATTCGGATTCTAGCTAACAAAATTAGAGGCAGCAGTTATAAACGCATCTCTTGAATCTTGGTTGGATGATGATACGTGGTGACTGACGACGACGAGGTCAAAATAGAAGGTTACAAATATAAACGCTTAATAGGAACAGAAAGGGCGGTGGAGTATGTGCCTACATTAGAATGACATAGCTTACAACCCAAGGACTGATTTAAATAACAATAAACTGGAGATTCTTCTATGGTTTGAAGTGATGCTTCCCAAGACAAACCCATCTTAGTAGGAAATTGTTACCGCCCTCTACCAAGGACAGTTCTTAGAAAGACTTTTCCAGAGTCTAGTACGGAGTTGAAAGCAATTGCGAAACATAATATGGGCGACTTCAAATATCTGTTTTTTCAGCAACAGAATAACGGGCTATGCAAAAGGTTATAAGCAATTTCTTGGATTAATAGCACCACCAACTAATTAATAAACCCAAACCCGGATCACACAGTTCTCAGCCACCCTAATTGACCACATACTTCTGCAACCGCGCTGAGAACATTAGTCAGTCTGGCCTCATTACCACAGGTCTAGTGATCATTTCAACATTTACTGCACAGGAAAATCATAGGGATAGGATAGGCTACACAGGACAATAAAAATGAGGTCAACTAGGATACTACAGTAAAGAAACACTTTGGTAAATTGCTACAACTTGTGACTGGACAGAGGATAACAAGTTGCACGGACGTAAACGAGGCTGGGAAAAAATTCAAAAACAATGTTCACTACCATTTCTTAATAATATTTCACCAGTTTAAAGAGGTTAGGATTACCGAAGATGCTGGAACCCGGATGACTTACTGAGATATTAGATATTATGAAATTCAGAGACCAGCTGCTAAAAATGATTTTAAAGCAAACAGCAGGATATTGCAGCACTAAATGAATTCCAAAAGGGTGAGGAGGGTGGAACAGAGTACAGAGGCTTATAAAAGAGCAAAGGCAAAGCACTATTGCTCAAAAATTGAGGTAATATAAGCATAACCCAGAAGCTCTGGCATCAACTAAAACAGTTGGGATATAGCTATAAGCCAGTAGATAGTAGCTAGGTCTAAACATAGAACTCACTACGATAATGAGGGTATGCCACGAAACATCTTAGGTGGCAAAAAATTGCTTTAAATTCCTACTACACATACTGTTGCATCTACACTAGTAAGTAAACTACCAGCTGCATCAAAATACCCTTTAACACAGACTCTGATAAGTTTTCAAAATACTTACAATAAAGGGGGTAACCCCAAACAGTTGTAACTAGTAGTGTATCTCATGACTATCATTCAAAAAAGAACTAAGCAGGTTAACCCAACTAAGAGCACAGGCCCTGATAACATCAACTAAGTTCTAAAAGATGGTGCTTGAACTGTCAATCCCTATTGCTCACATTTATAAATCTATCAATCACCACTCATACCTACCGGAGGGGTTTCAAGGAGCCAGAGGTACTCATCTTCAAGGAAATAATAGGTCTTTTTCTTTGGATGTAAGCAAATATAGCCTGTTTAGATACTCAGTATAATATCTAAAATTCTGGAGTGGCGGGTGTATTTCTCAAGTAGGTTTAGTACCTTAATGACAACAGCATTCTCCATAGCTATCAATGGGCTTTAGATGATCCTACTCACGATACCTCCTTATTAATCTGAATGGATACCTGAGAACTGAAAAATGTCAAAAAGGGCACTCCTAGGTATGGTAACCATTAGACCTGCAAAAGGCCTTCGATACTGTCAACCCACATTATATTATGTAACTAAATTCAATCTATTCGGTATAGGTTCTGTAGGATCGATGGTTTAAAGTCCTACTTAGAACAGGAGACAAATAGACAAAATCACACAAAACGGACTCAGAAACCCCCTGCGATAACCTGTGGAGTTCCCAAGGTAGTATTCTGGGTCCCTTACTATTCTTTGTTATGTCCAAAGATATGACCATTCAGTGTCAAGTGCAAACTCCTTACTGTATGCAGATGACAGTGCTCTGTTAGTGACAGTAAAGACCACAAGATATTGCTAATGTTTTAACACTGGAACTGGAGTCCTGCAAGCAAATGGTTGTAGACAACAAACTATTCATTACACCTAGGGAAAAAAATGAAGCCATTCTCTTTGGAAACGAAACATAAAACTGAGAAGGGTAAATAATTTAATGTTTCAGTGTAATGGGGCAGTCCATCACTTTGGTTTCATCAGATAAAATCTGGAAATCTTTGACCCATGCTGTCAGGAGAATTTGGATAGGGAACAGTGTAGTAAAGAAAGCGAATGCCAGGCTGAAGTTCTGTATAGACAAGCACAGTGTCTACCTACTGAGGCTCGCGGACCTATGTTATCCCTTATACAATGCCATATGGCTTACGCTTGCTCTTCTTGGTACTCTGCCTTGGACAAAAAACTGAAAGATAGGACAGCAAATCACCAGAACAAAATCGTTTAAAGATTCAATCCTGGGGCTGGGACCAAGAGAACATGTAGGCCAGGATGAATTACAGCAGTTGGATATGCTGAATTTGACGACCGAGTAAAACAACTGAGCTAAATCAAGTTGTATTAAATTGCTCACGAACAGTGTTCCAGAATATCTTGCTGTCAATTTTGTCAAGGTTGGGAACCAAAGCAATCATAGTACTAGGGGGAGAGGAGGCAAAACTTTGTAGTACCCACCGTCAGTGGCCAGGCTTCAAAACCTTTTTATTGTATTACAGCAATAAAGGAAATGGAACAGAGAACCCACAAATGTCAAGGCCAGTATAGCTTGAACCGTTTCAAGAAGACTGCCAAAATAGTTGTACGAGAATGAAGCAGACCGAAAGGGAGGGGATGATTTTCTATTTTTTAGCTAAAATACGTGTAAATTTTACCTTATCCTAGTAATGAACCCTCGTATTGTAGATAGTCGTAATGACCCTCGGGTAGTAGCATCGTCTTGATGACCCTCGTATTGAAGATTAGATAGTCTTAATGACCCTCGTGTAGTAGAGGTTCTTTTTCTTTTTATAGTTTGATAATAAGTTGTTATCTTCATTATAGGAATAATAAGAAAATATTATAACCTTTATATTATAATAATAAGGTAAAAGGACCCAATGGAACATAAGTCACTATGTCTGACGTTTTGGGTTATCCTGGTTCTCTACCACATATGCTTGCTATGTATGATATCTGATGTAACTGTATTGTGTTATACCTGAATAAATTTACTGACTTACTTACTTACTTACTTTACTCACGACCCCCCCCACCCGAGGGAGGGAGCCCGCTGTGATCCCCTGGACACCCTCCAACCTATGAAAAACCCTTCACTCACGCATTATCAATCACAGATGTACGTGAATCCCTAACGTTAGCATTCTATACCCCGCTGCAGAACAGCTGGACTCCCACCTCCTCCCATACAAATCTCTGTTAACGACACATCGTACGATAGAACGTTCCCAAGATCCTTCCTTCGCCTCTTCACTATCCTCTCCCCCTCATCACCCACGACATATATATATAATCTACCATGATATAATCTAAAGCTCTTATGACACCCTCGGCTAACCCACCCATATCTAGACTTAAAGCACGCAAAACCGACACCCCACGGCCCCCACCCTCTGTACCACCTACTTAACCAGCACCTAACCTCCTCTAGCCATTCACAAAAGTAAACTACATGGAACGCTGTCCATCCTCACAGATACCACACCCACCTCTACAACCTGTCTGGTTTCGTAATATCTCACCAGACGGAATGGATCCCTGCAGAAAACGAAACATCACCTCACGGCCGAGGGTTAACTCATTTTACCAAATCTAAACCAATACTCTTCCACGCATACATGGGGAACAAAACCCTCAACTGGGACAAAGCACCTACCTACAGTAACTACACAAAACCCTTATACGAACCTTTCTCAGTTCCCTAACCAACATTCACAGCCTTCCAAAAAACTATTTCAAATTCCTCAAACTCCATTCCTGATACCACATACCAGCCTGTCATGTATCCTTCCCAAACGCCCCGCGTCACACCATCAGGCTCAGTGTTCCCATTTAATAAAACACACATTTAGCCTCCGTCTCAATCCATCACCCACCCACCCTGACTTACATGGTAACATTACAACTTCCCTCGTTTAAACCAATCACACGTGAACCCACAAAAAATTTGTACACCCGTCTTAGAATCCCGCAATCGCTGTCCCTGTAATGGGACACAGCTGCAACTTGCCAAACCTGATATCAATAAATATTTACGACTATCTCTGCTGTATAAGAATTAGGTGCTGGGGCTCAGAACACCTAGACCGACCCACGATCCTTTCCAATAAACTATCCGAAGTTTTCCTCCCCGCGCCGCAACAATGTCATCCTTATAAAAAATAAAAAAAAAAAAAATTATACCACAAATCATTAAAGACCCCTCCCATTCTTTAAACAACATTACATCACCCCCACACCCCACCCCAAGAAAACCAAAACCCCTGCTTACTTCGCACTATTTACCTTGCATTACCCGTGGCACTTCCAAATAAATTGCACCATCCTCGTCCAACACTCCCATGACATCCTTCACGAATGAGAACAGTGGTGTCGTAACATATCCAATTTAACCCCGGGCCAGGCCTCCCACCCCCCACCCTTCCCTCACATGGTCGTACAGAAGATACGGTCAACCATTCTATAAAAAGGGGTCTTGAAACACGCAAACAATATTTGGGACATGGGGCATCCCTGTCTTAAGGCTCTACCATTGCAATTCCTCCCCATACACATTTAATCTGTATCCTCATTTACGCCCCCCTTGTACAAAAACGTAATTTACCATCGACTATTTCCTCCCAAAACCCTGTCTCCTAAGTATAACTGCAAAGCTCCCCTTTCTACTATCATATGCACCCTGCCAATCTAGAGCCAACAAAAGCCGCCCTCCACCCCCCCTTAGCTTCCACAAAACTTCTCAGTATCCCATGTCCTTAATCATCGACCTTCGGGAAACCAAACTGAGATTTTGGACACCACCCTCCCACAACACATTTGAACCTAATTACCTAAAATTTTTGCAACACTTATAGTCTGACAACATCAGTGATATGGCTCGGTACTCCCGAAGGTTGGGCTGCCCTTGACCCTTCGGGACCAAACTACAACTGCTGTTACCTGCTTCCTCCCCAACTTACCCATCTCCTTCATACGATAAAATAACCTAACTATAAATTCCTTTGTCAACGTCAATGTTGTAAATAAAATTCTACGGGAGACCGTCAAATACCGGGAGCTTTCCCTTCTCATTCCCTTAACGCATTCTTCTTCTCCTCTGGCCGTTACTAGTCCCACCTAAGCCTTTCGATCCACTATTTCCTAAATTACACGTCACATACGTACACACTTGTCCAACGCCACGTCACCCCCCCCCCACTGTTCCAGTACTCTCCGTACCAAGCTCGCATACGCACACAATCCCCTTCGTGGTTCGGTATCTTCCTGCCCTACTCTATATTCCCAACCATCTCCGTTACTCTAAACATGGTATAGCTGTCACGCCTGCCCTTTGCTTTTGATGCCGCAAAACACGTGACGGCTTGTCGCCCAAAGCACGTCATCCACCCCTGCCTGCACCCTTACAGCTTGAACATTTCATTTTGCAACACCCTCAACCATTCACTTTATTTAGTATTTCATCAATAGAAAATTATCCCACCCCACCCCTCCCATAGCAACCTACTTAACCTATCCTCTAAATAGTTAGCCAGTCCATATTTTAAAATTATTATACGTTTTTCCCTTTCACATAAAACATTCTAATCCTTACCTTTGCGACAATATCCCACATTGTCACAAGGTCATCCACTCCCGTTCTTCCAACTAAGCTCCACCATAGGACTGAAAACCCCGTCATCACCTAACACACTGTATATTTGATTTCAATAACTTCTATATATGTCGCGAGCGTACCACCACCCAACTCCACCACCATGCCTATGATCAGACTTGTAGCTCAACAGTTAATGGAATAGATTTCAATCCACTCCTGAGAAAGGTACACTATTAGTCTCGCAGCATATATCACTCATAACAAACGTATATTCGTCTCCACACGCCCCCCCAAAGGCATCACGTAAACCTAACATCCCTTAATAAATCCCTAAGGCACAGACATATATCCAGGCCCCCTCTTGGGTCCACATCAGCCACCTGATTACACTTTCCAGGTCCCACCAACTATCGGCCACCTCTGGCAGTGCACCTTAGGAAAAACACCAAGATCCTTAACACAAAATCATCTTTACCTTTATGTTATTTTCAGCGGCGCAAATACACACTCACAAAGACACTCGCTTACATCCACACCATCCACACGCAACACCCTCCCTCCCCCTCCTCCCTCGCTTCTCTGCAAAAACAAACGGAACTAACTGTCTTCGTTATTAAATTCCCACACCACCTTTTAGGGGGCGATGGCAGGGTAACTACTCGAAATCCTGCACCTCCAACCCTACCTCTTTGAAATTGTGCTCCTGCAGGACACAACATCCGTGCTCTAGGATTTAGTCAGAAAAATGACGAAACCAATTCGCTTCATACCGCTACATAACCATTAAACATTTACTGAACTTACACCTAAGGCCTATGAAAGTTTCCACCTGCTTCCTCTATCACTCTTTACAACTCCAGAGCTTGGAATTTACGTTCGACACTTCAGAGTGCTCTCTTTCCTCCCCCCTTCTTCCGGTGCCTCCTATCATGGCGGCTACAACACCTACACCACTACCTTCACTCTTCCACCTCAGTCTGTTTCCCAGGTCTTTGTGAAGCATAAGGACGTCATCAGAAGCTGATGTAGTCTCCCTCTTTCTCGTGACAGCATGTTACAAATGTGGTCAGATGTTACCTCTCGATGAACTCCACCCTCCACCTGAGAATGGTTTTAATGATTCAATGACGACTCCAAACCACCATCACGTCCAAATTATCATGTCTCCAGACTTTCTGATGCGACGATTCTCCGATGACACACGCTCCAGATGTAAACGTCCTCTCTGGCGGTGAAAAGTCTTCAACCACCTCCACCAATTCCTTTCCTCAATCTCAGGAACCTTTCTGTACTTGCTTGCTTCCTGATCTACAGGAGACGGACACCTGATCAGGCAGCTGGGGCGGGACTCAACTCACCGCCAGTCCTGTGTGCCCGATCCCCTATCTCGCTCCCACAGAACACCACGCCCTCCATCCGATGTTTGTTCTCACCCTCATGCCACCTTTGAGCAGGGCTGCAACGTCCACCACAGGTCCAGGCACATGTCTTCGTTGTACAGGTCGCCCGCAAGTGATCATACTCACACATGGCGGCACGTACGTCGTTGTCTGGGTACATTACCATTACCTGCATCCTGAAATTCTTGCAGCATACACATAGGATGGTATTGGGGTGCCTCAAAGTCATTTTGAGGTTGAAGAACCCTCTGGAAAACCAGCTAGGTCTGCCGCCCACGTACCATGTTGGCATAATGTCACCGTCCATAATTCTCAAAAACTTTCCTTATATCCGCCTCGTCCGCCTCAAAGGGAACGTTGCGTATCTTGATCCACGTATAATGCCGTGAAACATCTATCATTCTTACACTGACGCTGGTATTGACGTTAAGATCACGTCCTGAAACTACTGGTGACTAACAATTCATAAACGTTGCTGATAGGTAGTTTGACGGAAAATTCTTGTCCTCCGTTCAATGTACACCATACAAGTCATTCTTGAACGCCATAAGTCTCCGGTGATCTTTGGCAATAAGACTTGCGCAGAACTGGGCGTTATCGTTCCTTTAAAGTAGCTCAATGCCCACAGTATTTATCCTTCGTCTCAGACTAACGCCATCTTGACAATCCACAGTGCACCTAAGTTGTTAAGCCGAGGTGTGACGGCACCATTCACACCACTGCGCCAGGTACTGACAAGGGAGCTCGCCTAGACAAACGCAGAGGGTTGCAGAGCAACAATCCGCACTCTACCGTGGACACGGCGCGAATGATGAACCACGGGACACTCACTGTGAGATAAGATTTTCTTCGGATTTTTAACCGAGGATAGTCACCCAGATACACAGGTAAGATAGTGCGTGTGCGTCATCGAGTACTGTTACTTGCGTGGCAACCCAGCCATGCAAGTAACCTTATTTACACACGATAACAGGGGCAACATCTATTTGGTGTGTTGTCCCTAAATCTCACATGTAATTATAGTTAGTTTAATATGTTTATTATGCACCTCATACCCATCCTGTGGGCGGTAGTCAAAAGATTACAGAGGTACATAACTAGTCCAGGGACTGGACTCCAAAGTTTTGATAGCTGAACAAGTTACAAAGGTAATGAACTAGATCTGGTCACCATCATGACAAGTTACAAAGGTAATGAATCATAAACACGTCCGTACATGGTTACAATAATGAACAAATTACAATTTGTGAGCAATTAAACATTCTAGAGAATGCGACATTGCCCCAACAACAGATGTTGCTAGGTGCCTGCCCCTCCTCGGCAGGACAGCCATTGCAAACAGCAGCAGGTTTGCGCATGGATCTGCTTTGCGGGTCGCACCAGCGACCCTCCCAAGAGGTAGAGGACTCCGCTATCGACCGAGGTCGAGCTGCCTGGGGAGTGTCAATGTCCGGTGGGAAGCCAATTTCATTGCTGATCCCAGGTCTCTGTATTGAGGTTTGAGCGCTGTCACTCTGTCTGCTGGGTGGGATGTTGGTTGTTCCCACCCGAGTTCACACTGTATATATAAATTATTTTTTTATTATTATTATATATATCTGTATAGGGGGTTTAATAAGGCGTAAACATCAGTGGCCTTTAACAACGCTAACACCAACCCAGGATGTGACAAAATAAAGCAATATAGGTTATTAAGTTATAGTAGGTCCTTAGACAAGATTAAGGTTTTACAATATCTGTATAGTAACATATGTGTATATTACCTAGGGTAACCCACTGATGTCAAGCTAAGTAACATATTTCTGTGTGTACGAAGAAAGGTGTGTGTACATGTCACCATGGACAAGCTCACCATCATCTCGGGCCTCTGTTCCTCGCCGCTGGACATTTCGCCGTCGTAGTGAGCCTCCGGCATGCACTGACTGGATCGTCTTTTTTCTGACATCGCGAGGTGGGTGCAAGCAGATTGTTATAATTTGTGTGTTAAAATTCTGGGGATTGGTCCCTGCGATTTAGCGCTACCCATTCTTTTATGGTCTTAAAAGTATAATGTTAAATGGGGAAGTGTCAGTTTTGTTCGGGCTGTGCAGTACTTTGTGGGGGAAGAAGGTAATTCGTTTATATCAAGGAAGGTTTGTTAGTCATATTCATTGGATCAAGAACCTTTTAGCCAAGCATCAGGTTCTCCCCCCTTTTTCCCCACCGAAGAGGGGAATTAAGTTTTTTTTTTTTTTTTCATTTTCTTATTAACCTATGTAATAAATGAAGCATATTTTGTTCAGATTATTAACCCAGAAAAATTTTTTTTAACTCCAGAGGGTTAGCTACCTAGAATAACCTACAAAAGTCAGTGCATCATCGAGGACTGTCTTATTTTCATTGGGGTCCTTAAATCTTGTCCCCCAGGATGCGACTCACACCAGTCGACTAACATCCAGATACCTCCTTACTGCTAGGTGAATGGGACAGCAGGTGTAAGGCAACAAGCCCAGTGTTTCCATCCTTGCCAGGGATCAAACCATGGACACTCAGCGTGTGAGGTAAGAGTGTTGCCTACTAGGCCATGGGACACCCCCTGGATGTAATCCCAGGATGACCCAACAAAGCCACTATTATCAGGTCTGGCATATTTCAGTTGGAGTTCTTCAGTTCTCTTCCCAGGCTGGTGATCTCACAACAGTTAGCTAACACCCAGGTACCTAGTTACTACAAGGTGAACAGGGGCAACAGGTACAAGAAAATGTGCTTGACATTTCCTGATTTGAGAGCTGAGGCTGCTACCAGTTGAGCCACGATAGCATGGATTTTTATGCTGGCTTTGATGATGTGCAAACATGTCACACTGTTCAGAGCATCCTTAAAATTCCCCCATAATCCTTTATTGGGGATGTTTGTCTTCATCCTTTTTTGTTTGCTGTAGTGGAAAGGATCATAGGACCCCGATGGACATAGTGGGCTTTATGGCTTATTCTGGGTGGCAACCCTTTGGGATAATAATCTGAATGAAATCTTTTTTCTTCTACCTCTGTTTGCATAAAATGTTCACTTTGTAATGCTGCACGTGATGAGATGCCAGATTACAAATTTATAGACAGCACAATCTGTGCAACCCAAACCACCATAGTACAACAGGCCCTGGCATGTTATAACCGCTTGAACCAACTATGCTTTACAATGTGCTGGCACACCACAAAGAAGAAGATATTGGGTATTTATAAACCTGTGCTACAACACAATATTGACATTTTTAAATAAATATGATTGTGTTTTCAGGTGATACTCGACTTGGCCTCCTGTCAACATGTGAGACGCTCTACAATAGGTCGCAGGTAAAGAAAGAACCACGGCTCATATTTGTGTTATCAGAGCAACAATATTATCACTTTATTATTCGCATACTTCTTTTAGTGAAGGTTTAGATAGATTATAGCACTGTACTGCAGTTTCTTTGTTGCTATTCATAGAAAATTGTTAGGTAATACTGCACAAACACTGTGTGTATAGTTTATATATATATATGTCATGATGAGTAGGTGAAACTTGTGATTTTTGCTTAAATAGCAATGCTCTTCTTACTGAATAAGATAAGTGAAAATTTGTGTATGCAGTAATTTCACAAAAATCATTCTGAACCTAGCAAAAAAAATATATTTCATTTTGTTTGTTTATTATTAAATTATTGTAAACTTATCTAAAATATATTTAGTTGGATTAAGCTAAATAAAAATTGGGGCTTGTCAAGAGCACTTCAATATTACATTACATTAATTGCTCGAGTCGAGCGCTGAAATGAAACTCGGGGTACACTGTATATATAGTTATTTTTTTTTTTTTTTTTTTTTTCAACAAGTCGGTCGGTCTCCCACCGAGCAGGGTTATATAATTTATTTATTTATTTTATTTTTTTCCTTTAGGTGTGCTATGCTCAGCTCTCGGGAGGGGCATGGCTGGTATCGTGGGTTGTGTGCTACTAGGGTGCGTGTGTGCACTGGCCACTATTTTATATTACTGCACTGTCGCACTGTCGACGTTAGTGTACTGTCAGACATATGCTCGATGGGTGGGGTTCTCTGCTAAGTAAGTGTATGTTCTCTTAAACCTTTTTTTGGGAGGTTTATGACAAGAAATAATTCATGATTTTAACAATATTTTCCCCCCTCTCTTTTGAACCCTGTATTTGAGATTTTTGGGTACCAAAATGTAGTAGGTAATGTGCTATGATGTGACTAGAAGACCTTTTAGTCAGTTGAAAAATGGTGTGCCATATTATGCCTAAAAATGATAACCTTTATGAAATCTTTAAATGTCTCCAGTTTTCAGTACATTAGACAAAGAATCTTCTATACTGAGAACTAAAGATTTTAGGGATTTGTATTCCCTTCAAGGGGGGGGGCTTACTTTGTTACTAGTAAAGGTCTCTTGATCCAGTGAATTGGAGCTCTCCTCCCCTTCCTTGGATTGAACCTAATTAACTGCCACATTCTTCCTCTTTCCCCATGAATTTACAGAGCAACCCTGTAATTCACAATTTGTGGGAGTTGAGTTCCCAGAGCTGATATAAATCCTGAAACTGTAGATAAAAGAAGAATTTGAGGTTCATATAGTATAAACATTTCTTGCTATATTTCTTTAAATATTGCTCAAATCTACATATACATGTATTATGTTTAATAAGAGGGAGTGAACCAGTTAATTCATGTTTAGTTTCAATTTATGGATCATGTATCAAGCAAAAAAAAAAAAGAAAAGAGTTGATACAGCTCCTGAAAAGAGGCAAAAACATTTGCCACAATAAAAAAAATGGGCACCTAGAAATATCAGAAATAATCAAAGGTGCCTGTAACATCACCTTCGGTAGAAATGTAATACTGTAATTAAATTCATGGATTATAAAACACCCGTATTCTAGAGTTCAACTAACATATTTTGTAATATGATACATTAACAGATTACAAATTATTCATTGTTTGGTGTTGGCTGTAATACTTGGCTTAGTGAAATACTATTACAGTATTCTTGCAGTGATTTATTTTATGATATAATGGGAAGTACAACAAAATTGTAAATTTTTGAAGTAAATTATGGTATATTTCTTAAATTATGATTTACTTACATGAATTAAAACATAATGAGTTTAATACAAAGTGGGATTTGTCACAGTTGTTTTTTGCCAATATCATGATTCTTTTGGGAATGTCTGAAGGAGAGCTGCAAAATCTGGTAGATGAATGTGGGAGGGTATGTATAAGAAGAAAATTAAAAGTGAATGTGGGAAAAAAAAACAAGGTGAGAGAGTTAACAAAAATTTAGGCACTGAAAACCTGGATAGCAGATCGAGGGTGTACTGAGGAAGTAAATGTGTTTAGATATTTGGGGGTAGACTTGTTGGCAGACAGATCTATGAAAGATGAGGTGAACCATAGAATTGGCAAGGGAAAGAAGGTAGGTGGTGCATTGAGGCATCTGTGGAGACATAGAACCTTATCTATGGAGCCAAAGGGAAATATACCAGATTATAGTAGTACTAACTCTGCTGTATGGGTGTGAAGCATGGGTTTTGAATGTTGCAATGAGGAGGAGGTTGGGGGCAGTGGAGATATCATATTTGAAGGCAGTGTTTGGCATGAATATTATACAGATAAGTCACAGCTTGGAGGAATAGAAGGTGCAGGATAATCAAAAGGTAATTTATTCAAAGGTGAGGAGGGGGGAGACTAGAGGGGGTATAAATCTTGGGTAGATGAAGGAGGGTTGGGGTTCATCCCAGCAGAGTTGGAGGGAGGGGTTTAAGGGAGTTTTGGTTTGGTGCTAAGGGCCTGGGGACATCCATAGTGTTGTGTGTGAGCTTGTTAGTAGGCGTAGAGGGCAATTAGCTTTTTTATGATCTGACAAGCTATTGGAGTGTGAGCAGGTGACATTTTCTAAGGATTAGAGTAACCAGTAGCCAGACTTGGAGTCCTGGGAAAGTGATAAGTCAATTCCTGCTCACTGAGTAGAGGTGGAAATGTGAAAGTTTTAGAGGTTACCTGAGTTGTGATGTCAGCTTTTCTTCTGGCAAGACAGTGAATTAAATGTATGAAGGTTGAAAGTGTTTCCCTTTTTTGGGTCATCCTTATTTTTCGTGAAAGATGGCTGTGAATTTGAAAAAATGGAGTGTGTAACCCAAGTACAGTGAAAAAAAAAAAAATTTAATTTTTTTATATTTCAACAAACTGGCCGTTATTCCCACCGAGCAGAGGTGGCCCAAAAAAGCAAAAACAAAAGTTTTTCTTTTCAAATTTTAGTAATTTAAACAGGAGAGGGTTTTACTTGGCCCCTTGCTCCGGCATTTTAGTCGCTCTTACAACTCGCATGCTTATGGAGGAAGAATTCTGTTTCCACTTCCCATAGAGATAGAGGATGGAAATAAAACAGAATAGAGAGAAAATTGCAGAAAACCCAGAGGGGTGGTGTTATATTATATGGTGTACAATGTATGTGTAGTGTGACATAAGTGTAAGTAGAAGTAGCAAGGACATACCTGAAATCTTGCATGGTTCATGAGGGACAGAAAAAAGGACACCAGGGAATCTACATCATTGTAGACAATTACAGGCTTTAGTTTTACACTCCACTTGGCAGGACGGTGTACCTCCCTGGGTGGTTGCTGCTCGACAACCTACTAACCTAGGTTGTGAAGCTAGATATGCTAATTAAGTCACACACTCATTCTAAGCTGCTGACATACACACCTACTCACTGATACCAATCCCACCTCACTCTACATCTAATCCTACCCCAACACAGATTAAACCTCAGAACAAACTTCAAACATCAATTACTCACTTTAATATTTTTAATATTTTTTAATATTTTTAAATTTATGGAACCTCTTTTAGTTGGTCATACAGTGTGTTACTTGCTGTAATTTATAGCTGAAACTACTAGACATTCAGATTTACTGATCGTGAGTAATTTGTTACTGGTAATAGATTTCAGTAGTACAGGATTTATATACAAGTGGTCCTAAACTTCAAAACAAGTTGGATTCCTGGGTTTTTTAAATTTTAAATGAATTGTTTGTATAAAAAATGCAATAGATGGTAATGTTTCATGCATTTATTCTGTAGCTTAACAGCTATCAAGCATAAATTAGTTACTAAATGCCTTGTTTATAAGTGCAGATGGCTGTAAATTGAGGCCATTGTAAGTGGGAATCCCCCTTGTATTAAAGAAAGGACAGTTCTTTCTTGCAAATTGGTGCTTATGATAAACTTATTGTACACAATTCCCATTGATTTGTGTATATAACAGCTCATCACTCATTTTTTTGATAATGTTTTGGTTGTATTTCATTTGACAAAATTACTTTTGATATCTTTATGGTAGTGTTCTAGGGCTCAGGAGAACTTGTTGGCACGACATGATGCAAGAACGTATCCAAACTGTGTATAATGCAATGGCTATATTTTCCATGATAAATATATGTACAGTGCAACAGATTTGTGCATTGTAGTACTGTAGGATGTACATTTTCAGTGGTGCTGTTTTGCCTGGCTGCAGTTGTGTTCCCAATGGGCTTTTATGTAGAGGAAATTGGAGGTGAACCTTACCAGCTGCCCAACAGTTTTCAGGTATGTTAAATTTATCTTTCAATTGATGGGTATAAAAAAATGAGTAGACAATGGTACAATATATAAGAAATAATAATTATTGTTGGTGTTTTGTATTTTAATGATGCACTGGAGATTTTTGGGAACTATTTTATTGTGTGTGTGTTCTTCATTTCATTATAATAGCTATGACACAAATTTTCAAATCTTAATTTAAATAACATTATTGCACTTTTTCTCAAAACCATGTGCAGTCAACCCTTGAACAACATGGGTGTGAACTGTGTGGATCCACTTATACACTGATTTATTTTCAGTAAATATACTGGAAAATTTTTTGAAGATTTGCGACCGAAAGAATTAAGAAAAAGTTAGGCATGTCATGAATGCATAAAATATATGTAGTACTGGTATATTTGTCAGATACTACCATAAAATATACACAAATCCACAATTTTTTTCTATTAATACGTTGGCCGTCTTTCACCAAGGCAGGGTGGCCTGAAAAAGAAAAACTTTCATCATCATTCACTCCATCACTGTCTTGCCAGAGGTGTGCTTACGCTACAGTTATAAAACTGCAACATTAACACCCCTCCTCCAGAGTGCAGACACTACTTTCCATCTCTATGACTCAAGTTTGGCCTGTCGGTTTCCCTGAATCCCTTCATATATGTTACCTTGCTCACACTCCAGCACGTCAAGTCCTAAAAACCATTTGTCTCCATTCGCCCCTATCAAACATGCTCACGTATGCTTGCTGGAAGTCCAAGCCCCTCGCACACAAAACCTCCTTTACCCCCTCCCTCCAGCCTTTCCTAGGCTAACCCCTACCCTGCCTTCCCTCTACTACAGATTTATTCACTCTCAAAGTCATTCTATTTTGTTCTGTCTTCTACATGTCTGAACCACCTCAACCTCAGCCCTCTGGATAATAGTTTTGGTAATCCTGCATCTCCTCCTAATTTCCAAACTAAGAATTCTCTGCATTATATTCACACCACACATTGCCCTCAGACATGACATCTCCACAAATCTATTGTAAAAAGTTAAAATTTATCAAAACATAAACACACACAATTACAGATCGTACATGTTCCATTCACAGTCCAGAGCAATGTAAACAAATGTAAAGATGCAATAATATAATAATAATAAAAATAATAATAATAATAATAATAATATATTATTACAGATCGTACATGTTCATTTGCAGTCGAGAGAAATGTTAACAAATGTAAAGATGCAATATAATAACAGCCTCTCCTCACTTAGCGACGTACTCGTTTACTGACACCTCAGACTTATGATGGGCTCTTTGACCAGCATTCATATCTAAATATTAAAGCTGATTTCCTCTGTACTATTTATTTCAATATACAGTGGTACCTCGAATTTCAAACAGCTCCCAACTTGAACAATTATGTAACTGTATTTTTGTAAGTACTTTTGTAAGTGTATTTTTGGGGGTCTGAAATGGACTAATCTAATTTACGTTATTCCTTATGGGAACAAATTCGTTTTGTAACGGGACTCGAACAGCCTTTTGGAACGAATTTTGTCCGAAATTCTAGGTACCACTGTATAGTACACTACATTGAGTACAAGAAACCACCCATTTATCTATATCAACTACCCATAAAGTGGTTAGAAATTGGTAATTTGGCCAATTTCACACAAATTTCAAGAAATGCCAATTTCAAAATAGGGTCCAGAATAAACAATGCAGACATTCCTGGCACTAAAATAACATTTTCTCTGTTCATTAGTCACATCTCCAAGCCCCACTTATATTACTCTTGCTTTCCATTTTGAATTTTTATTCACACACAAAAAAGATGATTTACTGTTATGCAGACTACTGCATTATTGTAATAATTGTTTAAATAATGTTGTGCAAGAAAGGTATAAAATACCGAAAATATGAAAGTTAAGACACATATCCAACATCTGGATATTTTTATTGTAGACGTTTCTCCATCCAGTGGCTTTATCTCTTTTGGTAGGACCTACTTTCACTGGGGAATCCCACCTACCAGTGACTATGCCCTCGTCTGCTACACGTCCCTATCCACTGACGCCTACATAACCGCCAGTCTCCTTGCCTTTACACCAGATTCTCCACCACCATGGTGCTCTCAACACCAACTCCAAGGCTGAGGGACTGATTACCTCATCTTTTGTATATAGTTCTACTGTCTTCTAATTATGTCCTAGAATCTGTATTGATAAAGCCACTGGATGGCAAAACATCTACAATAAAGATATCCAGATGTTGCACATGTGTCTTTAACTTTCAGGAGCAGAGCTATCCTTGTTATTGTAGCTAAAGGAGCAGAGCTATTTTTCTGACTGTAGCTACAGGAGCAGAGCTATCCTTGTGATTGTAGCTTCAGGAGCAGAGCTATCCTTGCTATTGTAGCTACAGGACCAGAGCTATTCTTGTGACTGTAGCTACAGGAGCAGAGCTATCCTTGTGGTTGTAGCTACAGGAGCAGAGCTATCCTTGTGACTGTAGCTATAGGAGCAGAGCTATTCTTGTGACTGTAGCTACAGGAGCAGAGCTATCCTTGTGATTGTAGCTACAGGAGCAGAGCTATTCTTGTGATTGTAGCTACAGGAGCAGAGCTATCTTTGTTACTGTAGCTACAGGAGCAGAGTTATTCTTGTGATTGTAGCTACAGGAGCAGAGCTATCTTTGTTATTGTAGCTACAGGAGCAGAGTTATTCTTGTGACTGTAGCTACAGGAGCAGAGCTATCTTTGTTATTGTAGCTACAGGAGCAGAGCTATTGCCATGGTTGTAGCACTTACACCTCTTTTTGTATTTCATTCTGGTGTTTTCCCATAATCTTATTTAATGCTTTTGGTTTTAATCCATTTTTTTTACCACCTCAGTCATTTCCCACCAAGGCAGGGTCTGCCAGGCATATGCTTTTTTTTTTTTGTTTTTTTTTTTTTTGTTTTTTTACTTGCATGAGCATTTGTAATCCAAAACTTTAAAGACAGAAAAGAAACAATAGATTAAGAGAGCTGTATATTTTGGCATCTGAGACCCTCTTCAGAGATCTGTACATGATTCTTCTTCTCTGTTGTTTCTTTTATGTCTCCATATGTGCTTTGGATTACAATGATATTGGCAGTTTGGAGGGATATGTTGTGTATCTTTATACGTATATGCTTCTAAACTGTTGTATTCTGAGCACATCTGCAAAAGCAGTGATAATGTGTGAGTGTGGTGAAAGTGTTGAATGATGATGAAAGTATTTTCTTTTTGGGGATTTTCTTTCTTTTTTGGGTCACCCTGCCTCGGTGGGAAACGGCTGACTTGTTGAAAAAAAAAAAAAAAAAAAAAAAGTGCTTTGGATTACAATGGCTAGGTGTTTGACACTCAGGTTGTACAAACACATGTTTGGTTTTTGGCATGTGGATGAAATGTTCATCTGAGCGTGAGATTTGACAAGTTACTTCAGTTTTAGATTATTAATGATATTTTGTAATTTTTCCAGGTTGGATACTCTTACATCTTTTTTGTCCTGGCGCTGTGGATGACAGTGGTGTCTGAGTTATTTGCAGGAAAAGTTTGTCTGCCTCACTTTTAAGTCACATAATGACTTATGTGGTTCTTTTGTATAATTTGATTGGGAACTACCAGCACCTTCATTTTGTATAGTTATTTCTACAAGTCTTTATAATTTATTGTACTGTACTACATGTTTATGAAGATTATATTTTTTTACACAGCTGGTAGTGATATTACTTGCATCCTTGGTATCAGAACTCTAGTATAGTTTTATTCACAAATATTACTCTGTGACCGGTTCAAATAGCTACTCAGTAATTGTTTTTTCAGTTTTCTTCAGCAAGCAGCAGTTTCCAGTTACAATAATTCATCATTTGTCATTATCTGGTTGAATATCTGTACTTGTAACTATAACTGTTTATTTTGTCATTGATTAAAGCTGTCTAAAGAGTAGATATGACAATATAGTGTCATGAGATTTCTTCTATGAAGTCCAGTAATTTTGGGCTCTCTCATATACTTTATACCTGATAGTATACTTGCAGATTAGACAGTACTGTACCTTAATTTCACTGACGTGTAGCTAAGTCATATTTCATTCTGTATACAGTACTGTATATGTGGGTGTAGTGTTTGTGTGTATATTGTACATACATATATGAATCATCCTTACTTCACATGGCAAGACACCTTTAGCACACCTCATTTATAGATACTGACCTGTACTTGTTACCAACAGGTCTAAGTTCATAACAGAAGTTTAGTGTAATTTCTATTTTCCATGAATGTTTCTTCCTGGGGGCTGTATGTTGGGTTGATTATGATGGAGAACAAAGGTACCCCACCCAAGATCTATATAATAATATACAACTTTTTTTTTTTTTTTTTTTTTTTTCTCAACAAGTCGGCCGTCTCCCACCGAGGCAGGGTGACCCAAAAAAGAAAGAAAATCCCCGAAAAGAAGATACTTTCATCATCATTCAACACTTTCACCACACTCACACATTATCACTGCTTTTGCAGAGGTGCTCAGAATACAACAGTTTAGAAGCATATACGTATAAAGATACACAACATATCCCTCCAAACTGCCAATATCCCAAACCCCTCCTTTAAAGTGCAGGCATTGTACTTCCCATTTCCAGGACTCAAGTCCGACTATATGAAAATAATAAATTTTATTGAAAAACAATTGTAACTAATGTTATGTTCTGGCAGTAATAAAAAATTACAAGACATGTCATGACACCACATGGTACATAGATTGTAGGGACGGCACGTATTATGTGTGGTTCTTGCTTTCTAAAAGTAGTGGATGATAGTTGACTTTGTCAGTTATCTGGAATAATATAATGTACACATTCTTGATTTGGTGAAGACTGTAATCAGCCCTTATCATCTGTGTCATGGGAAATAATCAGATTGTTTTATGAAGAAATTCTACACTGCTCTCACCCTATACTTTAGGGGGCCTGTGCCCCCCTCCCTAAAAACATACTTTATTTGAAAGTACTGGTTAGTTAAGTGGTGGATAATACCAGTTCCATTTTATTAAGCTAGATGGAAGTTACTCTGAATATATAGCTATTGAATGACAACCAAAGTTACACTTAGCTAGGCAGCTAATGGGTTAGCAAATATAATAGAAAAAAATTATTTATATATATAAAAAATATTTTTTTCATAACATGTTGGCCACCTTCCCCAAGATGGAGTGTCCAGGAAAATACACAAATAACTCATACGTAGGAAACAAACTTATGACGATGCTTCAGTCCAAGTCAGACCGAGAGGTCATCATAAATTTCAAGTCTCGAGACCTTTGTGCGGGTTATTCATGTATTCTTGTCTTTATTTATTGCAAGACCTGTTAAATACTTATAATAGGAAAAATGGTAGAATAACGAAGTACTGTACATATTTGAAATTTAGATATTTACTTTTCGCTTCACACAAAATGTAAGCTATATATTATTTCTAAAGTTTATTAGCAATTAGTATATGGTAGTTTTTTCTTATCCATTTTTATGGACTGTGTCCATCATATTTTTTTGAACGGTGCAATTCAAGTGGTTACAGTTTTTCACAGTGCTGCTGTTTGATTTTGTAGGGGGATGCACTCCCTGATATTATAAGCATGCACTTTGGATATATTTTTATTAATGCTTCAGTGACCAAATATTCAGTGCTGTCATATGGAAACACTGTAGCTTCTGGTGATTTTCTTATCTACTTTGGTCATGCAAGCCAAAAATATGTTAATTTCTTTTTGCTTATGATGTGTTGCACCAGACAAAAGAATGCTTAAATAATGTATTTTTTTATTTTTACACTTTGTTAATTTTTTTTTTTCAACAAGTCGGCCGTCTCCCACTGAGGCAGGGTGACCCAAAAAGAAAGAAAATCCCCAAAAAGAAAATATTTTCATCATCATTGAACACTTTCACCTCACTCACACATAATCATTGTTTTTGCAGAGGTGCTCAGAACACAACAGAAGCATATACGTATAAAGATACACAACATAGCCCTCCAAACTGCTAATATCCCAAAACCCCTCCTTTAGAGTGCAGGCATTGTGCTTCCCATTTCCAGGACTCAAGTCTGGCTATTTAAAAATAACCGGTTTCCCTGAATCCCATCACTAAATATTACCCTGCTCACACTCCAACAGATCGTCAGGTCCCAAATACCATTCGTCTCCATTCACTCCTATCGAACACGCTCATGCACACCTGCTGGAAGTCCAAGCCCCTCGCCCACAAAACCTCATGGTTACTTATTCTTTGCCTTAACTTTAAGATCTGACTCATCTTACTTGTTCAGTATCATTTACTGCTTTTACTGGACACTCCTACCCAGCCTGCATGTAAGTACTGTATATTATAGTGACAAACAGCATCTTTCTCTTAAATAACAAAAAGGAGCATTTGTGGCTTAGGAAAAGACTTAGGACACTGTGCATATTGGAGTGATGTGGCAATTGTTGCAAAGGTAATGAATAGGTAAAGAGGTGTTAAAAGCTGTAATGAGTTTTTAAAGATATTGAGACTTGTCATAAAGAAAGAGTATTTTCCAGAAAAAGTGGGTCTTAGGCAAGAATATGTGACTGTTTGGCATTTAATATATTTATATTTAGCATTAAGATGTGAATAGTAGAATGTTAGAGCGAGATGTGACTTCAAAAGGTACTGAATCTTATATAAAGTGAGAATTGTCACAGTTGCTATTTGCAGACGAAACAGTGCTACGTGAAAATTCAGAAAAGTTGCAGAAATTGTTAAAGGATTTTGGAGGGCTGTGTAAAAGAAAAAATGAAAATGAACAAAGATTGTAGGTCAGATTAGAAGGAAGTCATATGGAAGAAGTGAGTGTCTTAAGAATCTTGGGTGTGTATGTCATCAGATGGGTCTGTGATAGAATGAGATAAATCACAGAGTGGGTGATGTATAGATAGTAGAAATGCTGAGGTATGCATGGGAAGAGAAAGATATCTGCAGTTTCAAAAAGCAAATGCAAATACATCATTGTATAGTGGTGCTGACACTTGTTTCAGTGTGAAACACAGTCTTTAAATGTTGCAGTGCAACAAGGAGATTAGAAATGTTTAAATTGTTTTGTCCAAAATCATTATATGGTGAATATTATGCAGAGAATAAGAAAATATGACCCAAAGAGTGGAAATGGGGGTTGTTTAGTTGGTTTGGTTGTGTAGAGAGAGAATTGAGCATATTAGGTTTATTAAGTGTTTAAATTTAGTTTTGATGGAAGGTGTAAGAGATATCTGAGGAAGGGTTGGAAGGATGGTGTGGTGGTGTTTACAAGGGCCTGAACTTCCAGCAGGCATGTGTGTGTGTGTTATATTGCAGGGGTGGCAAGTTCTTGGTTTTTCTTTTTTTGCAATTAATTTGCTGTGAGTGTGAGCATGGTAATATCTATGGATGAATTCAGGGGAATCAGCTAGCCAGTTTTGAAGGCAGGTTGGACATCACTGGATCATGATACTTCCACTCTTATGCAAAGTCACTTAGAGAGTGAGTTAAAAAAAATAAAAATTAAAAGTATTTGCTTTTTATTAGCCAAACAAATTCTAGTAGTAACACATTCGAGATGATTATATTTTGAATTTGATCTTATTAAAATGCAAATATAATTTAATACAATATACTGTAATGCTTAGACCCCTCAAGGAAGGTTCCTTGATGTTGGTGAGGGGCTCTTGATTTAGGGAATTGGATCTGTATTCCAGTTCCCCGAATTAAGCCTGGATGCCTTCCACATCCCCCCCCCAGGTGCTGTATAATCCTCCGGGTTTAGCGCTTCCCCTTTGATTATAATAATAATGTAATGCTTAGAAGAAAGCCACTAATTATGAAAATGCATTTTGGGCAAACTGATCATAAGGCTTACATACTGGCAAATGTATTGTCTTTGTGTCATCATACATTGGCGGGGAAGTGGCTAATGTCTAAATATAATACAGCACTTTCATGACTTCTCACATTATCATAGTTCCTTGATAATTTGAGAAGTCACGAAATCACTTGGAATTTCACTACTCTTTCACAGTGGTTGTTTTGCCTATTCATTTATATTCCTTTTCCTACCATGTAAGTGAATTTTCTTAATACAGTGGAAGAATGTATCATATTATGGCGATACGTATACAGTATAATATATATTAGTTTGATATTATGACTGTTTACAATCTCATACATAGTATGCACTTTAGCTACATGTGTTATGTGATCAAATATGTATTGTTCTCTCATTGTATCATTACTATAATAGGTGAAAAATTACAAATTGGACAAAAATAGTGATATTTAGTTACACAAATAACCCGCACATAAAAGAGAGAAGCTTACGACGACGTTTCGGTCTGACTTGGACCATTGACTAAGTCACACTAACCAGAAGTGGAGCAGGACGGCTATATATAGGCAGGAAGAGGTGGTGGTAGTAGTAGTAGTAGTAGTACAAGAATGGTATATAATACCGACAAGATGAAATTAAGACACATGTGCAACACCCGGGCATCCCTATCGTAGACGTTTCGACATCCAGCCAGCCACTGGATGGCGAAACGTCCACAACAAAGACAACACGGCGCCGCACATGTGTCTTAATTTCATCAGTAGTTGTAGTAGTAGTAGAAGAGGTAGTAGTAGTGGTAGTGGTAGAAGTGGGAAATAAGGAGGACGAGCCAGTCAAATACAAAGGAAGGGGTGGCCCGGTGGCCTGGTGGCTAAAGCTCCCGCTTCACACACAGAGGGCCCGGGTTCGATTCCCAGCGGGTGGAAACATTTCGAAACGTTTCCTTACACCTGTTGTACTGTTCACCTAGCAGCAAATAGGTACCTGGGTGTTAGTCGACTGGTGTGGGTCGCATCCTGGGGGACAAGATTGAGGAACCCAATGGAAATAAGTTAGACAGTCCTCGATGATGCACTGACTTTCTTGGGTTATCCTGGGTGGCTAACCCTCTGGGGTTAAAAATCCGAACGAAATCTTATCTTATCACTGCAAGAGAGCTAGGTGCTCACTGAGGGAGAGCAAGCGCACAGAGGTGCGTGAAAGGGGAAGTGGGAAATAAATGAAGAAGGAACAGAAACACGAGACAGAAGAGAGAAAGACAACCCAGAGGAGAAAAGGAAAGAGGAAAGGGGAAGAGGGAGAAGAAGAAAAAGAAAAAGAAAAAGCGAGGAGTTAGGTTAAGTCACGGGTGTTCTGAAATTTGGAGCATTTTACAATGTAGTGGGAGGGGAAGGCATCTACAGAGATGAAGCCAGGGCTAAGGTTCATACAAGGAAAGTTGTGTATTAGAGAGGATTCAACTAGACGGCGACTGTTCGAGTTGGAAGTAGAGAAGACAGTTTTAGCAGAAGACCAGTCAATAGGATGGCTATGATCTCTGACGTGACAGAAAAGAGCATTGTTAGTGTCGGCAAGCCTAACAAGCCGTCTAGTTGAATCCTCTCTAATACACAACTTTCCTTGTATGAACCTTAGCCCTGGCTTCATCTCTGTAGATGCCTTCCTCTCCCACTACATTGTAAAATGCTCGAAACTTCAGAACACCCGTGACTTAACCTAACTCCTCATTTTTTCTTTTTCTTTTTCTTCTTCTCCCTCTTCCCCTTTCCTCTTTCCTTTTCTCCTCTGGGTTGTCTTTCTTCTGTCTTATGTTTCTGTTCCTTCTTCATTTATTTCCCACTTCCCCTTTCATGCACCACTGTGCACTTGCTCTCCCTCAGTGGGCACCTAGCTCTCTTGCAGTGCTCCCCTTCCTTTGTATTTGACTGGCTCGTCCTCATTTCCCACTTCTACCACTACTACTACCTCTTCTACTACTACTACTACTGCTACAACAACTACTGATGAAATTAAGACATGTGCGGCGTCTGGTTGTCTTTGTTGTAGACGTTTCGCCATCCAGTGGCTGGCTGGATGGCGAAACGTCTACGATAGGGATGCCCGGGTGTTGCGCATGTGTCTTAATTTCATCTTGTCGGTATTATATACCATTCTTGTACTACTACTACTACTACTACTACTACTACTACTACCACCACCACCTCTTCCTGCCTATATATAGCCGTCCTGCTCCACTTCTGGTTAGTGTGACTTTGTCAATGGTCCAAGTCCGACCGAAACGTCGTCGTAAGCTTCTCTCTTTTATGTGCGGGTTATTTGTGTATCGTTCCAGTCACGGTATTGTGCCTTTTTTTGTTATTTATATTTAGTTACTTTATAATATTTTTCACTTCAATAACTTTGAGGTGTATATTTTTAGAAAAGGTTTTAAAATAAAATTGATTCCTATTTAAAACAAATTTTGAATGTGTCATAAATAGAAAAATTTATTTGCAAAGTATTTAATTTTTTTTTAAACATGCTGGCCATCTCCTACTGAGGCAGGGGCGACCCAAAAAAGAAACTCTTTCACCATCATTCACACCATCACTGTCTTGCCAGTGGCACATAGATATGAGTTCAGATGTCCCTCCAAACAGCAAATATCCCCATCCCTTCAGAGTGCAGCAACTGTACTTCCTACCTCCAGGACTCAAGTCTGGCTAATCGGGTAATCTGATTTGTGATGTCGGCACACTTCTGGCAAAACAGTGTTGAATGACTGATGGTAAATGTGTTTGCTTCTTTGGGTCACCCTACCATGGCTGGAAAACCACTGAGGTAACAATAAATATATATATATATATATATATATATATATACTATATAGCAACTAGGATAGGTGGGATTTTAACATCTCTTAAAATCAGTTGGGGATATAGTGTTAGAGTGGTTGGTGTATTTATTCATTATACACATGAAAGAAGAGAAGGTACCACACGATTACAGAGCATGTATAGTCCGCGGACTATGCATGCTCTCTGTATAAGGAAAAAAGTACAAAAAGAGAATGTATGAATTGCAGAGGGACAAGCCTGTTCAGTACAGTAAACAGTGTATAGTAGAATTATTATTGAAATGGTTATAAGTAAAGAGTTGGATTGAAGAGGAGCAGGAAGTTTTCAGATGGAAACACACAACTGACCAGTACTCAGATAAGGGTAAAGTGCTGTTGAGGGGGGGGGGGGGGGAAGTTGGCACAATTCTGGCAAGACAGTGATTGAATGAATGATAAATGCATTTCTTTCTTTGGTGGGGCACCAAGTGGAATCTAAATCCAGAGTGAAGAGCTGTACAGAATAAAGGAACATAGTCAGCATAAATGTAAGAAAGTAAAGGCAAACAATTTGTTCTGCTTCAAAGGATGGTGCCTTGAATCTGGTGAAGGGATTCTGATCCAGTGAATTGGTGTTATCCTTGTTGTGCATCAGATGTGATTGCATACTTCTCCTCTGGACCCTGTGCTTCTTCATGAATGTAATAATTCTCAGCAGACAGCCTCAATACATTTTGTAATATTTTATTACAGGTATCAGTTTTTCTTATTTTCTCATCCTTTTCTGCAGTGCTGTGTGTCCCATATGGGTTTAATGTTTAATATAATATTTCTTTTGCCACTCAAAGTTTTTGAAGGAACGAAAATAAAACAGTTATATGTGGAGTAGTTTAATGCTCTACATCCTAAATAATGAATACAATATAAAACAAGTGAAGATAGCTTGGTATGTGGATGGATAGAAATGCAGGCTAGTAGGTAGAAGCAAGATTATAGGTAGAGGTAGGACTGTAGGTAGGCAGAGCTGAGAGTAGAGGTAGGAATACAGGTTGGTAGAGGTATAGCAAATTACTCCACATTCAAGCACATACAAAAGCCTCTCAATAAATAAAAGCCAAAAAATGCTAACACTTAAATTTAACAGATGTGTGTTAGTTAAATATAGAGAGAATGTTTTAGGAAATGCAAGTAAGCATTCAAAGAGTTGTGTGGTTTAACAAGGTGCATGTTGCATTTGGCTGGTTTCTTGCAGTCTGTCAGTGTTCCTGTATAATAAACATTGTTGCTGTATAGTAAAAGTTTCTTCTGTACAGTAAATGAGGGCTATTGGCTATTTAGTTTTTCCTTTGGTTTAGAAAGACACGTAAGCAAACACTAACATATTTATTAGAAAACGTTTCGGTCCTGGAACCTTGATCACTTCTAACATACAGAGGTAGAAAGACATTATATATATAGGCGGAGAGTGAGATGTGACGCACGTGACCTGAGGAATGTCATAAGAACATAAGAATGGAGGAACACTGTAGAAGGCCTACTGGCCCATGCGAGGCGAGGGTAGACGATGAAATCACGTGACTCCTGTGTTGTTGGGTTGGTGCTGCTTAAGTATCAGGTATGCCAATGTTTTTGAAATTTTGTAGTTTCCAGTGTTGCGTTCTATAGTGTCGGTGACGGTGATTAGCGAGGCTTCTAGGCACCGTCGGCGTCTGAGGTCTGGTTCGGTGAGAACGAGTTGTGCCTCGTTCCAGGCACAACTCGTTCTCACCGAACCAGACCTCAGACGCCGACGGTGCCTAGAAGCCTCACTAATCACCGTCACCGACACTATAGAACGCAACACTGGAAACTACAAAATTTCAAAAACATTGGCATACCTGATACTTAAGCAGCACCAACCCAACAACACAGGAGTCACGTGATTTCATCGTCTACCCTCGCCTCGCATGGGCCAGTAGGCCTTCTACAGTGTTCCTCCATTCTTATGTTCTTATGACATTCCTCAGGTCACGTGCGTCACATCTCACTCTCCGCCTATATATATAATGTCTTTCTACCTCTGTATGTTAGAAGTGATCAAGGTTCCAGGACCGAAACGTTTTCTAATAAATATGTTATAGTGTTTGCTTACGTGTCTTTCTAAACCAACTTGTCGGTATTTATTACCAAGGTTTATACCAGTTTTTCCTTTCAACAAAATTAGGTAAACATTTTGTTATAGCTACTCAGATGTTGTACTCTTGTGCATCTATGTCTTCCATCTAAACCTTGTACAAAATTATTCTGTTTATTTTGAAAGTACCCATATATTACCTACTCACTTGCTTTAAGAGGGACACCCTGATACTGGTGAAGGGCTATTGATTTAAGAATTGGAGCTGCCCTCCCAAGTACTGCATAATTTCTATGATTTTACTAACAAATAGTGCAACAAATATGGTAGAGTTTGGAGTTAGCCTTTACTTATAATGCTCTGATTCATCTCTCCATGTGTAATGCCACATGAATTTTACAGGTTGAGCATTTTCCTTGAATATGATATTCAGACAACATTCACTCAATGTTTAGTGAAATGTGAGAATGAAGATGTACTCTGCATATAAACCCTTGCTTGCATGCTTAGCATTTTGCCATTAATACAGTAATGCAGTACATTGTAGGACTATAACATACTTCGTGTTATGCGTCCTCTTTAATTGGATTATACAACTCCAATTACATGAAAAAAACTGTCTTGCAGATTTTTACTTTACTAAAGAAATTAATTACATGGCTAAAGTCTCTTGTGATGTTTCTGAGGCTACCCAAAATATATTTTGGTATGCATATGCCCTAAAAACCTCATTGTTATCTGAAGTTCATTCCTTGCCCCTTTTTTACTCTTTTACAGTTATAATTTCTTATAATAGGTGGAGCTGTATGACCCATACAAGTGTTTGGTGCATGTAATAAATGAATTACTGTATCATTTTATGTTTTCACCCAAAACTCTTTGCATGTTTATCTAAAAATTCTGACATTTTAGGCTTGTTTGACTCAAAATAACAATACTTAATAGTATTTATTTTCATGTTAGTATAAGAATAATTTGTGTTGTTTCTGCTCAGGGAAGACAATAGGATCCCCAGGTGCTGGTTCAAAACCAGAGCGACTGCTGATCACAAACTCAGGTTCAGGAGGACCAATGTCTGCGCCCCCTGCAAAGCTAGTCTTGGCTGTTCCTTCAATGGCGATGTCAGCACAATTTCGGAACATGATCTTCTGAGGCTTGAATTCCTCTGCACCATCAGTAGTAGGCGAGGAGATAGTGGAAGCACCGTCGGCAGCAGAGATGAGGTCACGAGAATGGGGAAGAGTTAATTTTTATATTATGTTGTGTAAATAACAAAAGCCTGCTAGATCTAAGGACAGATTCTAAATACATGTAGTGTACTATACTGCCAATAATGTTGAAAAGATATAATTTACAGGACGAGCTTTTATTGAGACAACAATTCGTCCTTAAGAGCTTCATGAAGTCATTAGTATGACTAAAAAACTTTTTTTTATTAACATGTCGGCCGTTTCCCACCAAGGCAGTGTGCAAAAAATTTTCCAAATATTATTCTATTCAAGGATAGGTGATAAACCCATAGTGTTATACAGCTCATAGGTGATGGAATAATAGGAAACAATCAGGTTTGATCTAAGGAAGGCGAGACATCCAATTCCTTGAATCAAGAGGCCCTCACTCCTTAAGGGTGCTGATTAAAGACTATCCAAGGAATTGGAGCTACCTTCCATGGATCAAACTTATTCCACAGGCAGTGTATTGCTCCTCTTGGTTTAGTCCTACATTTGCCTGTGATTTACCCATGACTATAAATAATTAACCAGATTCACTCAGTAGTACTATGGAGTCTGCCTTACTACCACTTTATGGTCCATGAATATAATTTATTACTGTATATTGCACTCATTTTTAAGCAGTAAACACATATAGGTCATACCCAATGAGTATAATCCACTAGTTTTGTTCCTTTGTGATGTGACCTACCTGCTAAATTAGACATCTGAAGGACACACTGCTGACAGGAGACACCAGAGGGTAAGCGGAGCCTAATGTTAATTTGCTCAGGACTATTGTAGGGAGCTCTGATTGGCACAGAGCGAGACCTGCTGCCCACCACTTTCAGTGGGTACCTGAAGTGAGAAGAAGAGTATTTAAGAGGCAAGAGGCTAGAGTTGTTCCCTTAGGTTTAAACCATATCAAGCAAGTTAATGGGGCTTATGTTTATTGATTAAATACTACATGAGGGTCATTAAAACTGCCTGCAACTTTTTTTTTTTTTTTTTTTTTTAACAAGTCGGCCGTCTCCCACCGAGGCAGGGTGACCCAAAAAGAAAATCCCCAGAAAGAAAATACTTTCATCATTCAACACTCACCTCACTCACAACATAATCACTGTTTTTGCAGAGGTGCTCAGAATACAACAGTTTCTCCAATAATCAAGAATACTTTACTCCCTAAAATTGGGATTCATGTAAACTCTCAGTGACATATACATGTATACACAAATATATGCATAAATAATGTCATTAAACTAATTTCTCGTTTTAGTACCATCAGGAATACTTAATCCCTTAATGAATTAAAGCAAACTTGATGTACAGTACATGTATATACAACTGGAAAATGACACAGATGCAGTGGATACCTCCTAGTATATACACATTTCAGTGTACACAGTAGACTGTCATTTAATACAGCCGGGCTGTGGCTCGTACGTTGGTTTGCGTGCAGCCAGCAGCAACAGCCTGGTTGATCAGGCGCTGATCCACCAGGAGGCCTGGTCACAGACCGGGCCGCGGGGGCGTTGACCCCCGAAACTCTCTCCAGGTAAACTCCAGGTATAGCACTATTGAAGAATTGTGGCATACGTATTTTTGTACAACACTTTGTAAAATTAACTTAACACAGTTCAGTTTGTGGGAGGGGAAAAAATTTCGAGTGCTCATCACCAGTGTGATACACTGTTTGGCTGTGGATTAGACCACTGAGTCAATGGGAGAGACCTACCGTCTGCCACCCCCACCACCCTCTGCCACCCCCACCACCTTCTGCCACCCCCACCACCCTTGTTCCAGTCTTCAGTTCATACGCATGTAGTACATACCCTCCTCTGCTAGGAGTTTAGATCTTTTAAGTGCCATATTTATATCTGCCAAGCAATCATGGCTCCCCGTAGGCATACACGTGTTGCTGAAAGTGGCAAGAAAAGGTATAAGCATTTAAGTCTCAGAGTTAACGAAGAAGATAGAGATTCGTATTAGACAAGATAGCCTGTGGCCGTAATGAAGTGTCACTTTGTGCACATAAAAGGAACGAGGTAAATATGAGTGTGTGGTGACTGACTGGTTTACTGACTGACTTGACTGAATTACTGATTAATTTACTGACTTACTTAACTGACTGACTTAAAGTTAGATTAATTCACTGAAGAAGACCCTGAAATGGTGTCTAGAGCAGCTGATGCCTTATTGTCAGTTGTATAATGTACTGTGGGGTAAAATAGAACAGAAATGCATTACAGAATTTATGCACACTCCAGTACAATCATCGACTTCTGTACCAGAACTTCTACCATCCACCTCAGCCCAGTAGAGCCACAGCATAACTCCCCACTCTCCACAATCATCCACTAACACCAGCACCCACAATTTAGCCCGTAAACGGTCCAAGCAGATCTACGTTCACATGTGTAGTGCTACAAAAGTAGATCTACGTTTTTTTTTACATATTTTCAAATATAAAAAAAAAAATCAAAGTTTTTTTACAGACTGTTCAGCTGCCTCCCAGCACACGTAAGGGGGATTACCAACAGACCCCTGGCAGTCTTCAAGCTGGCACTGGACAAGCACCTAAAGTCAGTTCCTGATCAGCCGGGCTGTGGCTCGTACGTTGGTTTGCGTGCAGCCAGCAGCAACAGCCTGGTTGATCAGGCTCTGATCCACCAGGAGGCCTGGTCACAGACCGGGCCGCGGGGGCGTTGACCCCCGGAACTCTCTCCAGGTAAACTCCAGGTAAACATTTTCAAATGTAAAAAAAACAAAAAGATTACTTTTTTACATACTTTCAAGTGTTGAAAAAACATATATATGTTTGGACCGTTTACGGGTTAAGGTAAGAAATACACTATTATTTCTGTTGTATTTGTAATCTTAAGCAGTAAAAACAACATAACACGTGACAGTGAACTACAATTACATATTCACTTTTATTTTTGTAAGATCTGTTGGCCTAAAAAAAAGTTGTTTGGCATTTTGGGGGCCTCCCAGGAATGTAACCCTATTTTTCCCACAAGTTCTTCAGTTTGTCTAACACGGTTTTAACTAAAATGGGGTTTTCAGGAATGTAACTGTGTTAAATGATGGTCTACTGCATGTATGTGTATATATATATGCATGCAAAACAACCACTGTGAAAGAGTAGAGAAATTCCAAGCGCTTTGTGACTACTCACATTATCAAGAGAGTTTACCTGGAGAGAGTTCCAGGGGTCAACGCCCCCGTGGCCTGGTCTGTGACCAGGCCTCCTGGTGGATCAGAGCCTGATCAACCAGGCTGCTACTGCTGGCTGCACGCAATCCAACATACGAGCCACAGCCCGGCTGGTCAGGTACCGACTTTAGGTGCCTGTCCAGTGCCAGCTTGAAGACTGCCAGGGATCTATTGGTAATCCCCCTTATGTATGCTAGGAGGCAGTTGAACAGTCTCGGGTCCCTGACACTTATTGTATTGTCTCTTAACGTGCTAGTGACACCCCTGCTTTTCATTGAGGGGATGTTGCATCGTCTGCCAAGTCTTTTGCTTTCATTGTGAGTGATTTTCGTGTGCAAGTTCGGTACTAGTCCCTCTAGGATTTTCCAGGTGTATATAATCAGGTATCTCTCCCACCTGCGTTACAGGGAATACAGGTTCAGGAACTTTAAGCGCTCCCAGTAATTGAGGTGTTTTATCTCCGTTATGCGCGCTGTGAAGGTTCTCTGTACATTTTCTAGGTCAGCAATTTCACCTGCCTTGAAAGGTGCTGTTAGTGTGCAGCAATATTCCAGCCTAGATAGAACAAGCGACCTGAAGAGTGTCATCATGGGCTTGGCATCCCTAGTTTTGAAGGTTCTCATTATCCATCCTGTCATTTTTCTAGCAGCTGCAATTGAAAGCACTTGAAATTTCTCTATTCTTTCACAGTGGTTGTTTTGCATATTCTGAAATCACCTGTTTACTGTGATCTTATTGCATATATATGCATGTATATATTATATACATCTTTCTTTCAACACACTGGCTGTATCCCACCGAGGCGGGGTGGCCCAAAAGGAGAAACGAAAGTTTCTCCTTGTACATTTAGTAATATATACAGAAGGGGTTACTAGCCCCTTGCTCCCGGCATTTTAGTCGCCTCTTACAACACGCATGGCTTACGGAGGAAGAATTCTGTTCCACTTCCCCATGGAGAAAATAAATATATATATATATATAGGTGAGTACAGACAGACACAAGGCCCGAAGCTGAGTCTTGACCCCTGCAACCACAAAAAGGGGAGTACACACACACACAGCGGAGATGTTGTGTGTGCCACTAACCACAATTTTCAACATATCCCTTGAAACTGGGCAACTACCTGAGGCATGGAAGACGGTAAATGTAGCCCCCAGCTTTAAGAGGAGACAAATGAGGCAAACTATGCACCAAAGTGAAACAAATGCACCAAAGTGAATCCTATATGCAGCATCTGTGCAGATGCCCATGTATACAAGGACTGCCCTAACAGAAATAAACCCAAGTGTATCCTCTGTGGTGGGTCCCACCATGCTGTCTCACCTACTTGCCCTACCAGGAAAAACGAAGTCCGCAAAGCCCTTGAAAACAGAAAACTGACCAATGCCAAACAAAAGGCAGCTCACTCTCCTCCCCCAATGTCCCACGAATCTTACCCCAACCTGCCGAACTCCAGCAATGCTCTTACTGCCACTGCATCGCATCACAATGCCTGGATCCCCAGCCCCCCCAGGCCCCCCACCCAATCCATACTCCAGACCCCCACCAGCCCCAAGGGCCTACCTCCTACCCCATCCCCTCCGGCCTCATCCAAGAAGGGATAATAAAGAACACGGCATACTTCATGCTGGCTAAAGAATGGTCCAAGGACAACGACCACCTCTGCTGCACCATCCTTAATGAGCTGTTCATTGCAAATGGCACTTCAGCCATAATCATCCCCGACTCAGTGCGCCCATACATGAGCCCCACAACCCATACCCCCGCACACGACCAACCATCCACCTGCATGAAACCAACAACCCCTGCATCTGTACCACTAGCCGATGCACAACCAACCGCCACTGAGGCTGACCCAATGGACCAACCTGGTCCCACCGCCACCCCATGTGAGATATCCTCTGAACAAGACTTTTATCAAGACTTATCCAACCTTACTCAACCTCCAATGTCCCAAATGTCGACATCGTCGACAACCGATGAGACTGACGTCCCAACCATCCAAAACAACTCCGACCCTGATTTGCCCCACAGGCCTTACGACGATTCAGACGATTCAGACTCGTCTTCAGATACAACCGTCACCAACAGCACAGACGACGACCAATTCTCCACTCAGAAGTCCACGCAAGACTACAATCCCCCTCCCTCCCGCATTCCCAACACACAACCGCCACGAGACTGTGCCACCAAACACCCACCCGCTGTGCACAGCAACTCTGCCAAACGCGTACAATAATGGGGATCACAATTCTGCAAATCAACATCCATCACTTCTTCAACAACCGTTACCTCCTTGAACTCGAACTCTGCAACCACAACCCAGACATTATCCTCTTAAATGAAACATCAGCCAGACCTGACCAGCATATAAAGATACGTGGGTACTCAACTCTTGAGAAACCCAGGGGACCCAACAGTGGGGTGGCCATCTTAGTGAAGCAGGGGCATGAATTCCGCAACATACATGTCGATGAGGACAACGTCCTTGCAGTTGAAGTGCCAACATCACATGGGAGACTCCTAGTAATCACAGGGTACTTCCCTCCCAGACAACCATATATCGAATCCATTTCCTTACACCGACTTCTCAATAGAAATATCCCCACCGTCCTAGCTGGGGACTTCAATGCCCACCACCCTGCTCTCTTCAATTGCGGAGCCACCCTGCCCCAAGGTGACCACAAGGGGAAACAACTATATCACATAATGGCCGCGAAAGACCTCAAATTCCAAGGCCCATTCTTCAAGTCGTTTGTGGGCCATCACCCAGGCACCCCAGACGTAGTCCTCACCAACAGAGACTGTGACTTGTTCCACTGTAGAGTCTCTCCAGGTGGCAACGTCGGATCTGATCACATCCCTGTGGTAATCGAGCTGCAGTCCACTCCATTCCGTACACCCCCCCCCCCTAAACCCAACCTGAAGACGCTAGGTTTCGACCCCTTTAGAGCCTTCTTAGGTAATGATCAAACCATCCCTCTCGAAGACCAGCCCTACAATGCAATAGATGGGGCAATTAACTACCTTCACGCCAGAATCGAAGAGGCCACACAAGCTTGCTGCACACTAACAACGTCCAAGATTTACCAACAATACAAACCAACTAGGGAAATCAAGGACAGAATGAACAGGTACCAATTAGATTGCAGTAGACACTTCCTCACAGGGCAACCCTCCCGGGAAGCCCTACTAAGATCGAGAAGAGAGCTAATCGCCCTAATAACCCAGCATAAAAGAGATTTTTGGGAATATCTTGTGCGCCAAGCTAACCAGTACAAACGCCACCCTGACCAATTCTGGAGCACGATCCGCAGACTACTAGGGGCCAAACACACTCCCACTCAACACCTCTCTCACTCCTTCACCGATGCAAGCGGTGAGGTAGTGACTACCCTACTTGACGACCCACTGGACCAAGCCAAGCTGATGGGGGAAGTATGGGAGAACATTCTCTCACACAACGACAGCAGAAGATTTAACAACACCCACTATCAGTGGGTCAACCAATGGCGGGACGAGAACCTAGAAGACTTCCATCCCATTCCATCAGTTGACCCAGCTACCCTTGAAGACGAACATCCCCTCACCAGACCAGTCACGCTCAGAGAAGTATCCCAAGTCATAGGGCGACTGAGAAACACAGCTCCAGGCCCATCAGGCATAAGAGCTAAACAACTAAAGTACCTCCCCCATAACTGCAAGATGTCTCTGGTGAATATCTACAATGCCATCTTGGCATCCGGTCACTTCCCAGTGGCTTTCAAGATAGCTAAGATGATCTTCATCGCCAAACCAAACAAGGACGACCGCAATCCCGAGAACTACAGACCCATCTCCCTACTCGAAGTCACAGGCAAAGTCTGAAAGAATAATCTCCAACAGACTAAACTATTACATGGAGTTCAACCACCTATTCTCTGAAAGGCAGTTCGGCTTCAGGTCCCACCACAGCACTCAGCATGCCATAAACATCATCTATGATGCTGTGGCCAGCCTGAAGAAGCAAGGGAACCTGGCCCTCATCGCCACCAGGGACGTTCACAAGGCCTTCGACAGCCTTTGGCATGACGGTCTCATTTACAAACTCATAGACCTCCCTGATCACAACTGGACCTTTCTCAGGCTCATCTACAACTTCTTAACAGGAAGAAAAATCATCCCCACCTTCCACGGAGCAGAAGCAACCCCCTTCACACCAACAGCAGGAGTACCCCAAGGCTCCTGCTCAGCCCGTCCTCTTCAACATATACGTCAATGACCTCCCCCAACCTGAACATACCGACACTATCACCCAATTCGCAGACGATGTCATCCATGTTGTCTCCTCCACCCCTACAGCTGGTGCAAACAAGCATAGGAGAGCAAACGAGAAAATGAATGAAGAACTAAATAGAACTGCCAGTTGGGAGAAAAAATGGAGAATCACAACCAACCCTGGCAAAGTCCTCATCAGCACCGTTGGGTGCTTACCATCAACCATAGAAGGAAAAGGGGGCATTTCCATCAGAGGTACCCGTATTGCTATAAGAAACCCAAACAAGATCCTAGGATATGAGATCGGCAGATTACTCAACTCTACAACCCACGTAACCAAAAAAGTAAACCTAGCGAAAGCCCGCCTTGGCCAACTTTATCGATTCAAAGCAGCCCCTCCCCACATCAAACTTCACCTGTACAAGATGATGATCAGACCTCTGATAGAATACCCCTGTGTACCCATGTCGCTCACAACCAAAACCAACATGCTCAAACTCCAAAGAGTCCAAAACAAAGCCCTCCACTTCATCACGAACACCAGACTCAGAGACAGAATCAGATCAGAGGACCTACACATACAACAGAGAATCCCTGCAATCAACGTCCGATTAGACAAACTTACTAAGAGAACTATATGACATGCAGGAACTCTACGTGCCTGACAGAGAATCCCCCCCAAGCAGTGAACACAACCGACTATACCATCACCACCCCTCCCCACAGATCCCCAAGAATGACTCTCCAACAAAGAGTTCGACGCTTTATCCACAAGGAGAACTTCCCTCGTCCCAATATCTTAAGCGACCTCCCCGCAGAAGAAGAATGGATACCACCAGAACCATTCTATGTCCAGTAACACGGACAAGCCCTCCCACCTCTATCAACCAACACCTCACAACTGACCTCGTTACATCTACTACAATACAGCAGGACACCACCTCAGTCACTGCCTTGCTGGCCGACTCCAGGTGAGCAACCAACCTCCATCGAATGCCCAGCAACCTTCGCCTGCAGCTGCGCCTCCTGACCAACCTCTTGCGGAAAAAAAAAAGCAACAATTCTATGCAGTATGCATCCTTCCAATTCAATGACGCAGTGGTATAACACAATATAGCATTGCGAAATTGATGGGCAGGAGGTATACCCTACACATATAACCAACCTCTTCATAAATCACTTAATATGCACACACGCATATTCAAATTACACCAAAGTGGATAGGCCACTACCCTTTTTTATCCCCACCTACCCCTCCTCCCTCCCCAACCTTTCCCAAACTTCCATCCTTACCCATCCTTCTTCCCCCACTCCCCTCTTACCAAAGCTCTGGTCAGAACCTCGAATAAACTATAGACCAGTGCCACTGATGTGTATAGTATGCAAAGTCATGAAGGTTATCAGAAGTAGAGTGGTGGAGTACCTGGAACGGAACAAGATTATATATACGTTGGTTGAATTACCGACAATATGTAAAGTAAAAGCACACAAGTGCAACTAATGTGACATTTTATTGTGGCAACGTTTCGCTGTTTAGGAGCTTTGTCAAGCTGTTACAAACAGTACATGGACACAGAGGGTATATATAGGCTTAGTGTGAGGTGCAGTACTAGTGGTGGTAGTGGTAGTAGTAGTAGTAGTAGTAGTAGTAGTAGTAGTAGGAGTAGTAGTAGTAGTAGTAGGAGTAGTAGTAGTAGTAGGAGTAGTAGTAGTAGTAGTGACACGAGTTGAAGTAGTAGTAGTAATACAATATGGTAGAACAATTAACTTGCACATGAGTAAAAGGATATAAAAGCTATTACTTGGGTAACAAAAATAGGTTAGACAAATATTTCTGTTACCCAAGTAATAGCTTTTATATCCTTTTACTCATGTGCAAGTTAATTGTTCTACCATATTGTATTACTACTACTACAACTCGTTGTCATACTACACATACTACAAACCACAAGTATTGCACTCACTGAGCCTTATATACCTTGGTGTGTGTGTGTGTGTGTGTGTGTGTGTGTGTGTGTATGAGTGTGTGTGCGTGTGTGTGTATGATGTGTGTGTGGTGTTGTGTGTGTGTGTGTGTGTGTGTGTGACTCAAATCAATATTTGCACCAATAACTCATTACAGTTGTGACCGGGTGTGGAAGTGTGAATTGCTCATTACACTATAATTTGTTCATGATTGTAGCCATGTATAAACGTAAGTAACCATTCTTACAGTATTCATTACCTTTGTAACTTGTGAGTTCATTACCTTGTACCTAGTTCAGCCATCAAAACTTTGGGGCCCAGTCCCTGGACCCATTACGTACCTCTGTAATCTGTAAATACCTTTGTAACTTGTCATGATTGTGACTAGACCTACCTGGAGTTCATTACCTTTGTAATTTGTGAGTTCATTACCTTTGTAAATTGTGAGTTCATTACCTTTGTAAATTGTGAGTTCATTACCTCTAACTTGCTCAGCTATCAAAACTTTGGAGTCCAGTCCCTGGACCAATTATGTACCTCTGTAATCTTTTGACTACCGCCCACAGGATGGGTATGGGGTGCATAATAAACATATTAAACTAACTGTCCATGTACTGTTTGTAACGGCTTGATAAGTTCCTGGAGAGCGAAATGTTGCCACAATAAAATGTCACATTAGTTGTACTTGTGTCCTTTTACGAAACAAGATTATAAATGACAACCAGCACGGATTCATGGAAGGCAAATCCTGTGTCACAAACCTACTGGAGTTTTATGACAAGGTAACAGAAGTAAGACGAGAGAGAGGGGTGGGGCGATTGCATTTTCTTGGACTGCAAAAAGGCCTTCAACACAGTTCCTCACAAGAGATTAGTGCAGAAGCTAGAGGATCACGTATAACAGGAAAGGGCACGTATAACAGGAAGGACACTGCAATGGATCAAACAATACCTGACAGGGAGGCAACAAGTCATGGTACATGATGAGGTATCACAGTGGGTGCCTGTGATGGGCGGGGTCCCACAGGGGTCAGTCCTAGGACGAGTGCTATTTTTGGTATATGTGAATGACATGACAAGGGATAGACTCAGAAGCGTCCCTGTTCGCAGATGATGTGAGGTTAATGAGGCAGGAACCATACTTAGCTTTAAGATGAGGTATGATAAAGCTCATGGAGCAGGGAGAGAGAGTACCTAGTAGCACTCAGTGAAGAGGTGGGGGGCCACCAGCCGAGTCTCGACCCCTGCAACCACAATTAGGTGAGTACACACACTACCACCACCAACCCATCCACCCACCCCCACACACACACTCTTGAGACAGAGGAATGTTTCAAAATATACTGAAGGACAGAGCAGAACATCAAAATTGGTAAGAAAAACAGGTGTACAATCAGGTACTGTTTTTAAGGAAACCTTCATGTATCACCGTAAAAAGAGTCAGCAGAACTCGGGTACTACTTCAATTTTATGAAAGAAAAAAAAAAAGCACAGGGTAATGTAAGAGCACAAGCAGTAAAGAGGAAAGTGCAAATTAACATGGAGGAAAGTGAAAAGTGAGCATAGAAAGTAATACAAAACAGAAGAAACACAAAAGAACAGAGAATGTGATGCAGGAAAGGTTTGAAGCTGGTACTCACTGGTCGAGGCAGTGCTGGTCGACAGGAATTTTGGGGTTGTCGTGAGGACATAACTTGAACTCGATCGGCCCTCCATGACTCCTGGTCACATTAACTTTTACATTTATCACCTGTAAGCGATGGAAGGTCTTTAGAGTGCTGACAGGCTGTAAGAGTAGTGTTGGCAAGGATTATGACTAGTGATGGGGCCATTTTAGTGTCGAAAGAGACTGGAATCGTCATATTGGTGGCATGTGTGGAGGGAAGATATTTTTTTCACTCAAATTACTTTGAACACAGTTTGGGTAGATATTGATGCACCTGTCCAAACGCAACAATGACTCGCCTGTCCCATGGTGTAGGTGCGGGAGATAATGCCGGTGGCCCATTGTCCTCCTCCCTCGTGAGGGTGGGGTGGGGGAGTGTCGGCACTGTCACCACAGGGTGGGCACTTGCTCCTGGCATCTTTCTCGTGGCAGATGAGGTAGTCGTCGTCAGCGTGGGCAGGCAGGTGGTTGAACCCCGTCCTCCACATGACATTCCTGGCGGGGGGCTCCTCCATGGACATGTGTCCTCGACCCTGCAACAAATTTGAATACTTGGGTTAAATTCAGGAAAGGGGTCAACAACCAAAATGCTTCCGGGACCAGAGTAGCAATTTCCAACTAATTTTCGGTCATTGATAATGAATATCATGGTTAAAATTGTTAGCTCTACTTTTCAATATACACCTACGTGTCACGACAGGTTCCAACAGGCTTGTTGTAGTGTGTTTCTTACCACACTCACAGTCTCATTGATCATTATTGTTCAAGCAGTCATAGAAGGTGGTTGTGCTGTGCAGGTTTATATTTTGAGTTGAAAGGTAGGTGATTTTCTTAGCCAAATACTTTTTAAACTTGTAATAAATATTTACTGAGCAAGCTATTGATATGCATGTGAGGCATATTATATTAATTTTATTTTCCTACCGACTGATATAAAAACTTCTGCTTAGCTGTCATGCTCTGTATGATAATGATAAATTAATGAATAAATTTTCTGTTTATCTTCTAATTGATTGTTGTTTTCATCTTTCAAATGCCTCGTACTTGTGTGAATAGTGCAGACAACTACTGCTACGTTTGTGGTGAGGTGACCTTTGCATCACAGAAGCGCCGTATAACTGATATGGTTAGAAAGGTATTGTGGAAAATACTGTATATATTTTCCAGAAATTCGGTATTTATATGTAAATAGATGGCCATACTGTATTTAATAATATTTATGTCATAGAAAACAAAAAGCCTGCGTCTGCGCAGACGGGACTCGCCATCTTGATTTTGAATTGAACAGAACGTTAAGGGTGAATGGGAAGAATTTTTCATGCTCTAGAGGTTAAAATTGGGCTGACACCTCTCAAATAGGAGGCGAAATTGTTGGATGTGCATTCCTGCATAATTTGAGTATCAGGCGACTGGACAACACAGCTCCAGGAACCTCAGATAAGTCTGTTTAATTCTGGCCAGTGTTTTCATAAATTTAGTTAGTGAGGTTTTTCTGAGTATGATACAACTTAATATCCAGTCAAATTGGTGAGTGATATTAAGATATATTTTCCTTCTGTTATGTATATGTGAATTTATATATAATCATTTTTTAATATACAGTCCACAAATTTATATATTTACCAGTATTCCTGGTGTATGTATATTTCATTTAATTAATAGGTCCAGAGCAACTTGTGGATATGACAGTGGTAGGTATCGAAGGGGGACATTTTTTGCGACCTAGGTGTCCCAAATTCCTACTTGTCTATGTAACATTGATAAATAATAATTATCTTTGTTATCATTTGCTGTTATGTACATAATTAGTTACATTCAGATAAATGCAATTTTCCACAGGCATATCACCTTTTTTTACATAAGAACATAAGAAAGGAGGAACACTGCAGGAGGCCTGTTGGTCCATACTAGGCAGGTCCTTTACAATTCATCCCACTAACAAAACATTTGCCCAATTTTCAATGCCACCCAAGAAATAAGCTCTGATGTGAAAGTCCCACTCAAATCCAACCCCTCCCACTCATGTACTTATCCAACCTAGATTTGAAACTACCCAAAGTCCTAGCCTCAATAACCCAACTAGGTAGACTGTTCCACTCATCAACTACCCTATTTCCAAACCAATACTTTCCTATGTCCTTTCTAAATCTAAACTTATCTAATTTAAATCCATTACTGCGGGTTCTCTCTTGGAGAGACATAAGAACATAAGAAAGGAGGAACACTGCAGCAGGCCTGTTGGCCCATACTAGGCAGGTCCTTTACAATTCATCCCACTAACAAACATTTGACCTACCCAATTTTCAATGCTACCCAAGAAATAAGCTCTGATGTGCAAGTCCCACTCAAATCCAACCCATCCCACTCATGAATTTATCCAACCTAAATTTGAAACTACCCAAAGTCCTAGCCTCAATAACCCAACTAGGTAGACTGTTCCACTCATCTATTACCCTATTTCCAAACCAATACTTTCCTATGTCGGAATGGAAATAAATGGTATAAAATACCGACACAATGGCAATATAAACACAAATGCAGTATAATGTGATCCTTTATTGACTACGTTTCGCCCACACAGTGGGCTTTTTCAAGTCACAAACAGAACTGTTCTGTTTGTGACTTGAAAAAGCCCACTGTGTGGGCGAAACGTAGTCAATAAAGGATCACATTATACTGCATTTGTGTTTATATTGCCACTTTCCTATGTCCTTTCTAAATCTAAACTTGTCTAATTTAAATCCATTACTTGTTAATATTCCCTTTATTAATACCTATCTTCCACTTATACACTTCGATCAGGTCTCCCCTCATTCTTCGTCTAACAAGTGAATGTAACTTAAGAGTCTTCAATCTTTCTTCATAAGGAAGATTTCTAATGCTATGTATTAATTTAGTCATCCTACGCTGAATGTTTTCTAACGAATTTATGTCCATTCTGTAATATGGAGACCAGAATTGAGCTGCATAATCTAGGTGAGGCCTTACTAATGATGTATAAAGCTGCAGTATGACCTCTGGACTTCTGTTGCTTACACTTCTTGATATAAATCCCAGTAATCTATTTGCCTTATTACGTACGCTTAGGCATTGCTGTCTTGGTTTAAGGTTGCTGCTTACATAACCCCCAAGTCCTTTTCGCAATCTGTATGGTTAAGTTCTACATTATTTAACTTATAAGTGCTAGGGTTATGGACACTCCCGAGCTTCAGAACCTTGCATTTATCTACATTGAACTGCATCTGCCACTTTTCTGACCAAGAGTAGAGTTTGTCTAAATCCTCCTGAAGTTCCCTAACATCTACGTTTGAATCAATTATCCTACCTATCTTCGTGTCATCGGCGAATTTGCTCATAATCACTAGTAATTCCTTCATCAAGATCATTGATATATATTATAAACAACAACGGGCCCAAGACTGATCCCTGTGAACGCCACTTGTTACTGATCCCCACTCGGATTTAACCCATTTATGGACACTCTTTGCTTCCTGTCTGTGAGCCATGATTCGATCCACGAGAGCACCCTTCCCCAATGCCATGAGCTGCTACTTCTTCAACAGTCTTTGGTGCGGAACTCTATCAAAATGCCTTACTAAAATCTAAGTAAAATAATATCAAATTCTTTATCGTGGTCAACAGCCTCAAAAGCTTTACTGAAGAAAGTTAATAAATTAGTTAGACAAGACCGGCCTCTTGTGAATCCATGCTGAGTATCATTAATCAAGCTATGCTTATCGAGATGGCTTCTTATAATCTCAGCTATAATTGACTCTAGTAATTTGCCTACAATTGAAGTCAGGCTTATTGGGCGGTAATTTGACGGTAACGACTTGTCCCTGTTTTAAAATAGGAATTACATTAGCCATCTTCCACATATCAGACACTGCACCTGTTTGAAGAGATAAATTAAAAATATTAGTTAATGGTTCACAGACTTCCATTTTGCATTCCTTAAGAACCCTTGAAAAAACCTCATCAGGACCCGGTGACTTATTTTGCTTCAGTCGGTCTATCTGCTTCACAACCATTTCACTAGTGACTGTGATGTTACATAATTTATCTTCTTCTGATCCACTATAAAAATTAATTACCGGAATATTATTAGTGTCTTCCTGTGTAAAAACCGAGAGAAAATAATTATTTAAAATCGAGCACATTTCATTCTCTTTGTCAGTAAGATGCCCATAGTTATTTTTAAGGGGACCTATCTTATCTCTGACTTTTGTTCTATAGACCTGGAAAAAACTTTTTGGGTTAGTTTTAGAATCCCTAGCAACTTTAATTTCGTCAAAATGGTATATAATACCGACAGGTTGTTAGGTAAGACACATATGCAACAGTTAGACAACTTTATTCCGAAACGTTCCGCCTACACAGTAGGCTTCTTCAGTCGAATACAGAAAGTAGGCAGGAACAGAAGAGATGTGAAGACGATGTAATCAGTCCATCACCCTTAAGGGTGATGGACTGATTACATCGTCTTCACATCTCTTCTGTTTCCTGCCTACTTTCTGTATTCGACTGAAGAAGCCTACTGTGTAGGCGGAACGTTTCGGAATAAAGTTGTCTAACTGTTGCATATGTGTCTTACCTAACAACTTTAATTTCATAGTCCCTTTTAGCTTTTCTTATCCCCTTTTTAATGTCCCTCTTAATGTCAATATCTGATTCATAAGATGACCCTCGCCTCTTTTGATACGCCTATAAATTCCTTTCTTATGCCCTAGTAGATATTTCAGCCTATTATTCATCCATTTTGGGTCATTTCTATTTGATCTAATTTCCTTATAAGGGATAAACGTTCTTTGAGCAGCATGTATTGTGTTCAGAAAATTGTCATATTGATAGCTCTCTTCGTTACCCCAGTCAACAGATGATAAGTGTTCTCTAAGCCCATCGTAATCTGCTAAGCGAAAATCTGGGACTGTTACTGAGTTATCCCTACTATCATACTTCCATTCAATTCTACATGTAATTGATTTGTGGTCGCTAGCACCCAGTTCCTCTGAAACTTCTAAATTATTAACAAGGGATTCATTGTTTGCCAGAACTAAGCCAGAACATCCTCAAGACCTTATTAATATCCCCTTTATTAATACCTATCTTCCACTTATACACTTCGATCAGGTCTCCCCTCATTCTTCGTTTAACAAGTGAATGTAACTTAAGAGTCTTCAATCTTTCTTCATAAGGAAGATTTCTAATGCTATGTATTAATTTAGTCATCCTACGCTGAATGTTTTCTAACGAATTTATGTCCATTCTGTAATATGGAGACCAGAACTGAGCTGCATAATCTAGGTGAGGCCTTACTAATGATGTATAAAGCTGCAGTATGACCTCTGGACTTCTGTTGCTTACACTTCTTGATATAAATCCCAGTAATCTATTTGCCTTATTACGTACGCTTAGGCATTGCTGTCTTGGTTTAAGGTTGCTTTGGATGAAGATTGGTGACCAGAATAAGAACTGGGCTCCACACATATACTGCAACAATTGTGCTACTAACCTTCGCCAATGGTTGAACAGGAAGAGGAAAGGAATGCCTTTTGCTGTGCCAATGACATGGCGGGAGCCAACAAACCAGACCAACAACTGTTATTTCTGAATGTTACCTCCAGTACAAAAGGGCTTGTCAAAGAAAAAACAGGGGTCCATTGAATATCCACACATTCCATCAGCTCTTCGCCCAGTTCCACATGGAGAAGACACAGACAACCATATTCCAAAACGTTTCGCCTACGCAGTAGGCTTCTTCAGTCGAGTATACCATTTTGATATTCATCATGGAGAAGGTCTACCTGTTCCTAGTGCACCAACTTCGCTATCCTTCGAGTTAGATGAAGAAAATGGTGAGGAGGAAGAAGAGAAGGATGACAGTGCTGGATTACGGTGACCGAAACTTTGATGAAGCACGGTGGAAATAAATGGTATAAAATACCGACACAATAGAAATATAAACACATGCAGTGTAATAAAGGATCACATTATACTGCCTATGTGTTTATATGTCAATAAAGGAACACATACTAGGATCACATACTGCACGTGTTTATATTTCCTTTGATGTAGCACGCTCCTCAATGCCACATCTCATAACAAAAGGGGAACCCCGTGACCTGGTCAGAGTCTGCAACTATCCAAAAAAAAAGGCAAGCGCTAGGTTCTCGTTTTCAACATGAAACTCCAGCACTGATATGAACATTTAACATATCACTTAAAACCCCTTTTTTTGGACTCACATTTAGATTTTTTTTTTCCAGCAACTGTGAGGCGTTAGTGACGAACATGGTAAAAGGGGTTTCACCAAGATATTTCAACCAGGGAAAAAATGGTACCGGGGCAAATAGGCACAAAATGCTTGCGGCTAGCTGACTTTGGCAAGAATGTTTCTTCAGCACACATAAGCGTCAACAAAACGTAGAGGGGTAAAATTTTAGATTTTAAAATATACTGACATATTGTACGATAAAAAAAAAATAAAAAATTTTTCGCCCTGATCTTTAAACCTATAACCAAAGCAATTTTTTTAAGTGATATTTGGATTCAGGACATGAAAAATTATAAGAATTAAATAATCTCATTTAAAAATACAACTTTTAAAAATTGTTCCTGGAAAAAAACTTATATATTTTCCGGAAATAGGGAATTTTTTTAGTAAAAAGATCCCTATATTGATTTTTAAAAAAAGAGGTATCGAAAATGGAAACCTGCGGGTGGGGGAGTCAGTCGCCTTTTTTTGGGGAAAGGAATGAAATTGGGGTTGGGAAAAAAAACGGTTCAAATTTTTGGGGTGAAAACCCAAAAAAAAATTTATCATTTCCCCCAAAAATTGAGATATGGGGACTACAAAACCCGGCCCCGTAATCCCAGAAACCCCATTAAATTTTTTTAAAAAAAATATTTTTTATAAAAAAAATTAAAACCCCTAAATTGGTATTTATATTAAAAACATACCCCTTTTTTTTGTTTTAAAAATTTTAAAAATTTTAAATAAATAATTTAAAAAAAAAAAAATAAATAAATTTTTAAAAATTTAAAAATTTTTTATAATTAACTTTTTATTTTAAAAAGCCCAAAATTTTTTTTTCCCACACCTTTTTTATTTTCTTTTTTAAAATTTAAAAGTAGAGTTGGTTTTACTTATATAAAAGGGGGTTTTTTTTCACCTAATCCCCAAATTCCCCCTTTTCTATAAAAAATTAAAATTTTTTTATTTTTTATCATTTTTTTTTTGTCTAATTTTTACCCCAAAAATGTAATTTTTTTCCCGAAAAAAAAGGTGAAACGCCAGATTTTAAGCTTAAAATCTAATAAGAACCCCAATTTTTTAAAGCTTTCCCCAAAAATTGGGATTTTTCCAAAACCCCCCCAAAACCCCAATAAAAAAAAACTTTCCATTTTTTTTTGACCTAAATTGTTAAATTTAACCCCGTTTTGGGTGGGAGGGTAAAAATTTTCTGTTTTAAAAAATTTATTTTTTAATAAAAAAAAAAAAAATAAATTTTAAAATTATAAACTTATATTTTATTAAACATTTCCCCCCAATTTAAAAAATTTTTAAAAAAAATTTTTTATACCCTTTAAATTAAAAGTAAAAAATTAAAAAAAAGAA
>NC_069453.1:23992295-24028760 GCF_026875155.1 Cherax quadricarinatus
TTGGGCCCGATTATGGTTTAAACAATTTGAAATGTTTCGGGCACCTCATTATCGAAAGTGAGTACTAGTTAGACCTTTTTTACTGGCTTATGGCTTAAACCCCACTTTTTAGTTGTTGCCAGAGTTTTCCCTGGGTTATCTTAATACTCTTCAATTTTTGAAGCAATAGTGCTTCCCTTTGCTCCTTTTATAAGTCTCTGTACTCTGTTCCTCACCCTTTGGGAATTCATTTAGTGCTGCATATCCTGTCTTTTTTTGCTTTAAAATCTTTTTAGCAGCTGGTCTCTGAATTTCATATTATCAAAATTTATCTCAGTATTCATCCAGGGTTCGTTCTTCGTTAATCCTAACCTCTTTAACTGGTGCAATATTTTTAAGAATGGTAGTGAACATTGTTTTGAATTTTTCCCAGCATCGTTTACGTCCGTGCAACTTTTTATCTCTGTCCAGTCAAAATTGGTAGCCTATTTCCCGTGTTTCTTTACGTATTTTTCTAGTTGACCCATTTTTATTGTCCTGTGTAGGCCTATCCTACCCCTAGTGATTTTCCGGGTGCAGTAAATGAGAAATGATCACTAAGCCCTTGGTAATGACGCCTGACTGACTAATGTTCTCAGAGGGTTACAAAGTATGTGGTCAATTAGGTGGCTGAGAACTGTGTGATCCGGGTTGGGTATTAATTAGTTGAGTGTACTATTTAATCCTAGAATTTGCTTATACCTTTTGCATAGCCCGTTTATTTTGCTGCTGAAAACAGATATTGAAGTCGCCCAGTATTATTGTCTCGAAATTTTGTTTTCAATTTCCGACAAGACTCGGGAAAAGTCTTCTAAGAACTGGTCCTGGGTGGGAGGGGGGAACTAGTTCCAAACTAAGATGGGTTTGGTCCTTAGGAAGCAGCACTTCAAACCATAGAATCTCCATTTTTATTTATTTAAATCAGGTCTTGTTGTAACTAAGTCTTTTTCTAATGAAAGGCACTTTACTCCCACCACCCTTTCTGTTTTCCCATCTAAGCGTTTTATATTGTAACCATCTATTTGACCCTCTCGTCAGTCACCGTATCATCCAACCAAGGGTTCAGAGTGGTTATAACTGCCGCCTAATTTGTTAGCTAGAATCCTAATCTCTGCCCAAATTTTGGAAGAAGTGATCTTGCATTGACAAAGAATAAAGTGAAGGCCTGTTTTCATAAAACAATCATAATCATCAATATAGGCAATGGGCATTTGTATTAAAATTAGGTAAATCAATGTCATCACTGTAAAGGGTAACGTGCCAAAGTGCATTGTTACACACAAAATGAATTCTGGCACCTTGCTATAATTGTACATACATCCATCATGCACCCACCCCTTACACATTTTACATAAGGTGCCTTTTCCCGTTTTTCATGCGTACTTTAGTACAGTGTATGCACCCGTTTGGTAGTGTTTGAGATAATAATGGGTGTATTGTCCCCACATTGACCTATGTATGCATTACATATGAGTTAAGGTTATCAATCCTAGCTACTAGACCGTCATTATCACCGTCATTTATCTGTCTGTTTTGCCCTGCACAATAGTTTGAGGTCCTTTGGGTTTAAATTTGGATAATCCCCACTTAAGAGCGCTACATAAGAGCTGTGTGCCACTGTTTTTGTTTGGGTATGCGGTGTTTCCATACCTTGCGGCGATAGTGAATTTACTTTTCTGGTAGGATGGCAACTGTGGGCTTTTACTGTCCAGGGCGCTGTTACTCCATTCACCTTTTCCAGCCCCCATGACTGATTTCTTTTTCCTTCAATGGCAGCTGTACCCCCTAATGCCTGCCATTTTCACTCTTTGCTCTTTTACTCATATACAATAAAAATTTATTCTCTTTTCCTCCCTAGTACACATTACTATCTGCTTTAGCAATCACCACTGAATTACTAGATAAAATTTCCTCTTCAAAACCCTCTTCACTGCTCACTTTTCCCTAATTCACAAAACCCTTACAGTAACCCCTTTATTACACATCCCCTTCCCATCTCCACTTCACAGTCTGGCTTCACAATTAACTTCTACTCCTTTCATTCTGTGAGTAGATCAGGGAAAGGTTTAATCCATGGTTTTATCCTTCCAAATCCCCCTCAGTTCCCATTTATCGGGGGTTGTGTAGTGTTGTTGTCTGCGGACCTGTCTTGCTGACTCAGCCAATTTTTAAAACCTGAGGGGAGTAACGGCTCCTTCAAACCTGGACTTTCCTGAGGTTTAAGATATAATTGGCGTTTTCTGCTATAATTCTCTCACTGTACACTGGTAGCTGAATATAGGTAGCTATAAAACATTAACCATTGTGACTGTTTAAATATTCACTTCTTTCACACGACTGGGCATTGGAGGGATATCCGACCTATAACCTTGGTGTTTGTGCTACTGTTGATTTGATGATGTCTCCTGTGTTTCCCTCTCGTTAGCACTGGTTACAGGTGAATATGATGGCGGTACAGATATGATGCTATGTCAACAGATGAACTTCAGTAAAGATGAGAATTTCATTCGCTAGTTGTACGTCTGGCAGTCTAGCGGCTGTTTGGATGCCGGTCAGCCATGTTTAAATGCTCAATTCTTTCCCTCGTTTGGCACTTTAGAAAAAAAGGTCCTACAGACCTGTCATTTCCTTGGAGATTTAGTTGATCAGGTTTTCTGCATGTTGTCTTCCCGTTAAACACTGGTGCAGTTGATATGGAGGTCAGTTATTTCATTGTAGTGGAAAACGTCTCATGTCTGGTTCACGTCTGGCANGGGCAGGTCTGTACTTGAATGCTGGTCCCTCTTTTGTCATATTTTAGGGTCCATTTCGTTGTCGTCACCGTTCAGTTTTTATTTTTTTATGTCACTATAGTGTTCCTTTGCATGTTGTTACAGCAGTACTTGCAATTTGGGCCATCATGGGGTTCTTTTTTTTTTCTTGGATAGGCCCAGGGGACGGCAAGAAGAGCTTTTGATCCATGGTATGTGAGCTAGTCTCTCCTCCCTTGCGTCATACCCGAATGGAGGATAATTAAGTTTGATCCCAAGAAGGGGAAGGTAGCTCTAACTCCTTGGATTCAAGGTACTTATTGGGATTTTGTGTAGTCTAAAGGTCAGGTACATGTAAATTCTAAGGATTTGCTACTTTTTAATAAACTCTTCGTTTTGCTGGTATTCTAATTGTACATTTGACAAAAATAATAAATGCAGAGGGGCATGTGCTGCTACATAATCATTTATGAATTATTTCTAATTTTCTTTTCCCCACTCGGGCAGCTTTAAAAGCATCAGCCCACTGCAGCACGGCCAACTTTTAAAACCTCCCAAAGGTGGTATGGGTCGGGAAGCGTGATCTGAGCGCCTTTGTCCAAAAAATACTCTGCTCGTGATCTTCCCTCAACAGACTCAAGTATCGAACCAGGGGCAGTCAACAACTGAGGGCCCCCGCAGCCGTGCTTCCGCCGGGAATTTGGGAGGCCCGCGAACGCGCAGGGAGAGACAAACCACTAGTGGAAGTGGCAGGGGTAGAGAGCAGCAGCAGCACAAGCCCTAGGAATCGGATTTCATCATCACTCCACAAAAAAACCCACGTTTGGGGATCAGTTTGCCCCACCCAATTTGGTCTGTGATCCAAAAGATGATGATGTGATGCTTGATTTGAGTTTCTGATGATAAAGCTGTGCTGTTTGCGAGCTGGAGGACAAAGAGAACGTGCAGAAGAGGAGACAGAAAACAACGGGAAAACGCAGGAACGGGAAGAAGTATCAGAATGGAGAACTCATTTCTGGAAAACCCTTTCTGAATCTTGCTGCTGCCTCAAAATCTGACTGAAGTAAAAAGGCGTTGGGGGTGAGATTTGTATTCAAGAATTGTGCGCATCAGAAACCCGACAAGACAGAAAAAGCATTCATTAATGACTTTCCCTTTCGGTCTGAATTTTATAACGTTTTATGGAGAAATTGTTAAATAATGTTTTTTTTTATTTGTTTTTGTCCTTCAGATTACAATTTAAAAGTAAACAACCTTTTTATTTCAAGTTTGACCCCAAAGCTTTTAGTGTGAGAGTATTGCCCTCGGAATATTGTATTGGTTTTTTTTTATAGTGATTGTGTGAAGTCTTATATTCTTGTTCTTCTGGCATGTATGCAAAATTTATAGAAAAAAAATTTTTTGTGCTTTGATTAATACTGCAGGTTGTGATATGTTTTTGTCCTACAGCAATCTACTGTACAAATGTATACAGTACATATTACAGTAATGTATTACAATATAAACACTTTAACATTTCATTTGGGGTAGGGGTCTGAAAATTTTAAATTCATGTACTATACTGTATAAAATAAATTTAAGTTTTAAGACCTTTTGTATTGTGTTGTGTCAATGCTTGCTTTACACTTCTATAAAATGACTATTGGGGACTATCGATAGTTACATTAACGATAAGGGAGAATTAGGTTTCCACATTAGTGTCATGATGTGAGGTGGTCATACACTATCTGCAGAATATTATTATTATAATCAAAAAGAAGCGCTAAGCCACAAGGGCTATACAGCATCTGCAGAATAGGATACAATCATCCAATCCAATGTAATGAATGACAGATCCAATTCCTTGGATAAAGTATCCCACTGTATGATGCTTTATGAATCCTATGAGTTTAGTATTCTCCATGAATGTAATAGTAATAATGGATAACAGAGGTTCACTTTTAAGTGCTGGCAACAGCCTTTACCAACATTTAAGTAACTCTTTCCTTGGATAAAACCAGACTGCCTCCCCATTCTTAAACACCACGTGACTCCCATGGGGTTAGAGCTTCCCACAGTAATGTGTCTGCATTTTATTCAAGTATCTGATGACTAAAACATTCCTGGTGGGACAAGGTAAGATAGGCATGTTTCTATACAGGTGTGGTCTGTGTTCAGCTAACAGTAAATAAGTTGAGTGCTACACCTGGGTGTTCCTCAGAGAAAGGTTTCTTGATGCTAGTGGGGGGCTCTTGATCCAAGGAACTGGACTTTTTTTTTTCTTTCCGTGGATTGAACTTGATTATCTCCCAGCCCCCCAGGCACTATTACTCCTACCCGTTCAGTACTTCTCCCCAAATATAGTACAGTAGTCCCCCCCCCCCATATCTGTGAGGGATACTTTCCAAAACCTACTGTGTGTACCTGAAACTTTTAGTAGCGAACCCTGTAAGCCATTTTTTGTTTACATACATACCTATGATAAAGTTTAAATGACAAATTATGCAGAATAACTGAAAAATTAGTACAGTAGGGCCCCACTTATATGGCAGGTTAGGTTCCAGGCTATCGCTGGGAAGCAGATATCGCTGGAAATCAGGACACCATTTTTTTCCACTTATAAATGCATATAAATGCCAGACAACAAGTTGACACTAACTTATATTAAGTTAGTAATAGAACTAGGCATTAAAAAACACAATAAAAAGTAAAATACATACACAGTACATTCATTACTTACCTTAAAATATTTGTAGTCTCATTTATGTAGGGTGAGAAGTGAGTGGTATTTATTTGTAGGAAGTCAGTGTAGGTAGCCAGTAGGTGTAGCCCGCCTGGGCTACATCTACTGGCTACCTACACTGCGGCCCGGAGCCATATTATTACCATCAACACACCTTGTTCACTAAATTTAATCGTTTCTAACAACTACCTTCAGATGCCATCATAAATGAAGGGAAAAGTAATGAATAATTCATGCTGAGAACTGCAAACAAAAGCGGAGTGTTAAGGGGAGTGACTAGGCCAAACACAGATTCATGCACGTTTTCTCTGGTGCTGGACCCCTCAAGGAAGGTTCCTTGATGTTGGTGAGGGGCTCTTGATTTAGGGAATTGGATCCGTGCTCCAGTTCCCCAAATTAAGCCTGAATGCCTTCCACATCCCCCCCAGGCGCTGTATAATCCTCTGGGTTTAGCGCTTCCCCCTTGATTATAATAATAATAATCTGGTGCTGGACCAGAGAAAACGTAATGTTTTCCCTCCGCCTGGCTAGCACACCTCCATAGCATATAAACATGAGAAGGGTTGCCATATAGAGAGTTTTGGTCATAATTTTAAATTGCTGTATTAGCGGAATGCCGTAAGGCAAAACGCCATGAAGTGGGGCCCTACTGTACTTTTTCACTGATGGGAAGTACTTCACGGCTTCTCTTCGGCTTTAACCCTTAAACGGTCCAAATAGATCGACGTTCAAATCCGTAGTGCTCCAAAAGTAGATCTATGTTTTTTTTACATATTTTCAAATATAACAAAAAAAAAAATGTAGATAAAAGTTTTTTACACATTTTCAAATGTAAAAAAAAAAAAAGATGATGTACATTTCTTTACATATTTTCAAATGTTGAAAAAACGTATATATACATTTGGACCGTTTAAGGGTTAAAGAACTGCCGTCATCACTACTTTTGCATTTTGTTGTCATTATTCAAGAAAATTAAGGGTTATTTTCAGGCTACCGTAAACCGTGGATAACTGAAACAGCAGAAGCCAAATCCGTGGATACGGGGTTTCCACTGTAATAATTTACATTATAAAACCACATACTGCATAATTTTTATACTTCCCTGCACAGTATATGGCTCTTATAAAAATAAAAGTTTAGTATTTAACTGAACCTAAATAAAATTCAACAAAGGAAATAAAACTGATTTAATCCTGCATATATTTATTTTATAAAATAATGTTCAATATAAAACAATCCATATAATAACTGCTGAAAAAAGTAACAAGGTTCAACTATTCATATCATACTCATTAATAAAATATTTTGCTGACATTTAGCAAGTCACAAGTCTCTATTATTATTATTGTAGATTGATGAGAAGTGTTAAACTCACATGGGTCATATATAGTGCCTTGGAAAATGGGAAGCAATTGTATTTTTATCAAGGAAGAGGACAGGTCCAGTTCCTTGAATCAAGGTGCTGTATGACCCCTTACAGGTTTAGTGCTTCCCCACAGATATAATAAAGTCAGCCAAGAACAGTACAGCCTCTCCTCACTTAACGACAGAGTTCCGTTCCTAAGACCACATCAGTAAACAAATTCGTCACTAAGTGAGGAGCATACTATAATGGTAGTGGGTTTGTGTCGACCATCTTTGATACTGTTTTAATGTCACCTTTGCACCATTTATAACATTTCTGTTATATTTTTAAATGTTTATACAGTAGTGCACTGTATACTGTAATAAACAGAATAGAGGAAATCAGCTCTAATATACATTATTTAGGTATGCATACTGGTCAGAGAGCCTGACTCACGAAATCGTAATGACACGATTGCAAACAAACCATACCACTGGCGGGATTGAACCCGCGGTCAGAGAGTCTCAAAACTCCAGACCGTCGCATTAGCCACTGGACCAGCTGGTCCAGTGGCTAACGCGACGGTCTGGAGTTAGTTAGTTAGTTAAAGATTAGCCGGTATTCTCCCGGCCCGGGCCTGGAGTTTTGAGACTCTCTGACCGCGGGTTCAATCCCGCCCGTGGTATGGTCAGAGAGCCCATTGTAAGTCCGAGTCATCGTTAAACGAGTAAGTCGTTAAGCGAGGAAAGGCTGTATTAAAAAAAAGTGGGTTGATTGCACTATGTATAATATATTAAATTTTGGCAAAATTTATGCATTTTATATAATATTTTAAATTACATAAAAAATCACTTGTACTGTACTACAACAGTTCTGTGTAACAATATATTTTTCCTCTTTTTCTTTTTTGGATCACCTAGGCATGGTGACCCAAAAAAGAAATAAACACTTTCACCATCATTCACACGCAATCACTGTCTTCACAGAGGTGCACAGATATGAAAGTTCAGATGTCACTCCAAACAGCAAATATTTTTCATCTACTAGCATAAATTTATCTATCATCAATTTAAGCACTAAATCCAAAAGGCTCAAACAGTCATGAGAAGGGATGTGGGAGATTAGGAATGAGCAAAGAGTAGGGATGTGTGAGGGGCAGGGGTGTACAAAGGTGGGGGTTGGTTGAGATAAGGGAATGTACAAAAACTAAACTTGAAGTCAAAGTTGGTGCATAAGTTTAGTTTGTTAAAATAAAAGTTAGTGTGTGTCTCCATTAATGATGGAACTTTCAGCTATTTGCATAAAACAGTTCAAACCTGAAAAGGAGTAATGATTTCAACTTTACATTTATAATCTGCAAAGGAAACTGGTTAGTCTTTGATGGGGTTACTTGACTTCAGTTGCTCGTAGTGTAGTAATGGTATTTTTTCTTATGATGAATATCAATGCACTTTTCTGAGTACCAGTGTCACTGTGAGGACTGTCACAGGCTTGCTTTGTCCACTTCTCTCTGGTCCCACCTGTACTGCAGACTAATAACAATAATAATAATAATTCTCCATGGGAAAGTGGAGCAGAATTCGTCCTTCGTAAGCCATGCATGTTGTAAGAGGCAACTAAAATGCTGGGAGCAAGGAGTTAGTAACTCCTGTATAAATTACTATATTTAAAAAGTAAAACTTGTTTTTCTTTTTAGGTCACCCTGCCTCGGTGGGATATGGCCGGGTTGTTCGAAAAAATAACAATCAAAGTGCTAAACCAGAAGGGGTCATATAGCACTGCAGGGTGGGATGTGCTAAAGAAGGAATATTTAGAGGTTAGAGACAAATGTGAGGTAGGAGTGTGCAAGTGGTAGAGCTAAAGGGAAAATGTAATCAAAGTTGGTGCAATAAGTTAGTTTCTGTTAAAAACTCAGAGGGAATCTGCATCAGAAGTGGAATTTTCAGCGAGCAGGTCGGGTAGAGTAAGTGTGTTTGGCAGTAGAGGCGTCAGAAGTGAATTCTGCGTGCCCATTCAAGGGCAAAAAAATAGCTGACTATTTGAATACCCCACTGAAGGCATCATATACATATTGGTAATACACACACTACTTCATGAAATCACATAATAGCATCCCAAATTTGGATAGTGAACAAATGGATGTAACAGTTATCCTAATTATAAGAGTACATAACAGCCTGGTTGATCAGGCCCTTATCCACCATGAGGCCTGGTCACAGACCAGGCTGAGGGGGCATTGACCCCCAAAACCCCCTCCAGATATACATATTTTCTTACAAAAATATAATTCTATCCGAAACAGAATTAACAGAATACATGCTTTTATAGTGACCACTAAAATAACAGTTATTACTAAGCCATCAACCTTTCAAAATATAAAAGTACCTTGAAGCTGAAAGTCTCGATCAAAGGAATTGGGCCTATCTTTCCCTTCCTTGAATCAAACCTGATTACCTCCCATTCCTCATTCCTGCTGCATGCTGAATAGCCCATACAGGTTAGCATATTAGCAGCTAAAATATACAGTACCAACATTTCTAAAAATTTTGGTGCTATCGCCACAAATTTGTTGTGATCATTCTCAAAATGATAATGATAGCAGCAAATTAAATATAATATATGAATGCATATTTTAATTGATTATGTAGTATTGTAAACCCTCGATTTATCAGATAACAGGGAAAAGCAAGTGGCTGGTAATGAAGATTGATGAGATTGTTTTGCATTGCATAACAACGGACAATTCTGTAACCAATGCACTTTGTCCAATGTTTCCGAATCAAATGATCTGACAGATTTTGTCTCGATTTTCCTAAGCTCGTTAAATCAAGGTTTTACTCTGACTTTTTCGAATATATTTCTGTTAAGAGCACTGAATAACCAATAGGTTATAGTGCCATTTCAAATATTACAAAGCAAGACATCAAACAAATAGCCCTTTTACACAATTTCTATTTAACTGAAACATTACTTTTCTGAACTATCCTTTAGCCTTGCCCTTATATCCTGTGTTACATATTACAAATAACAATTCACACTAAAAGTAAACAGATCATTTTATCACTTGCCACTGCTTAAGATATTTATTTCCATAAACTAAATACAAACCATTATGTCTTAACATTGCTTAAAACATGTATTTCAATACCCACTACTGGAAACCTTTCATACATAGAGTGTATGTTTGTGGTAAAAGGTAAACTTTCACTTGTAAAATTTCTGGTCACAGTAGATTCCAACTTCTTTGGTTTAAATGACTAAAATAGTATATCCAAAACATTAATATGTTGACCTTTAAGGGAGATAGTTATCTGCCTTGATGCTGGTGAAGGGCTCATGATCCAAGAAACTGGAGCTACCCTCCCCTTCCTTGGACAAAAATTGATTACCTCCCATTCCTCAGGTCATTTATGGCACCTATGGGGTTCAGAGCTTCCCCATGAATACCATCATTATTATTTAATTTGTAAAGCTGCACTTCTAACTTTATACACCTAATTTATTAGCTGAGTGCCTTCCCCAGCACAATTATCCAGCAGATTACACAGGACCTCAGAGTACAAACTTAACTGTAGAACCAGCAGTCTTGGCTCCATAGTGACCAGCCCAGAATGCACTATCCTTTCCTACGTTGGTATATGTAATTCTTTTTAGTCCCTTTGGATAATCCACCAATGTTGTTTCCATCTGAAGAGAGATAAATAACAGACTATGAAGGCAAACAGTTCGTCATAAAATTTTGCAGTGTATGATGCAGTACAGCACTGATAGAATATAAAATACTATCTGTTGAGGAAAATGGTTAGATTGTGGGACTTTTTTGTATGAATATAATAATAATAATTTTTTTTCAACAAACTGGCCGTATCCCACCAAGGTAGGGTGACCAAAAAAGAAAAGCAAGTTTTTCTTTTTAAATTTAGCAATAATAATAAAAATACTTCTAGTTCATTAACCCTTTCAGTGTCCGTCCTATAGATCTATGGCTATGAAGCCAGGGTCCAAGCTTTAGATCTACGCCATGAGCTCAGCTCACTCAGATAACCTGTGAGCAGTAAATTTGGATCTAGATATGATAGAATACCTATATGTGGTAAGTGTGCACCACATAAATCCTGCAGCACGCAGTGCATAATGAGAGAAAAAATTGCAACCATAATTTTGGATTAAAACCGATTTTGCAGTGCTTTTTCACATGTTTTTTTACAGTTGTATTCGTGATTTCTTGATCTCATTTGATAGAATGGAAGATATGTCACAGAAATAGAGATGATTCTGATTGGTTTTAGTACTGAAAATGGCTTGAAACTGAGCTCAAAGTAGCGGAAATGTTCAATTTTTGCCGATGATCAAGGGTAAACATATGACGTCACGCATCTAATACGCATCAGCTGGTGGGTCTAATATACGTTCATGAATGTGCTGATATTATTTATATAATTATTACAACATTGCATAAGAGTAAATCTTCTATTTTTTTGGTGTGAATAAAAATTCATTATGTGAATAAAAAATCAAAATGGAATTCATTTGTAAAGCCTGAAAATATAACTAATGAACAGAGGAAATGTTAGTTTAGTGCTAGGAATGCCTGCATTGTTTATTCTGGACCCTATTTTGAAATTGGAATATTTTGAACTTTGTGTTAAATTGGCCAAATTACCAATTTCCAATCACTTTATTGGGTAGTTGAAACAGTTGAATGGGCGATTTTTTGTGCTCAATCGATAAAATAGAAGTAATACTAGTGAAATAGCTAAGAATTTGGTTGGCTGGAAAATTGTAATTGGCCTAAAACGGGAGTCAAAGTCGGCAAAATTGCCTGTGTGTCAATATCGCTGACACATCAAATTTCGTGAGAGTGTAACTTCGTAAATTTTCTATCAAATTTCATACTTTTTGTTTTATTGCCTTCAGAAAAAGATTCTCTACCATTTCATAAGAAAAACAACAAATTTTTTTGAAAATTCTTGAACCCTGGCTGTCACTCTGAGATTTGGCCTCTGGACCCTAAAAGGGTTAAACTTTATGCTGTACAAGGCTATAATGCTTTCCATATTTGAACTCAATTAGGGTCTGGGATATATTATGGAAAACTAAATATTAGTAAAATACAAACCATACCACGGGCGAGATTGAACCCGCAGTCAGAGAGTCTCAAAACTCCAGACCGTTGCATTAGCCACTGCACCAGCTAACATGACGGTCTGGAGTTTTGAGACTCTCTGACCGCGGGTTCAATCCCGCCCGTGGTATGGTTTGTTTGCAATCGTGTCATTACGATTTCGTGAGTCATAGTAATATACAATCCAGTGGATTATGGTAGGTGCTCAATTATCCAAAGTAAAGAGGACAAGCATGGCTATAAATAATTTAAACTGCAATGTTTGATTAATATGATACTGTATACTTTCAACAAGGTAAAATGGTGAAAGTTAGAATGTAATTAGTTGTATATTGTGTATTGATTGGGATGTGCATTATAAGTTTAGCATTTTGATGTAAAGTTAAAGGACACAAGCGCAACTAATGTGACATTTATTGTGGCAACGTTTCGCTCTCCAGGAGCTTTATCAAGCCATTACAAACAATACATGGACACAGAGGGTATATAAAGGCTCAGAGTGAGGTGTAATACTAGTGAGGTACCATTTCGATGTTCACTAGTGGTGGTAGTAGTAGTAGTAGTAGTGGTAGTGACAAAAGTAATACAATATGGTAGAGCAATTAATTGCTCTACCATATTGTATTACTTTTGTCACTACCACTACTACTACCACTAGTGAACATCGAAATGGTACCTCACTAGTATTACACCTCACTCTGAGCCTTTATATACCCTTGTGTCCATGTATTGTTTGTAATGGCTTGATAAAGCTCCTGGAGAGCGAAACATTGCCACAATAAATGTCACATTAGTTGCACTTGTGTCCTTTTACTTTACATATTGTCGGTAATTCTACCAACTTTATTACAATGTAAAGTTGTGGAGAAATTTTCTCCAACCCCCCAGGGGGCATCAATCCCCCTCTCAGGGGGCAGCAACCCCCATCCTTGGGGAACCTAAGACCCTTCTCTCTACCTTCCCACACTGTAGAGCAGGAGTGAGGATGAGAAAGGTCACAACTTGTACTTTTTTCACTAGCAGCTATCAAGAAGTACAGGTCATGACTCCTCCTCATCCTTACTCCTGCTATACAGTGTGGTAGAGAGAGGGGTCTTAGCTCCCCAAGGGGGGTTGCTGCCCTCTCAGAAGGAAATTGATGTCGTCCCTGGGGATTGGAGAAAATTTCTCCACATAAATTTTGGTAATTTACCTTGTACCAATGACTATTAATTACATTCTCCTCCTGTGAGGACCAGTGCAGCTTAACCTGCTGTATGTTTTCCAAACCTTCCAAACTAACAACGATGTTACTCCTGGAATGGCAGTCCCATCTTGCACTCACCCTAAAAAAAAAAAAAAAAAAAAAAAAGTACAGCAAATTAAATAATAAAATTAACATACAAGACAGGAAGGAATAATGGAAATATGCAACAGAAGCACATCATCCTACAACACTTCATTACAAGGTGATTCAATATATTTGAGAGGTTCAGCTCTAGCAATAACAGAACAAATATTATTAATAGCACAGAACCAGTGTGATAAGATGAACAGTAACTATATGGCTAACATCAGTAGAAAATTAATACAAGAACAATTATTAACTGAAAAATTTAAGAATAATGAATTATTAAAGATATAAAAAAATGGAATATTTGAAAAATGAAGCCCCTTAATGCTGTTGAAAGGATCTCAATCTATGTAACTGAAGCTACCTTTTAAGGGAGGTGTGCCATGGTGCCAGTAAAGGGCTCTTGATTCAATGATTTTGAATTATCCTTTCTTTTCAGTCCCCAGGGGCTGTGTGACTCCTACAAGTTTAATGCTTCCCCATTAATACAATACTTCCCTTCTCGATTCAAATTTGATTACCTCCCTTTCCTAGATACTATATGACCTCAGAGATAGAGCAGTTTCTCACTCCATTCCCTGGCACTGCATGACTCCAGGTTAATCTCTTTCCTCAAACAGTATTCCACATACAGTTCTTAGAGTAGTACAAAGGACATATCTGCAATAAACTGAAATTCTAAAGCATTCCTTCATTCAACTCTCTTGTGGCTGCCATCTCTATGCAAGTGATGGTCAAAATCACATCAGACTGAATCTGCCTTCCATCAAAGGTATTACAGGTGAGTCAGCAATTACAAACTACAATCCACTGTTGGTGGTATGGCCATCTAGCTAAGTACTGTTGATCAATTACTGGCTGCCCTATTTGAAGCTCTACCTCACTGCCTTAATTATTCAAGGAAATAAATTACCTACTGTATGCCAGGAAAAGCCTCATCTTCAAACATAATATTTAAGGTTATCTATGAGAGAGGGCAGGCATATCTTCTAAGATACGAAGGTATGCCAGTGAATGTATGAATCTGTAATGTATCAAAGATCTGCTAAGCTTCCAATGGAGTCACTCTACTTGTTTTCTGCTACTACTGTCAAGTGTCTTTATTGTGTTCCTCTACTCTCATCTGTCACCCTCCACCATTCTATAATGATGTCTGGGAGATGGAAATATTAGAAAGCATAACTGCTTTTACAGAGAATACTGGTACAATACCCACTTGCACACATGAACAATCTCCAGAAAAGAAGCAGAGCAATCTGCCTCCCTCTCCTTTGTAATGATGCACTGTATACTGAATCAGTTTTAGCAGTGAACACAAAAATAAAAATAATAATAATAGTCATAACACCAACAACTACTCCATCACACAGGAGAAATGTGAATTTAGTTTGAGCTATTAAACTTACCACTCTGAAATATGAATGGCTGGTTTCAAAATATCAACAACATGGGGATCAAAGCCAATACTCTCCAGGTTAATAACCTGTAACCTTGAGCAGATCCCATATGATGTGACAAAGCAATGTTGAGTAGGTAGGCCAGCCTCTGCAGGTATTGGGTCAGTGCCAACAGGATGATCCTCCACTATCATACCATCTCCTCCATGTTTTACTTTCCAGTGGTTCAATTTTTCTGTTAACATTAATCAAGATCCTAACATAAATGCTCTCATTTATATACAGTACTGTACTTTATATTTCATGAGCTAGTATATAAACACAATGAATGAGACAACTCACTGACAATTTCTTCATTAGGTTTAGTGTCTATAAAGAATACTGTATTAACCATGTGGTTAAATACATGACAGCATAATATCACAGATAGTTCACAAAGGAACATGCAAAGTAGAGAAAATTTGTCTGATAACATTTTTCTGAGCTAGTGCTGATAACAATAGCAGTGTTATTAGTCAGGATATGCAAATGCAACACAGTCCTATCAGAAAACAAAAAAAACTACTTGGGATTGCTACAAATCAACTACTGACAGAGCAGAGCAGACAAACAAGGACACAAGACTTAGTAAGTCAGTTTTAAGAAATATTTGGATTAATAAAAAATGCATCTTACCTCTTCCACTTGGATTGCAGATGAGATTAGTGTTGAGGGGCAAGTAACCACCAGATATTCCTTGAAGAATACGTAGAACCTGAGCTTCATCTGCTTCCTCCAGAAGCCTCTGTTTAGTAGCTGCAGGTAATCTGAAGCCTTCCCGTAACACTCTGCATAATCAAGGGTATTTCAAAATGTATGAAATGTCGCATAAATTTCTAACAATTAATACTGTATCCATTTTTTAAATAAAATTGGTTTTGCTTTGTTTGCAGCCTGTATTCTGTTCTCATAAAATGAAATGCATTAATTTTATTAAACCCAAATAAGTAAAATTTACACAGGACACCAATTTGGTTTAAGGAATCTTGATCTTTCCAAAAAATTACTAAATAAATTGACTTGCTGATTTAAGGCATCAATAGCAAGAATTTTAAAACCTGTCATTCCCATTTTTGTGCACTTCATATTTATGATATGTATCCAAGATATATACCAAAATACACTAGTATAGTTGCATTTTGGTCCATCTTCAACAGCAATGCAATGAACTCTTACTTTGTGAACCAGAAGTGGTGTTCTGTAAGCAAGTTGTGCCAGTACGGACAGACGCGTGTGACTGACGTTACCAGATCCTTGACTGGTACATAAAGAAAGATTTTATACATAACTTCTTGAGGAAGAGTATTACCACAGATTTCGATCCCATTACCTGAAATTAAACAGATACTGAATATCAATTAAGTTGTTCACCTATTATCTGCTACAATGAGGAAAGATGATCTATATTTTTGTTGTTACAGTACTGGATAATACGGTGGACCCCCGCTTAACGATCACCTCCAAATGCGACCAATTATGTAAGTGTATTTATGTAAGTGCGTTTGTACGTGTATGTTTGGGGGTCTGAAATGGACTAATCTACTTCACAATATTCCTTATGGGAAAAAATTCGTTCAGTACTGGCACCTGAACATACTTCTGGAGTGAAAAAGTTCGTTAACCGGGGGTCCACTGTATATGAAAAGTAACACAGTACTTTGCAAAGGAAATACAGTACTTAAAAATTTTAACTACATACATGTGTGTATTGTTAGAGAACGTAATTTTCATGCGAAAGCATATTTTTTCCCATTAAAATCTTTGGCTTATTAAGGTCTCCATTTGTCAAACACAAATTATTCATAAAAGCAAGTTTAAATACAAAAATAACTGAATCACTGTAGAGAGATAAATTAAACATGTGAAGTAATATATGGAAGATGAAATTTAATGCTGGAAATTGCCATGAAATGGAAATGGTCACAGATGCTAGAAAAAATAGGCCTCAAGTAGCAAATATCCTGCAATAATATGGAAAGAAAATACAGTACTTGGTATACATGTAAATTATATTTATTACCAAAGAACACACACGTATAGCAGGAGGAACCTATGCATTACTGGCAAATTTTAAGATTTCTTGAAATTATATAGATGAAGAAATGTTAAAAGAATTTGTTGGAAACTACAGTATACATTTGTATTATGGTGTCTACACACAAATAAATATGCACAGTCAAGGTATAAAAGCTAAAAGAAGAGTAACAAATTGGGCACCATAATTAAAGAACATACCCAATATTAAACACTGGGAATGGTGTGAAAACTATGTGATAAAGAGCCTACCTTCTGTAGTAGTACCAGAGCCTGACGTATTGCCCATTGTATTCTGGAAAATAATTAGTAATAGTTCATGATAATTTATAAATTTTAGTGAAAAATTAGCTTTATTTGCACTAAAACCTTTTAAAAAATCTTTTAATCAAATGCACTCAATAAACTGACCACCAATGCAGTAGCCCTATGCTGCTCAGTTAACCCAAATATTGTTTATTATCCACTAGTTAGCCAGACAACATTTACGTATTAGTAATTTTTGCATATAATATAAAAGCTGTAAGTGTGTACTCTAAGTTTATTTAGGAACAGGTACACATAAGTACAATTATCATACAAGTCTAAATTACTTAGGATAACCCCAAAAAAAAGGTCAGGCAGAGTAACTTATTTCCCATGGGGTTAATCAAGTGGTTAATCAAGTGATTCTATGCCTCTTCTAAACAATTCCTTTAATAAAAAAAACAGCATTATTTGATACATATAAGAATTAGACAGTTCAGCAGATTCATGACATAATATTAACTGGGAAATTGCCTCAATTATATACAGTATAAAACAAATCATATGTACAAGTGTAAAATACTACTTGTACATCTATGGTTACACTATCAAATAATTTAAGCCACTCATTACTGAGATCTTATCCTAAATTAAATCTGCATTGTATACTAGTATTTTATATTGCCAATAACATGTGTGCCCTAAAGACTAGTAAAGATAAAATGCAAATTAAATAGTATCCAAAAGTCTAAATAAAAAAAATTTATTAACACCCACACAGACCAAAATGCACAAAGTAACTCGAAATCCTTAAGCAAATACCTAACTACATAACATTATAATGAACATCAAAATGGTATACAATACCAACAGGTTGGTAGGTAAGACACATAGGCAACAGTTAGGCAACTTTATTCTGAAACGTTTCACCTACACAGTAGGCTTCTTCAGTCGAATACAGAAAGTAGGCAGGAACAGTAGAAATGTGAAGACAATGTAATCAGTCCATCACCCTCAAAAATCAGTCCAACCTCAAATTCTACGACTTCAAGGGTGATGGACTGATTACATCGTCTTCACATTTCTACTGTTCCTGCCTACTTTCTGTATTCGACTGAAGAAGCCTACTGTGTAGGTGAAACGTTTCGGAATAAAGTTGCCTAACTGTTGCCTATGTGTCTTACCTACCAACATTATAATGAAAATGAGATATGTTGAAAATGGTGTAAAATACCTACAATTTGATGAATAAGAAACATGTACCAACAGTTGTTTATTATTGAAACAATAAAGATCCACCAGGAGGCCTGGTTACAGACCGGGCCGCGGGGGCGTTGACCCCCGAAACTCTCTCCAGGTCTCCAGGTAAACACAACTGTTGCACATGTGTCTTACTCATGGAAAATGAGATGTGTATCATTGTGTAAAATATAAATATACAGCAATACAATAACTATAGAGTAATACAATTGCTTCTTGATGGGTGTGTAAGAGTGACAACTTATGCTCCAGAAAGTTCCTATATATGTAGAATATTCCAGGCAATAAACATTACTTATATGAATTTAAGATCATTAATGTATATAAGTAAGTTTATGTAAGTGCAGACAAACAAATAGTTACACAAATTATCATACACATGTATGTAAATTGTCAAGGATAGCCCAAAAAAAAGTCAAACTTGATAAAAGCCATAAAGCATGAACTAATAAGATATTCAATTCTCTTGTAGTCATTGTAACTCTTGTAGTCATTGTAACTCTTGTAGTCATTGTAACTCTTGTAGTCATTGTAACTCTTGTAGTCATTGTAACTCTTGTAGTCATTGTAACTCTTGTAGTCATTATAACTCTTGTAGTCATTGTAACTCTTGTAGTCATTGTAACTCTTGTAGTCATTATAACTCTTGTAGTCATTATAACTCTTGTAGTCATTATAACTCTTGTAGTCATTGTAACTCTTGTAGTCATTGTAACTCTTGTAGTCATTATAACTCTTGTAGTCATTATAACTCCTAAGTTTATACTTACACTCTCCCAAGAGACTATGTAGAAAATTACTCACATTGTTATTGTCTTATTAATCTTGAGTTATTAATCTTAAGTTAGTCTTAAGTTTGCATGAAATGCTCTGCAGATTAAGTGACTTTCTGTATGCACACCTAAATATCATTCACCTTTGTACAAACATTATATCATGCTCAAATAAAGTATCATTATTATTAAAGTGACTTATTTCCATTGGGGTCCTTGTAATATCTTATTATTTAAATCTTAAAGGTTAAAAAAGCTATGTAACACAACTGTGTGAAAATCAACTACAATGACAGGAGATATACTATTAATATTACTATCATAACTAAGCGCTAAACCCACAAGAATCAGGGAGATATACTAAGAATAAGGAAAACTGAGTTATTTGCATTTGATATTATCCAAAATTGAACAATGAAACAAAAGTGAACAGGAATCCATTTGTAAATAAAACTAGAAGTTCCCAAATAGACCCCAATCGAAATAAATCACTGACTTTTTTTTGGGTTATCCTGGGTAGTCTACATGTATGCTGCTATGTATAATAATTTATTTAACTATTTGTGTGTCTGTGTTACTGGACTGGTGTGGGTGGCATCCTGGGGGACAAGACTGAGGACCCCAATGGAAATAAGACAGACAGTCCTCAATAACACACTGACTTTCTTGGGTTATCCTGGGGTTAAAAAATCCGAACAAAATCTTATCTTACCTGAATAAACTTACTGACAATCCCCAGCAGGTCGTGGTGCCACACTGGACCAGAGTTCAGTGACCGGCTATAAGTCCACAACCGTTAAAAAGTTACCCACAGAGCGGAAAAAAAATGGTGGTTAAAATTAAGCCGATGATAGATGCCACTCCTACATTGTGCCCGGCGGTAAGTTTATTTAGGCACAGCTACACAAGTATAATTATTGTACATAATGTAAATTATCTAGGATAACCCAAAACAGTCAAAGTGGCTTGTTTCTACTGGAGTTCCTGAAAAACAAGTACCAGGGGAAAAAATGAGGCCTACCAAGCCAGGAAGATCAGGAGAAATTTTCCACTAATGTTCAGGCGAGAGAAAAAAAAACGTCCACACTCAAAGAAAACTGATACAGTAGTCCACTTACTGCTGATTCTTACTGTTGTTCAGAGTGTTGTTGTCGAGAATGTTAGAGTGGCACCAGAGTGTGCAAGTGACTCACATCTGAGACGGGAAATACGTCCGGCACAGGTTCAGTAGTGTTAGTTTAATATATTAATTACGTACCCCATACCCATCCTGTGGGTGGCAGGTTACAAAGGTACATAATGGGTCCAAGGACTGGGACCCAAAGTTTTGATAGCTGAGCAAGTTTATTCAGGTATATACAAACAGTTACATAGATTATCATACATAGCAGCATGTGTAGAGAAGCTGAGATAACAAAAAAAAATTCAGTGAAAGTGACATTTCCCGGTACGACTGGAAAACGTTAGAACATGTTTCCGTAAGACACCTGCTGCCCTTGTTCACCCATCAGTATAAATAGGTACCTGGTTGTTAGTGGACTGGTGTGGGTCGCATCCTGGAGACAAAACTGACCTAATTTACGGGAAATACTCAGCATAACAAGCAACTTTCTATATAGTAGTCCCCTCAAGGAAGGTTCCTTGATGTTGGTGAGGGGCTCTTGATTTAGGGAATTGGATCAGTGCTCCAGTTCCCCGAATTAAGCCTGAATGCCTTCCACCTCCCCACCCCCCAGGCTTTGTATAATCCTCCGGGTTTAGCGCTTCCCCCTTGATTATAATAATAATCTATATAGTAGTACGTCACTGATGTCAGCTATGGTGTGTATACCTTGTACATGTACTGAATCAAGATATTATTTCCATTGGAACAGGTCAGGGGTTACAACATAGCAGTGACATCGCTGCCAGAAATAGTCATGAATGCTAGTGGTTTTCTTTGTGTTTTACAATACTTTATATGTCAACTACAGTTTGTATACTACACATAAAAATTTTGATTGATCTCAATGTTTATTCTGATCAGCGGTTATAACTTTAGTAGTGGTTGTAGTATTATATAATCAAAGAAATCGCTAAACCGACAAGGGTTATACAACGCTGGAGTTTACCTGGAGAGAGTTTCGGGGGTCAACGCCCCCGCGGCCCGGTCTGTGACCAGGCCTCATGGTGGATCAGAGCCTGATCAACCAGGCTGTTACTGCTGGCTGCACGCAAACCAACGTACGAGCCACAGCCCGGCTGGTCAGGTACCGACTTTAGGTGCTTGTCCAGTGCCAGCTTGAAGACTGCCAGGGGTCTATTGGTAATCCCCCTTATGTATGCTGGGAGGCAGTTGAACAGTCTCGGGCCCCTGACACTTTTTGTATGGTCTCTTAACGTGCTAGTGACACCTCTGCTTTTCATTGGGGGGATGTTGCATCGTCTGCCAAGTCTTTTGCTTTCGTAGTGAGTGATTTTCGTGTGCAAGTTCGGTACTAGTCCCTCTAGGATTTTCCAGGTGTATATAATCATGTATCTCTCCCGCCTGCGTTCCATGGAATACAGGTTCAGGAACTTCAAGCGCTCCCAGTAATTGAGGTGTTTTATCTCATTGAAAGGTTTGGTTGATGTCCGCCTGGAGCCTTGCAGTGTCTGCAATGGAAGACACTGTCATGCAGATTCGGGTGTCATCTACAAAGGAAGACACGGTGCTGTGCTGCTGACATCCTTGTCTATGTCAGATATGAGGATGAGAAACAAGATGGGAGCGAGTACTGTGCCTTGCGGAACAGAGCATTTCACCGTAGCCGCCTCAGACTTTACTCTGTTGACTACTACTCTTTGTGTTCTATTTGTAATGAAATTATAAATGCATCTACCAACTTTTCCTGTTATTCCTTTTGCACGCATTTTGTGCGCTATTACTCCATGGTCACACTTGTCGAAGGCTTTTGCAAAGTCTGTGTATATTACATCTGCATTCTTTTTGTCTTCTAGTGCATCTAGGACCTTGTCGTAGTGATCCAGTAGTTGGGACAGACAGGAGCGACCTGCTCTAAACCCATGTTGCTCTGGGTTGTGTAATTGATGGGTATCTAGATGGGGGAAATAATCTCCAACAGACTCAACTATTACATGGAGTTCAACCACCAATTCTCTGAAAGGCAGTTCGGCTTCAGGTCCCACCGCAGCACTCAGCATGCCATAAACATCATCTATGATGCTGTGGCCAGCCTGAAGAAGCAAGGGAACCTGGCCCTCATCGCCACCAGGGACGTTCACAAGGCCTTCGACAGCCTTTGGCACGACGGTCTCATTTACAAACTCGTAGACCTCCCTGATCACAACTGGACCTTTCTCAGGCTCATCTACAACTTAACAGGAAGAAAAATCATCCCCACCTTCCACGGAGCAGAAGCAACCCCCTTCACACCAACAGCAGGAGTACCCCAAGGCTCCTGCCTCAGCCCCGTCCTCTTCAACATATACGTCAATGACTTCCCCCAACCTGAACATACCGACACCATCATCACCCAATTCGCAGACGATGTCATCCATGTTGTCTCCTCCACCCCTACAGCTGGTGCAAACAAGCATAGGAGAGCAATCGAGAAAATGAATGAAGAACTAAATAGAACTGCCAGGTGGGAGAAAAAATGGAGAATCACAACCAACCCTGACAAAGTCCTCATCAGCACCGTTGGGTGCTTACCATCAACCATAGAAGGAAAAGGGGGCATTTCCATCAGAGGTACCCGTATTGCTATAACAAACCCAAACAAGATCCTAGGATACGAGATCGGCAGATTACTCAACTCTACAACCCACGTAACCAAAAAAGTAAACCTAGCGAAAGCCCGCCTTGGCCAACTTTATCGATTCAAAGCAGGCCCTCCCCACATCAAACTTCACCTGTACAAGATGATGATCAGACCTCTGCTAGAATACCCCTGCGTACCCATGTCGATCACAACCAAAACCAACATGCTCAAACTCCAAAGAGTCCAAAACAAAGCCCTCCACTTCATCACGAACACTAGACTCAGAGACAATCCGATCAGAGGACCTACACATACAACAGAGAATCCCTGCAATCAACGTCCGATTAGACAAACTTACTAAGAGACAACTATATGACATGCAGGAATTCTACGTGCCTGACAGAGAGAATCCCCCCCAACCAGTGAACACAACCGACTATACCATCACCACCCCTCCCCACAGATCCCAAAGAATGACCCTCCAACAAAGAGTTCGACGCTTTATCCACAAGGAGAACTTCCCTCATCCCAATATCTTAAACGACCTCCCCGCAGAAGAAGAATGGATACCACCAGAACCATTCTATGTCCAGTAACACAGACAAGCCCTCCCCATCTCCGGGTGACCCACCTCTATCAACCAACACCTCACAACTGACCTCGTTACATCTACTACTACAATACAGCAGGACACCACCTCAGTCACTGCCTTGCTGGCCGACCCCAGGTGAGCAACCAACCTCCATCGAATGCCCAGCAACCTTCGCCTGCAGCTGCGCCTCCTGACCAACCTCTTGCGAAAAAAAAAGCAAGCAATTCTATGCAGTATGCATCCTTCCAATTCAATGACGCAGTGGTATAACACAATATAGCATTGCGCATATTCACATTACACCAAAGTGGATAGGCCACTACCCTTTTTTATCCCCACCTACCCCTCCTCCCTCCCCAACCTTTCCCAAACTTCCATCCTTACCCATCCTTCTTCCCCCACTCCCCTCTTACCAAAGCTCTGGTCAGAACCTCGAACCTCGATTGGTGGCGATCTTCCTTCTTAGGACCCTTTCAAAGATTTTTATGATATGGGATGTTAGTGCTATCGGTCTGTAGTTCTTTGCTATTGCTTTACTGCCCCCTTTGTGGAGTAGGGCTATGTCTGTTGTTTTTAGTAACTGTGGGACGACCCCAGTGTCCATGCCCCCTCTCCATAGGATAGGGGCTTCTTGCAGTTCTTAATGAACACGGAGTTCCATGAGTCTGGCCCTGGGGCAGAGTGTATGGGCATGTCATTTGTCGCCTTTATGTTCTCGTTATTGAAGTTGAATTTGGTGAAGGCTCCCTCGTGACTAATCTCATTATGTCGGTCTGGGGCTCCGCGCATACATGTCTGAACCTCAATTATGTTGTGATCTGAGTATATTGTTTTTGATATGGTGGCATTTCGTATCAGATCATCATTGTTAGAGAAGATGAGGTCCAGTGTATTCTCCAATCTAGTAGGCTCTATTATTTGCTGGTTTAAGTTGAATTTTGTGGAGAGATTTAAAAGCTCGTGTGTGTGTGTGAGTTCTCGTCTGAGCTGCCTCCTGGTGTTATCACTGCAACATTATTTGCTATATTCCTCCATTTTAGGTGCCTTAAGTTGAAATCCCCCAGGAGCAAGATGTTGGGGGCAGGAGCTGGAAGATTTTTCAGACAGTAGTCAATTTTCAACAGCTGTTCCTGGAATTGTTGGGACGTTGCATCCGGAGGCTTGTAGACTGCAACAGTGACTAGATTTTGGTTCTCGATCTTTACTGCTAAAACTTCAACTACATCATTTGATGCATTAAACAGTTCTGTGCAAATAAGTGACTCTGCGATATACAGGCCAACCCCCCTCCCACCCTTTTTGTCTGTTCACTCTGTCGCATCTGTATAGGTTGTAACCTGGGATCCATATTTCATTGTCCAAGTGATCTTTTATGTGGGTCTCTGTGAAAGCCGCAAACATTGCATTTGCCTTTGCAAGCAGTCCACGGATGAAACGTATTTTGTTGTTCGTTGCTGGCTTTAGACCCTGTATATTTGCAAAGAAGAATGTCATCGGATTGGTGGTACTGGGGGGAGGGGCCTTTTTTTTCTGGCACTAATATCTGTATCTGTTGATTTGGAGTGGAGGCCATCGACTGTGATTCCACTCCAGAAATGACTGGATTTGGTGTACGATTTCTACCATTTCCTGCCAGTTTTTTTTTTCCTTCCTGACACTAAAAAATCTCTCCCTCTTGAGTGGCTGTGGCTACCCAAGTTTTCCCATGGTCTGGATGTTTTGTATCTTTTTGTCCCCTTTAGATGGTGTGCCTGGCAATTTAAGTTATAGCCCTGTCTTTCCTATACTGAAGAGGGACACATTTCAAGGTGAAAAAGCTTACAGGAAGGGAGTTTGCATTTTCCTGTTGTCATATGGGCACGGCATTTTCTAGGGTGGTCAAAGTTGCACGTCCCATCTGTTTTTCCAGATATCCCATGCCTGCAGATATCAAGTGCATAATATTCGCACAGGCTTGGTTTCGGTTTGCCTTGGATGTTTGTGACTGTATTCCCTGTTGGTGCACGTTTTCCTGTCTCATTCCTATCCTCACTAGTACTAACAGTGGAGCTCTCACCAGTTGTTTCTGGTAATATATCCTCACTATTACTAGTGGAGTCCCCTTGTTTGCTATCTTCTGTGGTATTACTAGCCTGTAATATTGGTTTTATCTTGTCCTTGAATACACTTGTTTCCCCACTACAGCTCCTGTCTCCCTCGAGGCCACTAATATGCATTCTTCCATGAATACAGTTACTGTCTGCCAGGACAGCACCTCCAGCCTCACAGTAACTGTCTACCAGGATAGCACCTCCAGCCTTACAGTTCCTGGCTACCTGGCCAGCACCTCCAGTCATACAGTTACTGTCAGCCAGGACAGCATCCGCACCAAGGGCGATAGCACCATCCAGTGGGGAAACTTTATTTTCCCATCTGTTATAGAATGCTACCAGATTTTCTATGAAGGCTGCTTTGATGTTATCCTCTTTTAATACCAATGTGATTTTAGTCCACAGATTGATCTCATTTGGACATACCCAAAAACACTTCCCTGATTTAATACCTCTTGTAGATAATTCTTGGATATCTGCACAGGGGGCGTGAGCCCAATTTCCACAAAGGTTGCATATAATCCATATGGAAATCTGCTTGGTTGATTTACTGTAATTCTACTAATAACCTCTTGAATATTCTACCAATAACCTCCTTAAAGTGAAGATCTGGCTATTTGTACTTCTATTTCTATTTGTACTTGTATATTTGGACAAGCTTACCGCTCTAAGTTACTGCTTTAGTAGTTATTGTTTGTGTGTTTGATAAGGGCGCCTAAAACCCCATCTGTTTATAGTCCCTTTATAGTCCGCTGAGTTGTGATTGTAAATCACCGGTTACAGCTTCAGCAGTACTCACCTAACTGTGGTTGCAGGGGTCGAGATTCAGCTCCTGGCCCTGCCTTTTCACTGGTCGCTACTAGGTCCTCTCTCTCCCTGCTCCATGAGCTTTATCATACCTCATCTTAAAACTATGTATGGTTCCTGCCTCCACTACTAAAGTCAGTTCCTGATCAGCCGGGCTGTGGCTCGTACGTTGGTTTGCGTGCAGCCAGCAGCAACAGCCTGGTTGATCAGGCTCTGATCCACCAGGAGGCCTGGTCACAGACCGGGCCGCGGGGGCGTTGACCCCCGGAACTCTCTCCAGGTAAACTACATCACTTGCCAGACTATTCCACTTCCTGACAACTCTATGACTGAAGAAATACTTCCTAACATCGCTTTGACTCATCTGAATCTTTAACTTCCAATTGTGACCCCTTGTTTCTGTGTCCCATCTGTAGATCACCAGTTACAGCTTTAGCAGTGATTGTAGATCAGTAGTTACAGCTTTAGAAGTGATTGTAGATCAGTAATTACAGCCTTAGCAGTGATTGTAGATCAGCGGTTACAGCTTTAGCAGTGATTGTAGGTTAGTAGTTACAGCTTTAGAAGTGATTGTAGATCAGTAATTACAGCCTTAGCAGTGATTGTAGATCAGCGGTTACAGCTTTAGCAGTGATTGTAGGTTAGTAGTTACAGCTTTAGCAGTGATTGTAGATCAGTAATTACAGCCTTAGCAGTGATTGTAGATCAGCGGTTACAGCTTTAGCAGTGATTGTAGGTTAGTAGTTACAGCTTTAGCAGTAATTGTAGATCAGTAGTTACAGCTTTAGCAGTGATTGTAGATCAGTAGTTACAGCTTTAGCAGTGATTGTAGATCAGTAGTTACAGCTTTAGCAGTGATTGTAGATCAGCGGTTACAGCTTTAGCAGTGATTGTAGATCAGTAGTTACAGCTTTAGTAGTAAGATAATTAAAAAATATAAAGTGCGAGTTTTTCCTTTCTAGGGTCACATAATTACCTGCCAGTCCCCAGATGCAGTATGACACCCACGGGTCTAGCGCTTCCTTAGGAATATAATAATATTATTTTTTTTCTACAAGTACATGAGATAGCTTATACAGACCATAGTTTTTTAAAGGGGGAAGCGCTAAACCCATAGGGTTTAGCGTGGGGGGTGATGGAAGATATTCAGGCTTAATTCAGGGAACTGGAGCACAGATCCAGTTCCCTAGATCAAGAGCTCTTCACCAGCATCAAGGACAGACCATAGCTGACATCAGTAACATACTATATAGAAAGCCCCTCGTTATATAGAGCATTTCCCGCAGGTTAGGTTAAGTTTGTCCCCAGGATGCGACCCACACCAGTCCACTAACACCCAGGTACCTACTTAGTGCTAGGACTCAGTGGTTCCCAAACTTTTTCAGCTTGTTACCCAATTTAACATGCCACATAAAGCATGTTACCCCTTTCACAAACTGTTGTTATTATTGATATATATGGCTAAACGTGAACGTATACAGCCTCGCATACTCTGCTAATCCTAGCAAAACCATTGAAAACGTAAGAACCACACATACATTATATATAAAATTAATAATAGCTACAAATTCACAGTAACAGTGGGTAAATACTAACTATATACTGCACAGGGCAGTACACATACATACCAGCTTATGTCTACCTCGGCTGATGCTCACAGATAAACTGACAGTGTGAAATAGAGGCAGCCTCAGGAAGTGAGTGACGCGTACTGGACAGGTCGATCTGGGCTACTGAGTGACTTTTGTCCTGAAGCATACTTGTCAAAATACTTTTGGGTTTCCACACACTTAGCTATATATTTCTTCTTTTCTAATACTGTATATTAGTTTTTGATGTTTATTGTTATTTGGTTTAACTTTATTACTTACTTATAATAGGTTTACTTTACAACTTTATATACTAAGACAAAGTTAACAATAATCCTCATACCGGGTATCGCATTGTTTTCTTGATTTTCAGAATTCATAACTTTTTTTCTGTCACCCCTCCATTACCCCCCAAAAATGGTTAAATTACCCCCAGGGGGTAATTTACCCCCAGTTTGGGAACCACTGTAGCTAGGTGAACAGGTACAGCAAGTGTCTTGAGGAAACATGCCATCTAATGTTTCCACCCGTGTAATAATAAAGTGTGGAAGCCAGCTGGAGCAGTCATCACCTACCGAACCTGTCACTAGACTAACTCAGTAACACCCACCTGAGGAAGGTAAACACTGCCGTACTATGGAAGCTATCCATTGCAAAGTTTCGCTCAATTTCACCTGGCACAAATATCCACCATGAAGCCTGGTCACAGACCGGACCGCGGGGGCGATGACCCCCGAAACCTTCTCCAGGTATAACTTGTGCTGATTGTCATTTTGGGAGACAGCACAAATGATACAATATATTTATTGTAGGACGTGCGGTATACATAGCCAATAATCTGTTAGTATTGATGATCCTGTCCAGTCACAACGAATGTAAATAATGACGAATGGAATGTAAGCAAAGGCGCGCCAGTCCCTTATCTACCGCTGGAGGAGAAAGATATATATATATATATATATATATATATATATATATATTATATATATATATATATATATATATATATATATATATATATGTGTGTGGTGTGTGTGTGTGTGTGTGTGTGTGTGTGTGTGTGTGTGTGTGTCGTGCCGAATATGTAAAACTGGTCAGTTAGCAAGAACTCATTTAAAATTAAGTCCTTTCTGAAATTTTCTCTTATAAGTTTAAAGATAGATTTTTTTCATTAATGTTGATGTAAAAATTTATAATTTTGCACCAAAAGAGTCTTAGAAAACTTACCTAACCTTATTATAACAAGAACAATTTATTTTAGCCTAACCCAACTAAATATATTTTAGATTTGTTTACAGTAATTTAATACTAAACAAACACAGTGAAATATATATTTTTTCGTTAGGTTCAGAATGATTTTGGCGAAATTATTGCATACACAAATTTTCGCTTGTCCAATATGGCAAGATGAGCGTTGCTATTTAAGCCAAGATCGCAAATTCTGCCTATTCGGCACGACACACACACACACACACATATAATATATATATATATAATATATATATATATATATATATATATATATATATATTATATATACAAACACTGATCTCTGGCTGAAGGAGACTCGAACCTACGAACCTTAGGACAAGGTACGCAGTGCTTTACCAATCTACCCACACTGGACAATACCTTACAGCTTTTCATCTCATCCCCTGCATGCATGAGATGAAAAGCTGTAAGCCTTCTCCCTGAAAGCTGGCTGCCTTGGATCAAACGTGTAGCGCAAGCTACACGCCAAGGTATTGTCCAGTGTGGGTAGATTGGTAAAGCACTGCGTACCTTGTCCTAAGGTTCGTAGGTTCGAGTCTCCTTCAGCCAGAGATCAGTGTTTGTGTGTGTGTGTATATATTATATATATATATATATATATATATATATATATATATATATATATATATATATATATATATATATATATATATATATATATATATGCTTCTAAACTGTTGTATTCTGAGCACCTCTGCAAAAGCAGTGATAATGTGTGAGTGTGGTGAAAGTGTTGAATGATGAAAGTATTTTCTTTTCGGGGATTTTCTTTCTTTTTTGGGTCACCCTGCCTCGGTGGGAGACGGCCGACTTGTTGAAAAAAAAATATATATATATATATATATATATAAAATAATTAAGAGTAAGACGGAGAATAGGATAGCAGATGAACAAGGAGGCTTTAGGAAAGGTAGGGGGTGTGTGGCCCAGGTGTTTACAGTGAAACATATAAGTTAACAGTATTTAGATAAGGCTAAAGAGGTTTTTGTGGCATTTATGGATTTGGAAAAGACGTATGACAGGGTGGATAGGGGGGCAATGTGGCAGATGTTGTAGGTGTATGGTATAGGAGGTAGGTCACTGAAAGCAGTGAAGAGTTTTTACGAGGATAGTGAGGCTCAGGTTAGAGTATGTAAGAGAGAGAGATTATTTCCCAGTAAAAGTAGGCCTTACACAAGGATGTGTGACGTCACCGTGGTTGTTCAATATATTTATAGATGGGGTTGCAAGAGAAGTGAATGCTAGGGTCTTGGCAAGAAGTATGGGGTTAAAAGGTAAAGAATCAAACACAAAGTGGGAGTTGTCACAGCTGCTCTTTGCTGATGACACTGTGCTCTTGAGAGATTCTGAAGAGAAGTTGCAGACGTTGGTGGATGAATTTGGTTGGGTATGTAAAAGAAGAAAATTAAAAGTGAATATAGGAAAGAGTAAGGTTATGAGAATAACAAAAAGATTAGGTGATGAAAGATTGGATATTAGATTGGAGGGAGAGAGTATGGAGGAGGTGAATGTATTCAGATATTTGGGAGTGGACGTGCCAGCGGATGGGTCTATGAAAGATGAGGTGAATCATAGAACTGATGAGGGGAAAAGGGTGAGCGGTGCACTTAGGAGTCTGTGGAGACAAAGAACTTTGTCCTTGGAGGCAAAGAGGGGAATGTAGGAGAGTATAGTTTTACCAACGCTCTTATATGGGTGTGAAGCATGGGTGATGAATGTTGCAGCGAGGAGAAGGCTGGAGGCAGTGGAGATGTCATGTCTGAGAGCAATGTGTGGTGTGAATATAATGCAGAGAATTCGTAGTTTGGAAGTTAGGAGGAGGTGCGGGATTGCCAAAACTGTTGTCCAGAGGGCTGAGGAAGGGTTGTTGAGGTGGTTCGGACATGTAGAGAGAATGGAGCGAAACAGAATAACTTCAAGAGTGTATCAGTCTGTAGCGGAAGGAAGGCGGGGTAGGGGTCAGCCTAGGAAAGGTTGGAGGGAGGGGGTAAAGGAGGTTTTGTGTGCGAGGGGCTTGGACTTCCAGCGGGCATGCGTGAGCGTGTTTGATAGGAGTGAATGGAGACAAATGGTTTTTAATACTTGACGTGCTGTTGGAGTGTAAGCAAGGCAACATTTATGAAGGGACTCAGGGAAACCGGCAGGCCGGACTTGAGTCCTGGAGATGGGAAGTACAGTGTCTACACTCTGAAGGACGGGTGTTAATGTTGCAGTTTAAAAACTGTAGTGTAAAACACCCTTCTGGCAAGACAGTGATGGAGTGAATGATGGTGAAAGTTTTTCTTTTTCGGGCCACCCTGCCTTGGTGGGAATCGGCCAGTGTGTTAATAATAAAAAAAATAATATATATATATATATATATATATATATATATATATATATATATAATATATATATATATATTTTATATATATATATATTTTATATATATATATATATATATAAACACGTCGGCCGTTTCCCACCAAAGCAGGATGACCGAAAAAGAAAAAAAATCATCATCACTCATACATAATCACTGTCTTTTCAGAGGCTCTCAGATACGACAGTTTAGAAGTCCCTCCAAACAGCCAGTATCTCAAACCTCTCCCATAAAGTGCAGACATTGCACTTCCCACTTCCAGGACTCAAGTCCGGCTAACCGGTTTCCCTGAATTCCTTCATAAAATATTTCCCTAGTGGCCACACCATATATACAGTGAAAGGTGTATTTCTCTCAGTTCATATATGTTGAAAATATGCATTAATTTCTAATTTAGGGATTCGATTATTAAATAAATTTATTCGGGTACAATCACACTTTGAATGATTATTATAATTATAATCAAGGGAAAGCGCTAAACCCGTAGGATTATGCAGCTTTGAATGATTTCAATTGGCCTACAAAATATGTAAATTCCTTAGGATAAGCTTAAAAAGGCAGACTAATGTGTAAATTACCTAGGATAACCCAAAAAAGTCATAGTAATGTGTAAATTAAGTAGGATGAGAAAAATGTCAGTGTGGTATATTTTTTGGCTAGCGATGAAGAGGTTATGTATAACTTTAATGACCTTGGTGTAGGTGATAGACTTTGAATCTCATTAATTAACCAGCTCCATCTTTTCAAGTGGATTAAAGACTCGATCGCTAGAGCAGTCAGCTCACACGGTGAGGTCCGGAGTTCGAATCTCTGGTACGGCTGGAAAACATTAGGACGCGTTTCCATAAGACACCTGCTGTCCATGTTCACCCATCAGTAAAAAATAGGTACCTGGGTGTTAGTGGACCGGTGTGGGTCGCATCCTGGGGACAAAACTGATTAATTTGCCCGAAATGTTCAGCATAACAAGCGGCTTTCTATATAGTAGTATGTCACTGATGTCAGCTATGGTCTGTATACCTTGTACATGTACTGGTAGTAATAAAGTTATTATTATTATTATTATTATTATAAGTGTAAGAGACGTTTTCCCAGTGTTGTGTAGCAGCTGTTGTTACAGGTGATGGCAGCAGCAGCAACAGCAGCACTCTGCTGGTGACCATTGTGGAGGGTGTACGTGTGCCGCTCCCTTCCTCCTCCTCAGTTACATGCTCTCTGGAAAGTGCACAGAAAAAACAGTGAAATGGACCAGACACGAAAACCTCGGCCACCAAACCCGCGTGACACAGCAGGCTGCATCAGCAAGGCGGTGTTCTGGTGAGTGTTAAGTCTGATCTTGGGTGTGAGAGAAGAAAATCGATGGTTTAGTAAGGGCAATGCTCAGGCTGAGGCCAGAGGTGTTCCCTGGTGATGCAATACATCATTTCTCGCACTCAGGCTGGCCTTGTCTTCCACTATTGTTTTAATAGTCTTGGTAGATATTTTCAATCCTTTATTCGTACTCTTAATAAAATATTGGTGTTATGTATTCTCTCCTGCCTTAATTATCTGGATTTGACCTTTCTTACTTTTCATTATATATGCCCTTGATGCTGACAGAAGGCTGAGGCTTAATTACGTACAGGTACAATTAGTGTAAATTACCTAGGAGCTATCCTCCCCTTGGATGAAACCTAGTTACCTTAAGGGTTTAGTGCTTCCTCGTATATTTACATACCGTTTTTATGTTAGTGTTGCTTATGGAAAGGATGTGGATCTGTTATTACGATTATAGAGAGGATGTTTGGTGTCGTGTTTACAGCTGTAACTGACAGTTTTATAGTCCTGTACTAGACAGTATTACAGTGCTGCGGTGGGTACAGTTACTCCCTATACTTGTTTAGCGCTTTAATTTTATAACGAGTATGATTGCACTTCTTGCAATGGGCATGATTGCACTTCTTGCAATGGGCATGATTGCACTTCTTGCAATGGGCACGATTGCACTTGCAATGGGCACGATTGCACTTCTTGCAATGGGCACGATTGCACTTGCAATGGGCACGATTGCACTTCTTGCAATGGGCACGATTGCACTTCTTGCAATGGGCACGATTGCACTTCTTGCAGTGGGCACGATTACAGATCTTGCAGCGGGTATGACTGAAGCTTTTGGGCAGCATCGCACAGCTTGTAAACTGGAAACATCACACATCTTGTAAATGGGCAGGATTACAAAGAAAATGATAGGATGGATAATGAGAACGTTCAAAACAAGAGATGCCAAGCCAATGATGATCCTTTTCAAATCACTTTTTATCTCTAGGCTGGAATACTGCTGTACATTAACATCTCCGTTCAAAGCAGGTGAAATTGCAGATCTAGAGAGTGTACAGAGATCCTTTACTGCGCATATAAGTTCTGTCAAGCACCTTAACTACTGGGAACGCTTGGAAGAACTTGACTTGTACTCGCTGGAACGCAGGCGATAGAGATGTATAATAATCTACACTTGGAAAATGCTAGAAGGAATGGTCCCGAATCTGCACACACAAATCACTCCCTACGGAAATAAAAGACTGGGCAGGCGGTGCAAAATACCCTCGACGAAAAGTAGGGGCACCATTGGTACACTAAGAAAACACCGTAAGTGTCCGGGGTCCAAGACTGTTCAACAGCCTCCCACCATGCATAAGGGGAATTACTAATAAGCTTCTGGTTGCCTTCAAGAGGGAGCTGGACAGATACCTAAAGTCGGTGCCGGATCAACCGGGCTGTGCTTCCTACGTTGGACTACGTGCGGCCAGCAGTAACAGCCTGGTTGATCAAGCCCTGATCCACCGGGAGGCCTGGTCGTAGACCGGGCCGCAGGGGCGTTGATCCCCGGAATACCCTCTAGGTAGGTAGACTGGTGGTAGGCTATCTGGTGCGTTCAACAGCACAGTAATGTGAGGAACTTTAGCTATGCTTTTAAAAATGTTAAATCATATGTCACACTTGTATACATTTGATCTTAGGACTACCTAAATAAAGTTGTTAAACCCAAGTAAAGATCATTTAAATATTTTGTTTGATAATGATATATTACCTATCCTTGTAGCCATAATTGACGCCATTGGATAAAAGGATTCATTATTTACATTATATTGCTTGAATTCTTTTTTTTAGATACTTAGACACCTTGAAGGTCGTTTAGTTTTTAAGTAAATTGGACACTATGAGGCAAGAATACTTAAATCCCTAAAATAGGGATTTAAGTAAACCTAGTATATATACACTCAAGAGACGTAAGCCTCTGGTCGACCCAATGTTGTCCTCTCAAGGTTATGTCAAGAAGATAAATGCGTTGTTGCTTTTACATTGGATTGGTTAGGTATCGTCTTAATACACAGACAAGTTATATATTTCGGAATCTTTTCAGACAATTCATGACCCCTTTTAACACTTACAATATTAGAAGAGATGGGTATCTGTGAGGGCACAGGAGCAGGAGAGGTTCTCAAGTTTTTGCAGTTCACGTCTCAACTAGGTTTCAAAATGATGAAGCTTCCCCAAACATTTGTTATATTTTTAGTTTCTCAGTTTAAACGTATTTTTATTACATTACTTCACAATTCAAACTAAAAGTGAGAGAAAAGAAAACGCAAAATGGAATTAAGTTTTTCTATCGTATGGAACATACAATGGGTAATATTAAACCATTTTTGTACTCGCATATACTTATTACTTTACTAAATTTCATTAATAGGGAGTGGTTAGCAACGAAAATATATCATTGTTTGGCTTCTTTGCATTACCATGGATTAATCTTGTTAATTCATCATGACTTTTATGCGTGTGATAATGTGTTTAATGCAAACTTTGTATCAACATCCGGGGTACCAGACTATTCAGCACCTTACAAGAAGGTAATATAAGAATGGAGGAACATATTAAGCTGACTGGCCCATGCAAGGCAGGTTCTCTAAACCAACTATTCCCACCCACCCATTTGTCCAACCTTTTCCCCCCAAAAATATCCGAAACGCTGCCGGAGAAAATGTAGAGGTCTTCGAGGAAAATGTTAAGGCATCTCGACCATGTGTCCAGGCTGTGATGGCTATATGGGCCTGCAGGGCACTAACAGCAACAGCCTGAGTGACCAGGCAAGAATCATAGTTTGGCCAAGGGCCGGGCTTCGGGAGTAGCAAAACTCTAAAATCATCAAAGGTATATAAAAACAGGTAGAAATTCAGAAATATTGCGTAAAACATGTATTCAGCCTGTATAAACCTTCCTTTGTGTTCGCTTGCTGGTCTGCAATTCTAAAAATGGTGTAAGTAAAGTCTAGTTAGCAGATATGTTATTCAATGGATCAGCATATTTCTGAAGGCCCTGGCGAGGAGAGGATACCATTGGTTTGTTTTAACTTGCTTAAAATGCAGCCAGTTTCTTTGCGGTGCATCACTAGTCTGTCCAAAAACTTTCAAGATATTTAATAGGATAATTTATTTTATTTCATTCTAACGATTTTAAATCTCCAGAACATTAAATGACCACTGGGTCAGTGTTTTGGAATCTCGTCATTCCAATGACGACGACTTTATAATTTGCTATACGTTCAGTTCGAATGTGGTGTGATTTACCCAGGTCTGGCATATTATGGTACCATTAGATAAGGGCTAAGCTGTCACTCATTCAATTTAAGGCGAATTTGAAATTTGTGGTCAGAACGTTCTACCCACGACTGAAATATCCAGATTTAGATTTCTGGGTGGTTGGAACGTATGAGAAAGTGCTCTTACCTGCTGCCCTTGCTCACCTAACAGGGAAAAAATACAACTGCTAGTAAACAGAGTCGTATTTAGGGAAGGGAGGGGTGGGTCCCAAAATGTGAGAAACTCAGCCTATTAGACGTTGGTATAGTTCAAAAAATGTTAGTATTAAGAGAAGTCTAGACCTGCTGGAAGTATTAGTGTTGAGTAAAAGGCATATGTGATGTTCTGTCTG
>NC_069453.1:24029260-24046338 GCF_026875155.1 Cherax quadricarinatus
TGGTTCGGGGAGTCGAGTCGCTGGTTGCTACTAGGTTCACACTCTTCTTGCTCCATGAGCTTTATCGTATCACTTTTTAAAGCTGTGTATGGATCCTGCCTCCACTACATCACTTTCTAGATTGTTCCACTTCCCGACAACTCTGTGACTGAAGAAATACTTCCTAACATCCCTATGACTCATCTCGTGTGTGTGTGTGTGTGTGTGTGGTGTGTGTGTGTGTGTGTGTGTGTGTGTGTGTGTGTGTGTGTGTGTGTGTGTGCGTGTGTGTGTGTGTGCGGGGTGTGTGTGTGTGTGTGTGTGTGTGTGTGTGTGTATGTGCACGTCTTCCATTCCCCTCGTTGTTCTTAGTGACCCCATCTATACACTTCGTTCTTATGTATTCTCCCATCTTTTTCACCATATCCACTCTTCCCTTCCATCCTCTCTTCCCTTCTACTCTCTACTTTCCCTCCGTCTCCTCTTTTAATCTTCTACTTCCCCTCCTCAACCTCCTTTGCTTTCTCACCCCCACGTCTTCCTCTTCCTCCAAGAAACACTTCCACACCTGAGCTTCATATATTAAATTATTATCTTAATGGTGCTGGGGAGATGCCAGCAGAGTGCCAATTAAGTACTTGTTGCACCCCCACTTCCTCCTGACTTCCCTAGGTGGCACCCCGCCTCCCCCACCTCCTCCAGTGTACTATAATGCACTCACATGTACTATCATGTACTCACATGTACTGCCATGTACTCCATTGTCATGTACTAACATGTATTTGCATACACTGGTCATGTACTCACATGCACTATAGTGTACTCACATGTGCTATCATGTACTCACATGTACTAATATGTATTCACATGTACTCACAGGTACTCTATATTTTCTTCTTTTAATTAGGTACATTTAACTCAAGTGCCAGAAGTTGAAATAATATTGCATAGTTAATTACTATTTTAATTATAGGAGGAGAGGAAGGAGGAGGAGGAGGAGGAGGGGGAAAGTCAACTAACACCCAGGTACCTACTTACTGCTAGGGCAGCTAGGTGAACAGGTGTAAGAAACATCCCCAGCGTTTCCCACTCGATACCCAACAAGGGTGGAAACGTTGGGCGTGTTTCCTTACACCTGCTGCCCCTGTTTACCGAGCAGTAAGTAGGTACTATCTGGGTGTTAGTTGAGTGTTGTGGGTCGCATCCTGGGGGGTGGTAGTATACCTGACACAGAACTGGTCTTTGAAATGACCTTAAGATAACAGCTCATAGCCTGTTAAAATTGATCTGTGTAAGGAGAGAGTATGAGAGGATTGGAGGAAGTGGAGGAGAAGTGGGGACCCAGGAGGATAAACACAATCAAATTAATAAGCAATAATATTTAAAACAATCTAGATAATAATATAGCATTAGGTATCATGTTCTTATATTTCCAGACTGTGACAGCCAATCATTCTTCTACAGTAATCTGGGAAATAATGTATCACAAAGCAAACTACTTTCTCTTATATTTTCAGATTTCGACAACCAATCAACTTCCTACTTTTAATAATCTAGAAAATAATGTATCTCTAAGAGTCCTACTTTTTTGATAAGGTTTAGATTTTGACAACCAATCAGCGTGTAAATCAAATTATTTTTCTAATGGAGAGAAAAGGTTCCTTCTTTTTTTAATTTCATTTAAACACGACTCAATATTATTCTCTAATTGTTATATTTTTATTAATTATTTTGAACATAATGAGTTCTGTCAGTCCGCGGCAGCAGCAGGAGGAGTGATTTAATTGGCTCTCTCAGCAGGGCAACTTTAATTCTTTAATTCTGATTGGTCAACAGATAAAGATGCCTGAAGCGATCATTGGTTCTCGGAGGTGCGTATAGACACACGCTGATTGGTTCCGGCTTGAACAGCTCTTCTCTTATTGGATGATATTTTTTTATTATTTTCTCATTTTTATTAATATAGTTGGATGCAAGTGAGGGGATCTTGATTCAAGGCTCTGGAGCTACCTCTCTCCCATTCCCCATGTTCTATATGATCTCTTATGTGTATAATATTTCCCAGTGAATATAATAATGATACTTTTGTGTGCTAATAGTGGTTATAATTGTTTTAAGAAGAAAATTGTAGATAATTTAGGTTGAATAAGTGAGTGGTGGTGTGTACATGGATGGGCATGATTACACATTGTGAATGTATGTATACATAGTGTGCACAGACACATCCATCTGGACCAGACATACACGTGCATGTGCACATCTGTGCTTGGATAGCTGGCTTCTATCCGTATTTTATTATTATTATTATTATTATTGTTTAATTTATCATTATTTAATGTATTATTATTACTGTAATGATTTTTTCATTGGAAAGCGTTAAATCCGTAAGGCTCATATAGCGGAAAGAGTGAAGGTATTTTACAAATAATGCAAGAAAGGGGAATTTATTCACTTATTTAGATAGAGAACTCTTTACCAGAATCACTGTATTTCTCTTCGGAGGATTTTGTCATGTCGGTAAATGTAATTAAGCGTAAATAATTTGTAAGAAAAAAAGGCTGGTCGACCTTCCTACAAGACAAAAATTGAAAGCCTTGCATGTATAAGACCATAAGAAAGAAAGAGCACTGCGGCAGGCCTACTGGCCCGTGCTAGGGAGGTCCAATTAAATGTATAATATTTTGGTTATGGAGCTTATATGAATATAGTTTGCATTTTTTGTTATCTTTGTGATGCTAATGTATTTTGTATCTTAGGCATGCTGTATTCTTAGTCTGGGGTTATGTATCGTAGTGATACTTGCTGTATGTTGATGGTAGTGGAAGAATGGGAAGAATGTATTTTGTATTTTCCTCATCATCTTTGTAATCCCTGTGAATATATAATTAAAGTTGAAGAACCGGTAACAAGGAAAAAGTTAACTGGAAAAATAATAGAGGCGTACAAAAAAGAATTGCTTGGGAAAAAAATTAATAACCAGAAAATGCTGGAAAAATGATGTCGGGAGACAAATACTGCGTTGGTACAGTACGATACGTTTTCCCCCGTGGAGGCTCAACAGGTGTTAATGTTTGACTCAGCTGATGACGCGAACTCTCGTACCTTGACACTCATTGTTGTTGTACTCCAGCTTGTTCTACTCGTATCATTGTCAATGTTGTTGTATTACTGACACTGTCATTGTATTCCTACCATTCTTATTGTTGTACTCTAGTTTGTTGTACTCATATTATTGTCATTGTTGTACTCTAGTTTGTTGTACTTATATCATTCTCATTGTTGTACTCTAGCTCGTACTCTTATTGACACATGAATTCTTGCCTTTTCTTCCTGTATCTGCACCTCTTCGAAATATTTTTTTATACCTTTACTATTGCGTATCACCGTTTTCCTGTTTCCCTTCCCTTTCTGAATACTTTGTTTCCCCTCCCTCACCCATCATGCATATTCCGCCTGTTTCTCTCCCCTCACTAGGCATGCTCCGTCTGTTTTCATCCCATACACACTTATGTATACCCTGCCAGCTTCCTCTCCCACCGCCATGGGGGTGCTCAGTGGATACCATCACAACTCACTGGGTACTAGGATACTCACTTCCACCCCCTGCTGTAGCTTCCCGCCCTTCTTGTGTTGATTGCAGCTGCATTTTTCCCGCAATAGTTTGGGTATCCACGATGGAAATAAGTTACACTTAACTTTTTTGGTGGCTTATCGTAGATTTATGCTATATAGTTTGCCACCAACAAACCGATTATTATTGTTATTACCGCAGTGTATTAGTGTATTGAGTCCCGTATATTTTTTTTCTCTTCGTGGATCACGTCTGTTCTTACATCAGTGCAGTCTCCCCTCCACTTCCCCTTTCTGTCTGTTTTCCCTCTGAGGACAATATAACAGCACTCTAGAATCGTGGGTAGGCCACTCTTTGTTCCCCCGCCAGCATCAAAGCAAGCAATTTCAAGTGAAGGTAAAACACTTCTGCCCTTGTCAAAATGTCGGTAAAACAATTAGTGCTGGGATTGAAGGTGGTTATTGTTATTTTTATATTCGTGGGGAAGCGGTAAATACATAGGGGTCATACAGCTCCTGGGAAATGAAAGGTACACAGATTTGAACTCGTCACCCTTTGAAGAGGTTAAAAAGCGATGCGAAAGGTTGCAATCCTATAGAGGAATTATAGAGATGTCGTCATAAAATGTTATTTATATCTTTTCCATAATATCGGTAATCATATGTAATATTGTAATTTATCATTTGTAAATACAGTTTATTTATATGTACTATAATACCTCTGTACACGACTTTTTATGAATAAAAATGAACGTAGAGGAAGAGGGGTGAAGAACAAAGTCGAAGCCACTGACATTTTCAGTAATACGGACGATCCGGCTTGACCAGATTAATGTGTCTGTGAGGCGGCATGATACGCGGCGTCCATTTGCGGCGCTAATTGGCTTCGTTCTGTGTATTCTGCAGGTTACAGATTTAGCCATGTAATGTGTTACTTGGGGTCGTGTAAGTGACATAGGACAAGTTTCTATTGTTTCTTTGATTTTGTTCTGAATTAGAGGTGTTTCTAGCCATTAAAAAGGGGGTAAGGAATACTCTCTCCTGACTTATGATATGACGTGTTTCTGTCCATTAAAAAAGGGGGCAAGGAGCATCTCTCCCCCCTGAATTACGATGCGAGGTGTTTCTAACCATTAAAAAAGGGTAAGGAATGCGCGCGCTGTGTTCCCCTCCTTATTTCCCATGTTATACATCTCTTTCCCTTTACCTGCCCCTCTCCATCATACTTAAAAAAGAAACCTTAAACATTATTTGGTACATGAGGCAGCAGCAGTAGCAGTGTGCGCCATCTTGGCCAGCCTCGCTCCCTCACTGGCCGCTAGAGGCGCCACCGTCTGGTTCATCATTCATACTCGACAGATACTTGCAATTCTGCTTTAAATGATCATAATGTTTTATCAGTAGTATATAGTCATAATTATTCTTAAGATTACTGATAGTACTTTTGTACTTTTTATGGTGTGGTAATGCTTCAGTTACACTAATATTGTAAATAATAATTTTAGTAATGATATACAATTAGAAATGTCACTGACTTTTTTTGAGTTATCCTGGGTAATCTACACATACGTTGCTATATATGATAATTGATGTAACTGTGTTTCTGTGTACCTCTACCTGAATAAAAACTTACTAAAGACGTAAATATTATTATATTAGAAATAACAATAATACAGTTGTCCTTTTGACATACAGAGGTTGATCATATACGAGCCTCGTGTCTCATTCAACTCAGACATCATTTGATGAGGACAAGCTATATTCCGCAGTATTCTTGACATTATGAGTCACAACAAAAGTAAAATTAACCACGAATTATACAAAGGTTTAAAAAAGAAACAAATGTATTCCCAGAGGATGGATCTTATTATGACAAATGAAATACGTATACGGAACTATTGTTTTACCCTGCAAGGTGCTTCAGACACGTAAAATATTCCAATGATGCTTATTTTAAGTAATATATACAGGAGATGATCTCATATGAGCAGACTAGGCGCCAAATAGCAGTAATGGCGCGTAATATTACTGAGATGGGGAGGGAAAGAGAGTGGGAACGTTATATTTTATACAGCATATACTCTTTATTTTAGTTAAATTTTTCCTTGTTCCTATATTTCGACTTGATTTCAGTCAACTCGAGAACCCCTCGCCCGATCGTATTCAAATTTTGAATGCTTGTATATGGTAACGAGGAGGAAATTCAAGGAACAACTAGCATGTTCAAGTGCCCTGTGTCCAAAGTTATTGAAGCCATCCCTAACATCCTGGAAAAGCTCGCAAACTTCCAAAACTTACCCACCGGCGTAACTTCAAACGTTCAAAAAAAGATATCTCTTAATTCTACAATGGTGGAGAATGACGGTCATTATTTTATATATATATATATATATATATAATATATATATATATATAATTTTATTTAAATATATATATATATATATATATATTATATTTATATATAATATTTTTATATTAAAATATTTTACATTTTTCAACAAGTCGGCTGTCTCCCACTGAGGCAGGGTGACCAAAAAGAAAGAAAATCCAAAAAAAGAAAATTTTCATTTTCATTCAACACTTTCACCTCACTACACAAATCACAGTTTTTGCAGGTGTCAGAAACACAACTTTTTAAGTTATACGTAAAAATACAATTTTTCCCTCCAAACTGCTAATTCCCAAAACCCCTCCTTTAGAGTGGGCATTGTGTTTCCCCTTTTCCAGGACTCAGCCCGGGTTAAAAAAAAATAACCGGGTTTCCCCTGATCCCTTCAAAAATATTCCCCTGCTCCACCCCAACGATGTCAGGTCCCAATTCCCATTCCCCCTCCATTCATCCTTCGAACACGCTCATGCCCCCGATGGAAGTCCAACCCCCTCGCTACAAAACCCCCCTTTACGTAACCTTCCTTCCAATTTTTTCGAAGACGCCCCTACCCCGCATATTTTAAAATATTTATAATATAAAAATTTATATTTATATATATATTTATAAAAATATTTTTATATATATATATTTTTTTTTTTTTATTATTATCACACGGCCGTTCCCCCCAAGGAGGGTGGCCGAAAAAAAAAAACTTTCCCATCATTCACTCCTCACTGTCTTGCCAGAAGGGTTGCTTTACTCATTTTTTTAAACGCAACATTAACCCCCCTCCTTCGAGTGCAGGCCCTGATTTTCATCCCAGGATAAAGTCCGGCCTGCCGGTTTTCCTAAACCCCCTTCATAAAGTTATTTTTGCTACACTCCAACAGCCGTAAAGGGATAAAAACCCCTTTGTCTCCTTCACCCTATCAAACGTCACGCTGCCTGCTGGAAGCCCAAGCCCCTCGACACAAAACCTCCTTTACCCCCTTCCCCAACCTTTTCCTAGGCCGACCCTACCCCCCCTTTCCCTTCCATTTACAGACTGTTTCACTCTTGAAGTCATTCTTTTTTTTTTTCGCTCCATTCTTCTACATGTCAAACCCCAACCTCAAAAAACCCCTTCCGGCCTTGGAAAACAGTTTTGGTAACCCGACCTCCTCCAAATTTCCCAAAATACGAATTTTCCCTTTTTATTTTTCACCCCACATTGCCCTCGAGGGAATCTCCACGCCTCCACCCTTCTCCCGCGAAACTTCATCCCCCTGCTTCACCCCCCATATAAGAGCGTTGGTTAAAACTTACTCTCATACTTTCCCCCTCTTTCCCCAGGAAAAAGTTCTTTGTCTCCCAGACTTAGTGCCCACTCCTTTTTCCCCCTCTCAATTCTATGATTCACCTCATTTTCATAGCCCCATCTGCTGACACGTTCCCCCCCCAAATTCTGAAACGTTCACCTCCCCCCTACTTTCCCTCCAATTGTATTAAATTTTTTTCCCCTAATCTTTTTGTTATCCTATAACCTTACTTTTTCCCCTGTTTTCACCTTTAATTTTTTTTTCTTTTGCACACCCTCCAAAATTCATCCCCAATTCTAAAAATTTCTTTTCAGAATCCCCCAAGAGCAAAAAAGTGTCATCAGCAAAAGGAGCGTGCAACCCACTTTGTTGATTCTTTATCTTTTAACCCCACCCCTTTTGCCAAGCCCTGCATTTACTTCTCTTAAAAACCCCATCTATAAATATATTAAAAACCACGGGGCATCACACATCCTTGTCTAAGGCACTTTTAGGGAAATATTTCCCTCTTCCACTACTTAACTTGAGCCTCCTACCCTCGTAAAAAAATCTTCACTGCTTTCAGTAACCTCCCTCCTACACCATACCTTGCAACATCTGCCCATTGCCCCCCCTATCCACTGTCATACGCCTTTTCCAAATCCATAAATGCCAAAAGCCCCTTTTTCCCTTATCAAAATTTTCTGTTCATTATATGTTTCACTGTAAACACCGGTCCACACCCCCCTCCCTTTCCCCTAAAGCCCCCTTTTATTGTATCCTATTTCCCGTTTACTCTTATTCTTTCAATAATAACTTCCCATAACTTTACCGGTTACTCAGCAACTTTCCCCCTATAATTTTGCACCTCTTTTACCCCCTTTGCCTTTATCCAAAAAAAATTGCAGCTCTTGCCAACCCTAGGTCCCTTACCCTTCCATACACTTATTAAATAATTGCCCCAAACCTCTCAAAACTTTACCCCCACCTGTTTTTAACATTTCAAATTTTTATCCCTCAACCCCGGGCTTTCCCCCCTTTCATTTTACCTACTCCCTCACAATTTCCCCCACACCAAAACTGGCTCTTCCTCACCCCTACAAGTGTTATTCCCCCTTGCCCTTACACGAAAACGCTTCCCTATCTTATAACTTTTAAACAATTCCTCAAAATTTTCCCCATTTCCAATCCCCTTTAATCCCCCTTTTAAATAACTCTCCTCTCCTATTTTTAACTGAAAAATCCATTTGTTTCTAGGCTTTTTTAAACTTTTTTAATTCACTCAAACTTTTTCTTATTTTTAAACAAAATTTGTTGTTAACTCACCCCCTCTCTCATTTGCTTCCCTTTTTTCTTGCCACCATCTCTTTAAACCCCTCTCTTTTTCTCCTTTTTCTCCCCCCTTGCATCATTTCTTTTTAAAAATTTCTATGTACTTTTTTCCCTTATCTCTCTTTTTCTTTATTCCCCAATGCCCCCTTCCCTCCCCCACCCCCCTTTCCCGAACCACAAACTTTATGAACACTTAACACTCTTTTTAAACCCACCCCCAAACCTCTTCGCCCCCTTTCCTTTTGCTTCATTAGCCCTTATCCCCCAATGTTTTATATCTTACCCTAAATGCCTCCTCTTTTGTTTATATTTAAATTTTATATATAATATATATTTTTTATATTATTTTTATAATATTATAATCCAAATTTTTGAAAAGGGGTAGGGGGTAAGCGTTAAAGGTTCTGTTGTTGACTAAAAAACCCATAGGAAAAAACTTCTTTTTTTCCCGACAAACCCTTTCTAGTGCGGTCAAGCGGGTAGGTGCAGGTTTTTACCATTTTTTGTGTAAAATTGTGTAAATTTGACTCCTGTTTAATCATCACGATAAAAAATGATGCATCTTCCCTTTTTGAAGATTTTTAATATTTAATCTTTGTGCATCTATGGCCCGGAAATACCCATTCAGTTTATGTGGAGCAAATTTGGCCGTGCAAGAGATTTATATTGAATATATACAATTGTTCATCAGTAAGCCCCCTCCCCCTTTTTGCAAAACTTTTTTAATTAAATGTTTATGCAAACAAACCTGGATTATTTTTGTTTGAAAAATTTCATTTTTTTCCCTAAAATTTTCAAAGGCTTTATTTTTAACCGTAAAAATCTTATCGGACAGTTGCAAATTTTCAACCATGGTGAGCATAATAGCGAAGGTTGGTTCATGGTGGATATAACTAGCGGAAGGTTCATGGTGAATAATAGCGGAAGGGTTTAGGTGATATAACTAGGGAAGGTTCAGGTGTTTAACGCGGAGGGTTTTGGTATTAACTAGCGGAAGGTTCATGGTGATATAACTGCGGAAAGGTTCATGGTGAATAAAATAGCGGAAGGTTTTATGGTGATTAAATAGCGGAAGGTTCATGGTGATATAAAATAGCGGAAGGTTCAAAAGGTGATATAACTAGCGGGGGGTTATGGTGATAAACTAGGGAAGGGTTTATGGGGATTAATAGCGGAAGGTTTATGGTGATTAATGCGGAAGGTTCATGGAGCAAAGACTTGTGCAGATGCTCCTTTTTTAATTTTCATGGGCCCTTCTCGTTTTTGGTTTCCATGGATTACTTTGAAGGTTTCTTTTGGTTAGCTTCAAAAATTAAAAAACTGGTTTTTATTGCAACAATGTTGGATTGCATGTGTAGGGGCCATTTGGCAGTTTTAAATTTCGAAAAAAGGTACCCGGTATTTTCCACTAAATGGAGGTGTCTCTTTTTGAAAGATTACTCTTTAGGTATATATGTTATAAAATGGTGAAACTTTTAATGGTGCCTCCCCAGGATTCAAACTTAGGTATTATGGGAAAATTTTCTGTGTGAGATAACTACAGATGCCTCTTCAGTTTGGTTTTAAACTTTTGAAGCTGGTTTTTTCTTCATGGAAAAAAAAAAATTTTGTTGGGCTGTGAAAGTCCCCAAATTTTTCAATTTTTTTTGAAAAATTGTGATTTAGTTTCTGTGGATGATTGCGAATGCTTCTTTTTTAATTAAAAACTTCAACGCTATTTAATTCATTACAAATTGTGTCGCACTCTGCACTAGCCTTTTTTGCGTCATTGAGGTAGGGGGGGGGGTCATGCAATACGGGGATGCCTCTCTCGGTCGTGCGCGTCTGTAGTTTGTTTGCAATGTGTTCTTTTTGATTTTGTGGTCCAAACCCTTTTAAATCCTTGTGCTTGCGCTTCTTTTTTTTTATAATAATAATAATGTGAATCCAAAATAGTTTTTATATGTTGTGTGGGGAAGGCGGGGGATAGCCCCATTTGGGGCCCAAGTTTTGTCCATCCCGGCAGGGGTATAAAAGAGTACCGTCTTTTTCACAAGCCTCGGCACTCTTTGGCATAAACACACCCTTTATTTTTTATTTTAATTTTTTATTATTATTTTATTTTTATTATTTTTATTATTTTATTTTATTTTTATTATTTAACTTATCATTTTAAAATTTCCAGGTTAAGTGGTGTTTTCTAACACTGGGTCACCCCAAAGCAGGTGCATCATTAGTGCTTATCGGTGGAAAAATAAAGATATCCCTGCTTTCCAAAAATTAGTTTGTAGACCCTTGAAAGATAGAGAAAAAAAAGGTGTGTGGGAACACAGGAGGCTTTTTTGTTTCACACAAGGACCTAACGGAAAAAAGTGTGTTTCGTCGCTACCGAGTGGAAGATATCCTTGGATCCCCCAAACCCCGTGCTTCCCCCCGTGGATGGAAAATGGAATAGTATTGCGCAAAAATAATCCCCCCTAAAAAAATCTAAAGAAAATTGAAGCACCCGAAAAGGATTACAAATTATCGAGTGGAAATTAATGACCAATTTGTGTGTATAGCCCCTTTTGGGCTTAGCGCTTCTTTTTTTTTAATAATAATGACCAATTTAGCACTAAAAAATGGGAAAATTGGCACCTAGACAGCCCAAAAAACAATTCGAAAAAGCTACTAAAAACATCAAAACCATGGAAGGGTCGGATTTGAAACCCATGGCGAGGGGTCGTAAAATTCGAAACCCGCGGGGTTTTAAGGCATTGAGCCAGTGGCATAGCCGTTTATCTAATAGGTATATTTCTATGTTGTATAGAAAAAATACTAGTTGAAGAATCTTATTTTGAAATGGCCCGGAAGTTTTTCGTCTCACTCGTATGAGTGTTAAACCCCCGCCCGTCCCGTGTTTGTTTACAGTCGTTTTTTATTCGATATCGTGAGTCAAGAAACCCTCTTTGAGAACTAATTAAAACCAAACGTCATTACATATCCCAAATACACCGTACTTTTAAAGGTTAAACCGCCAGGGTTTATCAAGTTGAAAGTTTGAAGACGATTGGAGGGAAATCGCAAAAATCGGGGTAGCCCCCCCCCCCTATTTTAAATTTTCCCAAAATTTTTTTGTAATATTGGCAAAAATTTTCATTTTAACTTCCAAATTCAGCCAATTTTCTCTCGAAGTCCCCACGTTTCGGTTTCAAAATGATATAAAAAACTTTCTTTCGGAACCCAAATTTTTTTAATATTTTTTTCAAATTAAAATTTTTAGAATCAAATTAATGCGAAGGTTTCCTTTTAGGGGAACCCCCAGCATCGATGAAAGTTTGAGACAAACCCGAAGATGTATTCTCCCTTATTTTTTAAATCCCAACAGTTCTATGTTGTTAACTATTAACTGTGAATCTTCACCAACAGCCTAAAACCTAAACCTCCTAACCCAACAAACAAAATAAATTAAAAAGCCTAAAAATACGAAAAAATTAGCCTAACTTCATCTTCCAGCCTAAACCCAAAAGGATCTACGATGCCTAAATATTAAAGATTGTAAATGTTGAAATTTTCTTAAATCATTTCAGGAAAATATACCCATATTTTGAAAATTAAATTGGAAGTTGTTACTACCGTTCCAGTAACATTGCCATCTTTTCTAAGAAACATACGCCAGTTTGAGAGTTTGAAACGATCATAAGGATTTGCCAGGTAGGAAATTGGAGCTCCCAAAATGTTTGGTTAATGAAAAGGGCATTTTTTTTTGTAGGAACTCTAGGCTACAGAAGTAAGTAAAGGGTTGCTGAAAAAAAAAGCCTATTCGATGCCTCGCTCGGTTTTTGTAAAGAGTAAAAGCGAAAAGTTCCCATTCTAGTGGCCCTTTTTGTGGGCTTCGGATTCGAGTGTTTTTTTGTGTTGAGGCCTTGAGGAAGGAGGGTTTCTGGGGCCCATCTTTCAAAAGGATTTGAATGAAGGGTTAATAGGTTAAGTGTTCTTTGTAGCTCGTGGACACCGCCGCCTCCGGGAGGTGAAAAAGAGGGTTCGTCCATGTATGACCCGTGGGGTTGTTATAGGGGTAATAATGTTATTGGAAAATCGCTTTCAGGTGTTCCCTGTATTTTACTACTACTACTATACTATTTCTAATACTAATTAACTTCTTCTACAACTTACTACTGTTACTACTCTACTACTACTACTACTAAACCCCCCCCAATTTAAAACCATTTGTATTTAAAGTATTTTATTTGGGTTGACAAAATCCTGGGGGGCGAAAGATGGGCCTTTTAAAAAGTGTTCATTAAAAATTTTATTAAAATTTCGTTGCAGTTGTTGGATTTTTTATACCATGGTTATACATCTAGGAGGGTTTTTAGGGTGTTTTTTTTTTGATGGTGGTGATGGGCGGTTTGTTTTAACAGCAACCCGGCCCCGGGAAAGAAGTGAAAAAAAGAATCAATAATGTCAAAAAAAATAATAAAATTGTTTGGGGCAGATGTAGGGGAGGTCTTGAAAAGGTTGGAATGCGGCCCTTTTTTAGTTGAAAAAAAGAAAGCAAAAAAATTTTGTGAACTTGGGGGATTGCCCAAATTTGGGGGAGCCTCTTTGGAAAATTTCCCGTTTTTGAGGGCCCTTTATTTTGGGTTGGGGTTTTCCCGGGCTCCGAAAAAAAATTTTAAAAATTTTTTTTGGGTTTTTGGTGCTTGGGGGGTTCCCCCCCCCCCCCCGGGGATTTTTTGAAGGTCGGGGGGGGGGCCAGGGGGCCCCCCCCGCCTTCAAAAGGGGTATTATTATGGATCCAAATTTTTCCCTTTTTGGGTTTTTTTTTATTTTGATATTTATTTTATTTTATTTTTTTTTTTTTTTTATTTTTTATTTTTTTCCTTTTTTTTTTTTTTTTTTTTTTTTTTTGTATATTTTTTTTTTTTTTATTATTGTTTTTTTTTTTTTTTTTTTTTATTTATTTGTGTTTTTAATTATTTAAATTTATTAAATTTTTAAATATATATTAATTTATTTTATATTTTAATATATATGTTTTTATATTGGTATTATTTTGTTATATTTTATATATTATTGTATTATATTAAAAATATTTATTTTTTTATAAATTTTTTTTTTAAATAATAAATTTTTTTATGTAATTGTATGTAAAATTTTTTTTTTATATTTTATTTTATATAATTATTATAATTATATATTAAATTTTATTTATATTTATGTTTATTTTTTATATTTTTTTTATTAAATTTTTTATTATATATATATATATATTTTAATATATCTATATTTTATATATTATTTTATATATATATAAAATATTTTATATTTATATATATCTTTATATATTTATGTGTATTTTTTTATAATAATTTGTTATTTCAGTTTGGGGCCCCCGCATAACGATTTCCTCCCAATGCGACCCCTTTTTTTAAGTTTCGTTTGTTCCCTGGGATGTTTTGGGGGGGGCTTTGAAAAGGGGTAATCTACTTCACAATATTTCTTTTGGGGAAAAAAATTTATTTAGTACTAGCACCCGAACATACTTCTGGAGTGAAAAAATTCGGTTTTTTTTAAAACCGGGGGGGTTGATATACATACTTTTATTTATACATTCTTATATATATTTTTTATATAAACATAATTTTTATATATAAATTTATATATATATTATATTATATATATATATATTTTATTTTTATTATATATATATTTATTATATTTTTATATATTTTTAATATTTTTATTTTTTTATATATATATATATATATTTTTTATATATTTTAAATATATTTCAATAAGATCACAGTAAACAGGTATTTAAAATATGCAAAACAACCACTCTAAAAAGAATGGAAATTATGTATATAGTAGTAAAATTATATATTTTTATAATAGTTTTATATATATATTATTTTAATATATGATATATATATGTATATATTGTTTATATTGTTTATTGTATAAATTTATATTTATTTATATATTAGTAATATAGTTAATTTTTTGATAATGTGGGGAGCAGAAAGCGTTTGGGAAATTCTCTATTTTTTCGAGGGGTTGTTTTGCTTTTGAAATAACTGTTTACTGTGATTTATTGCATATTATTATATATTATATATATTATATATATATATATTTATATTTTTATATATATATATATTATATATATTTATATATATATATATATATATTTTTATAATTTATTTATAATTTATATATATATTTATATATTATATATATTTTTATAAAAAAAATTTATATTAAAATATATTTATATATATATATATATATATGAAATAAATTGTTTTAAATAGCGGACCTAGGCTGTCAGCTATCAGACTAAAACTGTTTTACGATAACTTTTAAAAACCGTGAAATTTAAGTAAACGTCAACGAGTAAAAAAACTAGGTAATATAGCCCACATGATGTTGTTTATATAGCGGGATTTTTAACTTGTATACTTGTGTATGAAGTGATAAGATCAGAGATGTGGTAGTCACTGTATTTTATCCCAGGATCACAAACAACTTCCAAGAAATTTATTTTTAGGGTGTCAAGGCATTCAAGGGTTTTTTTTTAAAGTCACAAGGGAAATCAAAGTTCTTTTTCTAGGTACACGGATAAAATTATATTTGTTTTCTAGACTAACAGGACAATCAGGTTATTTTAGGTAACAAGAGAAACAAGGTTTTTAAATTTAGGGTACACTGTTCAAAACCGGTTTCTTTTTTGATCATAAGACTGCATTTTTGTAACTAGGATACACAAGGACATTAAAGGTTTTTTAGGATACACAGGGGCTTGAAGGTTTTGTAGGTACAAAGGAAAATTTAAGGTTTTGTGGATAACAAGGACATTGAAGGTTTTGTAGGATACACAAGGACATTGAAGGGTTTTTTTGTTTAAGGGTAATAAGGACATTGAAAGGTTTCTGTAAAATAGGAATCAAGGAATTTAAGGTTTCTTTACCTAGGATACACAAGGACAAAAAAGGTTTCCCTTTGATACACAAGGATTTGAAGGTTTTTTTTTCACTAGGATACTCAAGGCTTAAGGGTTTTTTACATGGATCAAAGGACTTTTTAAGGTTTTTTTACACTAGGATAACAGGACATTTAAGGTTTCTTTCACAGGATACACAAGGAAATAAAGGTTTCCTTAGGATACCCAAAAAATTTTAAGGTTTCTTTACCCTGGATACACAAGGGTTGAAGGGTTTTTTTACACTAGGATACACAAAGGGAAAAAAAAGGTTTCCTTAGGTTTCCAAGGGCATTGAGGTTTTTTACATAGGATACACAAGGATTTTTAAAGGTTTCTTTACCTAGGGTACACAAGGACTTTGAAAGGTTTCTTTAACTGGATAACAAAGGGCATTGAAGGTTTCTGTTTCACTAGGATCCAAGGACATTTAAGGTTTCTTTACACTAGGACACAAGGACAAAAAAGGTTTCCCTTTGGATACCAAGGTTTTTAAGGTTTCTGCATAGGTATCAAGGGCATTTAAGGTTTCTTTACACTAGGATCACAAGGACAATAAAGGTTTCCTTAGGATACAAAGGACTTGAAGGTTCTTTACCTAGGATCCCAAGGACATTGAAGGTTTCTTTACAAGGATACACAAGGACTTTGAAGGTTTCTTTACATAGGATACACAAGGACATGAAGGTTTCTTTTAAAAGGATCACAAGGCAATAAGGTTTCCTTAGGATACACCAAGGACTTTGAAGGTTTCTTTTCACTAGGATCAAAGGAATTGAAGGTTTCTTTACCTAGGATACACAAGGACAATAAAGGTTTCCTTAGGATATCAAGGACATTTAAGGGTTTCTTTTCTAGGGGTAACAAGGGGCTTTGAGGTTTCTTTTTTACTGGATACACAAAGGCTTTTAAAGGGTTTCTTTACCTAGGATACACAAGGCATTGAAGGTTTCTTTACACTAGGATACTAAGGACATTGAAGACTTTTACAAGGTACTCAAGGCATAAAGGGTTTCTTTTCACTAGGATACAAAGGACAAAAAAAGGGTTCTTTAGGATACCCCAAGGAATTAAAAAGGGTTTTTTTTTCACAAGGAATTGAAGGTTTTTTTTACATGGATACTCAAAAACATTGAAGGTTTTTTTTTCCTAGGAACTCAAGGACATTGAAGGTTTTTTTTACCTAGGTACACAAGGCCCTAAAGGTTTCTTTAGGAACACAAGGAATTAAAAGGGGTCTTTCACTAGGATATCAAGAATTGAAGGTTTTTTTACACTAGGATACTCAAGAAAAATTGAAAGGTTTCTTTACACTAGGTTTCAAGGACATTTAAGGTTTCTTTTCATAGGATACCCAAAGGCATGAAGGTTTCTTTACACTAGGTACACAAGGACCGCAGGCTTTTACACTAGATACTCAAAAAACATTGAAGGTTTTTTTTACACTAGGATGCTCAAGGACATTGAAGGTTTCTTTACACTGGATACTCAAGGACATTTAAGGTTTCTTTACACTAGGATCCAAGGACACTGCAGGCTTTTACATGGATTTACAAGTGTCTTAAGTTTAATCACGGTCAAATATTGGGCCCACAGGGTTTGT
>NC_069453.1:24046838-24191838 GCF_026875155.1 Cherax quadricarinatus
ATGTAAGTAAATTAACCAAGTTTAACATTCCAGGAAAAGTTAGAATCTCCGTATCATTTATATTAATCATGGCTAGGTCTTTGACTACTCAGACTGTATACAATACGTGGGAAAGGGGCAAGCGGTTGAATTTGATGAGGGAAGGTAAGGACAGGTGGGTCATGGCCCATCTCTGGAATCCATCACTGGTAAGCAGTGGTCGCTGCTGCCGGGACCGCAGCTGCCCACATAAATTAAGAAAGGGATTACGGTTAAGCTTTTGTGTATTCCCTCTCACATTGGCCTGCAAGTGCATGACAAAGTTGATGAATTAGCTAAAGTATTAGAGAATGTTTAGTATAATTTTGGCTTTTCAAACAAACTTTACGAAAATTGTCAGAAAGGAACTAGCTACTATCTAGCTATTGTCTTCTAATTTAGACAGTAAAATAGTACAGATAGGAACTAGCAGATCCATTATTCATCCTAACGAAATGTCAGGTTAAACATGTTTATGGAGAAAGTAAGGAGGTCAGTAGATTGCAAGATGATACTGTTAGACTAAGGCGAGGCTATAATTATATCTTGCAGTACTGTTTGTATGAAGATGTTAGTGTCATAAAACGCGAAGTGTGTGGATAGAGACAGGGTCAGACATCCAACCTTTCAAAGACTCCTCCATGCAAACCTTACAGAATATGGCGTAACACATTGTTAATGATAAGATATCTGAAATCTTGAGGTAGCAGCCACATTGTGTATCAACTAATGAATAAACTGATTATAGAAATTGCAACCCAGTTCTGACCAATGATTTTAGTGGTAAAAAGATGTCACTTTTTTTATTTTTATATATATTTTGAGATTGTATTCCGTACTGTATTGTGTGCAACAACTATATGAAGTCATTTTAAAATTGAAATTACTTTTTCGAGCGATGTAACAATGGTCAGTGGGATCTGACAGACCTATTGTGACCGCTGTATTTTTATTGTTATAGCTGACAGGATCGGCTGCGGCTGCATAATAAACTAGCCACTCAGGATAGTTTGTGGTATTTATGATTAATAGACATAATCAGGCGGGTCGATAGCAGGAGAGAAAGTGAACAATATAATTAGTTATAAAAGGGTATAAAACCATGGTTATTTAATTCCTTCAGCAGGGATAAAAATTTCCCAAATATAAATTAATTAAAATTATGCTGGAGGGATACTAGGAAATTTTTCTTCATAGTGGAAGAATGGAATAAATTGATAGTGGTACAGCCATTGGAAATTTTATTTATGACGAACATATTATTGAAGACAGTAGGTACGTCACTAGCCTAGCTCTAGTCCTGTAGCAGCAAGTAATTAGTGTGCCACGCCTCCCAGGCTAGTTCCCTGTAACCCTTCCCATACTGCTAGACGTATGATGCATCTATTTTTTTATTAACACGTCGGCCGTTTTCCCACCAGGGCAGAGTGACCCGGAAAAGAAGAAACGCTTATCATTCACTCCATTACTGCCTTGCTAGAGGCGTGCCTAGACTAGTTAAAAAACTGCAACATAAGACCTACAGAGCGCAGGCACTGTGCTTCCTACCTCCAGGACTCAAGGCCGGCTAACCGGTTTCCCTGAATCTCTTATTAAATGTATGATGCAGCTAATTTTGATTAAAAAAAAAGTTGACACTGGACGGGTCATCCTATGCCACACCCAGGTCAGGTTTGTGTTCCCTGATGAATAAACTCGCAACTACCATCATGATGTATTACAGGAATTGAGCTGTGTCCTCGAGTACTTTCTAGCGAGGTCCAAGTGTTTTGTGGTAGTCTAACTGCATTTGTACCATATCTAAGCATCATCTTGTACGTCTTCCTTTCTTACAACTCGGTGTTCGTGGAAGCCATGCTGTGCTGCTGCTGCTTTCTTCCGGTTATACATGTGTTAGCTTACTGTACATCACGCATAGTTAATCCTTATTCCTGTGTTAGTCTCTGGTTTCATTTTGTTGTATGACCCACATGGGTTTAGTACCTTTTTAATTATAATTATGTATATTTTATTATTATAAATATTGTGATTGTAATTATTGATTTAGTTTGCCTCTCCCACACGACGGTGCTATCTTAGCGTCTTATTTTTAAAATGATATCCAGTCTGTGGGTGTCATTTAGCGCAAGGAGTGTTGGAACCAGGTGAATCTCCCTCCGGGAATCTTGTTGACGCCAGAGCTGACATACCTGTCGCTGAGAGTGGTTCTATAAATTAATTTTCTTAATTGTTTAGTCTGCCCCGTGCTCTTAATGAGTGTTAGCTGTGGTATGCTTGTGTCAGAAGCCGGACACAGGTATGGTAGGTGTGGAGGAACTAGTTAGATAAATACACTTCCCTGCATGACAATAAACATAAGCGATACTTGTCTTTTAACAGTACGAATTCCAGCAGCCTCTCCTTGGATTCGCCTTCGGGTTGCTGTAGAACTGTCCACTTGAGCTGTAGAACAGTCGGTTACAATTTGCCCCGAAGGAGCTTATATCCAGCATTTCACTATTATCTGAAATGCGTAGTGGTACTCACTGTTTTTTTGTAGATGGTATTCCTATCACGGTCTCTAAATTTAGGGGCAATATTCTGCTTACATATACCTGAACACTGCAGTGTCTTGGGTCAAATGAAAGTGGAATAAAACCTGCCTGACTCATAGCTGGAGTCCTGTGGCGTTGGTGTTGACACGTAACCGATATCGGTGACTTGACTGAAGACTGATGAAGTGTCTCTGGGAATGTTGGACTAATATTCGCCACTACGTTGGGAATGTTCGTTGCAATCACTACGTCATTCAGTACCATCATTTGTTCATAGTTTCGTGGAATTGTTCACAGCAGGGAGAACACTGAATGACACAGTATATTTCAGCACTCCAAGTGTTCAATCAAGAAAGTCACACAGAGACTTGGCAGACGATGCAACATCCCCCCAATGAAAAGCAGGGGTGTCACTAGCACGTTAAGAGACCATACAATAAGTGTCAGGGGCCCGAGACTGTTCAACTGCCTCCCAGCATACATAAGGGGGATTACCAACAGACCCCTGGCAGTCTTCAAGCTGGCACTGGACAAGCACCTCGAGTCGGTTCCTGACCGGCCGGGCTGTGGCTCGTACGTTGGTTTGCTTGCAGCCAGCAGTAACAGCCTGGTTGATCAGGCCCTGATCCACCAGGAGGCCTGGTCACAGACCGGGCCGCGGGGGCGTTGACCCCCGGAACTCACTCCAGGTAATAAACACTGTGATTCGTTCTACCACGAATTTCCTGATTCGTATAAGGAAACTAGTCTAACTTTCCTAGTTTCCTGAGATTATCAGAATGAACAAGTCGAGAACGCACTGGTCACTTCTGTCCCTTTGTCTTAAAGCGATAATATGGCAATGCCCTCGTGACACACAGGTCTCGTCCGCCGCCCTCCTTCGCTCTCGCTTCTCGTCCGCACAGAGGCATATGCTGAACTCAGCTTTATATACATTCGATGCTAGTCTGTGCAACCAGAATTAACGCAAGAGTGTAGGTTTCTTGTTATTTAGCTGTAACTAGACGTCATAATGTTCCCGACTTGTAGACCAAGTGGGGTGCAGGTTTTCTCTTAATTTTCCTGCATGGGGAAAAAGAGTAATTACTCTCGTTTAACCCTCACTGTGTTGTTGATCAGAAATTCTAGGAAGGAGAGAGAAACGTGGTACATACATGTCTCAAATTAAAATTGTGCGAGGAAGGAAGAGTCCACTATACTCTTCCGGGAGGGCTGAAAGATACCCTCTTTACTGGAGAGTTTTCTCCAGTAAAGAGGGTATCTGTAGAGTGGCGTCAGAGTACACCTGTACATTACATCTGATATTGGTCTTCACTTGCATGATAGAACCGATGAATTGGCAAAGGCATGTGCCTTCGAGGGCTGTCAGCAATTTGAGAACAATGATACGAAAAGAACTTCAATTGAACTTCATTCACATGACTGAGGGAGATTGACACTAGTCAGCCCATTTATCATTGTCATGCAGGAGCAGCCACATGTCTGACACATCCAACAAAATCAGCAGACTCTTGGATACCACTACTGTCTGGCTTCGCCTGGGCTTCAGGTACCTCTGAGTTTTCACCACGAATTGATATACAGTCACAGCAACATAGTGGATCACACTTACGTACAGCAGCTACTCACAACATAATGGATCACTGTGGAGTTGAGGGTGGTCACCTTGAAGGGAGAGAGTGAAGGCCGTCATTTATGGAGCTCTGTCAAATTCCACACCAGTTGACCATCCCTTTTAGACTGCCACTCTGCCTCCCTCAGTCAAGAGAGGCTCCTTGATGTCGGCAAGGGATTCTTGATCCAAAGAATTCAACCGGATCTCCGCTGTCTTGGGGTGAACCTGATTACCTCCCATGCCCCCCGGGCATTGTATAATCCCTACTGGTTTAGCCCTCACCACGCATATAAAAAACTGAAGTTACCAAGCATTAGCAGCAAAAGCTATGTTGTAGGACGTACCTCTTAATGGGCACGTAACGTCCCCGTCTTCTAATAACATGTTCATTTTTCCATTATAATCTACCTTGTCCATAATTACTGTCGCATCTGCTTTGTCTGTTTTGTTAGGTGAAGTCCAGATCTTTCCTTAATTCATGGTATAACGTTAACAAATCTTTGAGGACAATAATGTCGTAGAGGTCTGAGCTTTGCTCAGACCTCTACGACACTATTATGGACAAGGTAGATTATAGTGGAAAAATGAACATGTTATTAGAAGACTGGGGACGTTACTTGCCTCTTAACTTGATACCTGGAGTGTTGTCAAGATTGCTTATATCATGAGCTGAGCAACTGAAAGGTTTGGGCCACTTTTCTGATATTTTCTATTGGGTCACTCAATCATCATAATGCCAGGAGACCCAGATTCTTTTTTCAGTGTGTGTGTGTGTGTGTGTGTGTGTGTGTGTGTGTGTGTGTGTGTGTGTGTGTGTGTGTGTGTGTGTGTGACACACACACAGACAGACAGACAGACATGTGTATTTATAATACTTAAGTCAAATAGGTGATCCACTTCTGGTGCAGGAAAGTGTTAATGCGGATAATTGCATAAGTATAAAATAATTGTCAAAACAGTGAGTTGGTTAATGGATAATTGTAGTGCTTTATAATCAGAGTGATCAACCAATCACTTTCTCATTAGTAAACAGAACAAATTCACATACACGTGGATTAACAATGTATGTCATTTTTGTGTACCAAAACTAACCTAATAATAACGATCTTTCTACAAGTATATGATAAATCTTATACAGACCATAGCTGACATCAGTGAAAGTCCCTAGTTATGCAGAGCATTTCCCACAACTTAGGCTTATTTTGCCATCAGGATGCGACCCCACACCAGTCATTTAACACCCAGGTACCTACTTACTGCAAGGTAAATAGGAACAATAGGTGTCTCAAAGAAACCTCCAATGTTTCTACCCATTCCGGGGATCGAGCCACAGACCTCAGTGTTTGGGCCGAGTGCAGTACCAACCCAGCTACGGGGAGACCTTACGTAATACAATGTAATTCTACCCAGACTATTTAAGGGTAATCTAAATTTAGTTAGAATCACGAACGAAATATGTTGTGATTTTCTGAGGAGTTAAAGCCAAAAGAAGCCTTTTGGCAAAGGACTCCTCGCTTTTCAAATCCCAGAACGGGTGGCGTTCGAACTGTTCTCTCTAGTGCTCTTGAGAGAACAAGAATGTCCAGTAACAAATGAGTGTACGGTATTCTTGAGATTGTTGACACTTGTCCAACATTTAGGTATCTATTCCGAAACGTTTCGCCTACATAGTAGAATTTCTTCAATCGAATAAAGAGGAGGCAGTGGAGATGTAGTGATGTAATCTGTATATCACTCTTGAAGTAGTGATTTTAAGGGAGTCAGTCCTTCAGCCTGAAGGTGATATTTTCTGCGCCTGACCCATGTCAGTATGCAATCCAGTCTGAGGCTTCAGCTTCACATTGTTCCACACTGTGGAGCAGAACTTCTCCAGACTGAGCCACAAAACCACTCCTTCGAGGGTGATAGATTGATTACATAGTCTCTGCATTTCCACTGCTTGTCGGTATATATACCACTGTTATATTCGCACATTATCCTAGTTGTACAACCTGTACTGTAACAGTAACTAGTACCGACGAATGTATGGAGAAGCCCCCAGCTACGGTGTCCCGTAGCTCGATTGGTAACGCACTCAGCTCGCACTGGGTTGATCCCCGGTACGGCTGAAAACATTAGAACATTAGAACCTGCTGCCCATGTTCACTTAGCAGCAAAATAGGTAACTGGATGATAGTGGACTGGTGTGGGTCGCATCCTGGGACAAAGCCCAATTTGCGGGAAATGTTCTACATAACAAGGGGGCTTTCTATATAGTAGTATGTAACTGATGTCGGCTATAGTCTGTATATGTTGTACATGTATAAACAGGTTATTATTGAGGTAGTTAGGTAATGTAAACCAGTGAAAACATATTTATCTAAAAGTTAAAAGAAACAAATGAGCAGCAACAATGGCGCGTCTGGCAAGGTGGCGCTGAACGTCGATGTTCGTTATTTTAACTTAGTATGGTGGCTTTTGTTTAATTTTATTCTTGTGTAATTTTTTTTTTTATGGTGAGTGAGCTATGTGGTCAGTGTTTTCTCTCCAGGTAAACTACCACCACTGGTAAGCTACACATCTGCGAGTCTGAGAGTTATGGTGATGTAATACACGGAGGGCCGGGGTATTAGTTACTGGTGATGTATACACCGGGAGGTGGGGTAAATAGTTACTGGTGATGTATCTATACACCGGTCCGACGGTGGGTCTATATAGTACTGGTGTGTATATACACGGGATGTGGGTGTATCACTAGTTATGGTGAAGTTAACACCCGGAGGTGGGTGTAATATAGTTACTGGTGATGATACACACGGTGATTGGGTGTATCAGTTCTACTGTGTTAATAACGAGGTGGGATCGAATATTATCTGGTGATGCTTACACGGAAGTGGGTGTATATAGTTACTGGTGATGTATATACACCGGGAGGTGGGTGTATATAGTTACTGGTGATGTATATACACCGGGAAGTGGGTGTATATACAATTACTGGTGATGTATATACACCGGGAGGTGGGTGTATATAGTTACTGGTGATGTATATACACCGGGAGGTGGGTGTATATAGTTACTGGTGATGTATATACACCGGGAAGGTGGGTGTATATACAATTACTGGTGATGTATATACACCGGGAGGTGGGTGTATATAGTTACTGGTGATGTATATACACCGGGAGGTGGGTGTATATAGTTACTGGATGTATATACACCGGGAGGTGGGTGTATTTAGTTACTGGTGATGTATATACACCGGGAGATGGGTGTATATGCAGTTACTGGTGATGTATATACACCGAGGAGGTGGGTGTATTTAGTTACTGGTGTGTATATACACCGGGAAGTGGGTGTATATACAGTTACTGGTGTTATTACACCGGGAGTGGGTGTTATACAGTTACTGGTGATGTATATACACCGGGAGGTGGGTGTATATAGTTACTGGTGATGTATATACACCGGGAGGTGGGTGTATTTAGTTACTGGTGATGTATATACACCGGGAGGTGGGTGTATATACAGTTACTGGTGTATATACACCGGGAGATGGGTGTATACAGTTACTGATGTATATACACGGGAGGTGGGTGTATATAAATTACTGGGTTGATGGGTATAATTACACGGGAGGTGGGTGTATATAGTTACTGGTGATGTATATACACCGGGAGGTGGGTGTATTTAGTTACTGGTGATGTATATACACCGGGAGGTGGGTGTATTTAGTTACTGCTGATGTATATACGCCGGGAGATGGGTGTATATACAGTTACTGGTGATGTATATACACCGGGAGGTGGGTGTATTTAGTTACTGGTGTATATACACCGGGAGGTGGGTGTATATACAGTTACTGGTGTATATACACCGGGAGATGGGTGTATACAGTTACTGGTGATGCATATACACCGGGAGGTGGGTGTATATAGTTACTGGTGATGTATATACACCGGGAGGTGGGTGTATATAGTTACTGGTGATGTATATACACCGGGAGGTGGGTGTATATACAGTGAGTTACTGGTGTATATACACCGGGAGGTGGGTGTATATAGTTACTGGTGATGTATATACACCAGGTGGGTGTATATAGTCACTGGTGATGTATATACACCAGGAGGTGGGTGTATATAGTTACTGGTGTATATACACCGGGAGGTGGGTGTATATACAGTGAGTTACTGATGTATATACACCGGGAGGTGGGTGTATATACAGTGAGTTACTGGTGGTGTGTATACACCGGGAGGTGGGTGTATATACAGTGAGTTACTGGTGGTGTATATACACCGGGAGGTGGGTGTATATACAGTAAGTTTAATCACTATTTTAGTTATAAAACCATCCCTGACCTGTGGTGTATACGTGACGTGGTCTTAATGACCTTCGTGTGGGAGATAGGAGGATTTCCTTTAAGTTTGCCAAATGTGTTTCCTTTCCTTACAGTAAGTGTATATTGTACTTTCTAGAAATATAATTGTGTTAAAAGAAATTAAGCTGTAGCAAGTTGGTAGGTAGCAACCACCAGGAAGGCACTACCATCCTGTCGAATGAGTAACATACGTGAACTGTTCAATTTTTTCCACCAGGAGGATTGCTGATCTTTGTCTTGTGAACACGTAACATGACTGGTAAATCTTGCAAACTTATATTCAGTGTACACACCTTTTACTTTCCTACCATCTTAATCTCTCAAACTTCCTTACCGACCTAGGAGGCGTGGTTTGAGGCCTCCTGGGTTGGGTAATCCTCAGAACCACGAACAGAAAGTAACCATGGTGTTGAGAGAATGGGCTACCAGAACTGACTTAGGGACTGCCACCGTAGTTTTTTTTGCTCTTGAAGATCCCCGTAAGACATACAAACCAGTAAGTGCTTTCATCACACGCTCTCCCCAGGGTATTACTTTCACTCATACTAGTGTACATTTTTTTTTAATTAAGGAAGATTGGGTACGTCTATAGTGTGCTGTTGTCCTGTGATCGTATCCTAGTGTGAAGCAGTGTGCTGCTGCTGCTGCTGCGCTGCTGTTGTTGTCCTGTGATCCTCTTTATCTCTATGTTAAGACAGTGTGCTGTGAGCTGCTGTTGTTGTCCTGTGATCGTATCCTAGTGTGAAGCAGTGTGCTGCTGCTGCTGCTGCTGCTGTTGTTGTCCTGTGATCGTATCCTAGTGTGAAGCAGTAGTGCTTCTCAGCTGCTCGGTTGCTGTTGTCCTGTGATCGTATCCTAGTGGAAGCAGTGGGTGCTGATGCTGCCTGTTTCCTGTGATCGTATCTTAGTGTGAAGCAGTGTGCTGCTGCTGCCCTGTTCCCTGTGATCGTATCCTAGTGTGAAGCAGTGTGCTGCTGCTGCCCTGTTTCCTGTGATCGTATCCTAGTGTGAAGCAGTGTGCTGCTGCTGCCCTGTTGCCTGTGATCGTATCCTAGTGTGAAGCAGTGTGCTGCTGCTGCTGCCTTGTTGCCTGTGATCGTATCCTAGTGTGAAGCAGTATGCTGCTGCTGCCCTGTTGCCTGTGATCGTATCCTAGTGTGAAGCAGTGCTACTGCTGCTCTGGTCCCTGTGATCGTATCCTAGTGGACAGCAAATTTCAGTTATTATGCCATGGCAGAAGGGAGGAAATAAAAAAAAATAAATGTGAGAGACCTGGGAGTGATGTCAAGATCTCGCTTTCAAGGAGCACAACATTATCGCAATTGCAAGAAAATTATTGGCTGCATAACTAGAATCTTTCAAACAAGCGATGCCAAGCCAATGGTGGCTCTACCGGTCACTCGTTTTCTTTGAGCCGGAGTATTGATGCGCTCTAACTGGTCCTCTTCAAGGAAAGTTGGAAAATGTAGAGAGCCTTCATAGCTTATATCAACAGCCAAGCACCTAAATTACTGGGAGCACTTGAAGTCCCTTAAAACGCATGCGCGAAAGATGCATCATAATATACGACTCAAAGGTACTGGAGGGATTCGTACCAAACCTGCACGCCGAAATTACTACTAATCAACACAAGAGGCTTGGCAGCCGGTGTAAGATACCTCCAGTGGAAAGCAGGGGAACGATGAATATCACAGAGAACTCAATAAGTGTCAAGAGACCACGACTCAACACCTTTACCATCATGCATAAAGGGGGGATCATCTCCAAACTCCTAGCTGCCTTCAAGAGGCAAATGGACAGATTCCTCAAAACAGTTGCTGATTAGCTGGGTTTTGGTGAGTACGTTGGACTGCGGACGTAGGATACCAACAGCTTGATCAGGCCAGCAACCAGGTCGCCCGGTCTGGGACCAGGCCGCGAGGGCGGCCAGTCACCTCCGCAGGCGACTCCAGGGAAGTGTCACATCTGCAGTGTGTTGCTGCACTATTGTGTGTGAGATAGTATGCTAGTGCAAAGCAAGGCTAGTGAATTTTCCCTGTCATATTTCATCACACAAGTGTGTGATAGTATCCTAGTGCAGAGATGGGCTAGTGGTATTTCCCTGTCATATTTCATCACACGATAAATGTCATATATAGCGTGAAGTATGTCATCCCGAGTTTTTATTAAATATAAATTGTATACATCAGCAATTTGCTGCTAACCTTCGTTCTATGTGGTATTGTTCCTGCTGTAACTGTTTTGATGAGAGACGAGGTGGGGAGCTGTGAATTGAGGGGAGATAAGATTACAACGATGGAAAGATAATAGTGGTTGGGGTGATGGAGGGCAGGGCGGTGGAGGGCTGGAGTGGTCGAGGGCGAGGGTGATGGAGGTAGTAGTTAAACAATTACAGCAATGGTGAAGAAGACGCGGATCTACAGCATAGACGTGACTACACTTTATGGAAGCTCATACTGCCTAGGTCGTGGTGTTTTCCTGGTCAGAAAACAGAACTAGTGTCCTAACATGGGTCCTTGTCAAATGGTGACGCATAACTTGTTAAACGTTCCACGACACTACTTAGCAGAACCCACAGATATCCGTTGGTCCATTAAGTGTATTTGTCCATCAAATCTATCAGTTCATCCACTGGGTCATGTGAACTAACTCTTCCCTTAAGGAGAGTGTAAGAGAGTAAACGTGTGATCAGAAATGAGAACTAACACGGTCGATGGAACAAGTGAGAACCCTTGCATTACTACTTGATACCACGGTGGTACCAGGGGTAGAGGTTCAGATTTGTAGATCTCGTGACGTAAGTCGGGAATTCAATCCTCCACTGGATGAAATGTGTGGTGTTGCTACCTATCATGCCTGTACTCGAACCACACGACTCCTTTACACCAGATATTACGGTAGGTACACAGCAGTGATTTAACCCAAGATTCATATCGAAGACTTAGAAGTCTTGAACAAAGAATCCTTCGTGATATGTTAAGCCTAACAGAGTATGAAGCTCCAACGTAGAGCCTATGTTTCATCCAGCACGGAAAAAAATCTGAAGGGTTTTCTAAGACTTTCAACCAAACTGATCCCAATTAAAAATGAGAGGAAAACATGGTAGAGCAGATTAACATACTAATTGAATTGAGAAGGCAAAGGAAACAACATGGAAATGTAATGAGGCGAGTCACAGGAGCATCAGGAAGTACCTAGTCACTGGGCGGTGGGGAAACATGGAAAAAAAAGACCAGTACATCAGTTTCAAGAATAGATATGATAAGGTCAAAAAGGCACGTGGCAATAATTCAAGAAACAGTGTCTAGCGCAGAGACTACCTTTGCAAAGTAAGCGTGTGTACGCGCGCTGCCAGGAGCTGAGCCTCGACCTCCGCAAACACAATTCGGCGAGCGCACACATACAGAGAGAAAGTAAGGAAAACACAAGAGAGAGAGAGCTGGCATGGGCTCACCTATCGACTTAGGGGAAAGTGAAGCTTGGTGGGGTTTTCCTGGAGTCCAGCTTACTGAGTGGAGCCTCTGCCCGTGGACCCCGCCAGACTCGCCTCCACACAACTGACTCGCTGACCCTTCTGATTCTAGAATCCTAGGCTCCTTACTTCGGTTATATTCTATCCCCCCCATCCCTCCCTCCCTGTCAACCCCTGTGCATTAAGTTTTTTTTCACAGCTTCCTCAGTCAGCACCATTTTCACTACTCTGAGGATGGTGAAAAAGGGATAGCACAGAAACCAAAAATAAAGATAATACAGTAAATGATATTGAAAATTTGAGAGAACTCGTAGTAATGGATTAAAGTTTATCAGATTTAGACTTAGAAAGGGTTTAGGAAAACACTGATTTGACAGTAGAGCTTTAGCAGTAGCTGTCCAATGCTAATGTCTTTGCATACTGAACATGTCATTGAAGCGATTACTTTAGGGAAGCTTAGAAATAAGTCGAATAATTAAAAAATGAAGCGGCCTACAGCAGGTCTAATGTAGCATTAATATAATAGTATATAAGACCCACAATTCAATGAGACATGTGTAACACTTGGGGATCTTGGGTTTCTCCTGCGTAACAAACTTCTTCAAACGAATATAGAGGCGACTTTCATATACTAGATATATTGAACAAAAATTAAGAGGTTAAAATTGTTGACAAGTGTCGAGACCCATGGCTAAGGCACTGAACACTTTACCAGTAAAAAAGGTGTATAGGTATCAAATTTACTCTTAAAGGACAAACTCCCATTCTTAGATGTCCTATGCTCTCCTCCAGTGTATAATAAACCCACCACTTGCACCATGTGTGTGAGGTGGATACAAAAGATTACAGGTGCTCGTATTTCAGGCTGAGTGTGGCCACCATATCCTCGTCAGTCATCAGGGATTTAGTTAAGACCAGTTAGGATTGGAGAGACCAGCACAGGTGTGTATTTTAGCTCTTGCAAAGATGTGATAAGGAATATGTTACAGCCAGGAGCCGATGAGAATGATGCGCACTACACAAATTCGTAGATGTAAAGACAAAGCTAGCCGTGAAGGAGGACATTGCAACAACTTGGGTACCTTGATCGAGGTTTCCAACACGGTAGCCAAAACTGGTAGTTTAAGCCGCTCGGGCCTTTTGTGTATACAAATGCTCTTGCGCTGCCGTCCACAAATCACTCCCTACGAAGACAAAAGACTGAGCAGATGATGCAGCATCCCCCCAATAAAAAGTAGTGTCGCCATTAGTACACTAAGAGAAAACACTTAAGTGTCCGGAGCTCAAGACTGTTCAACAGCCTCCCACCAGGCATAAGGGGACTTACCAATAGACCCCTGGCTGCCTTCAAGAGGCAGCGGGACAGATATCTAAAGTCGGTACCCGATTAGTAGGGCTGTGATTCGTACGTTGGACTACGTGCGGCCAGCAGTGACAACCTAATTGATCAAACCCTGATCCACCTGAAGACCTGGTAAGGACTAGGCCGCAGGAACATTGAACTCCGGGAAACACTAAGTATGTAAGGGCGGACAGTAAACGAGCCGCTTCGACGGTAAAATCTCTGACTCTACCCGTCACACTACACCAGCTGGTGTCATATTCAAGCGCCGGACATCACCAGACCCGACCAACCTAGCTCACCTCACTTTTCCTCTATATAGTCTGACTTTCCGTTATATGTATTTTGTTGCAGCCCCAGTGTAGGAAAAGTTTCTTAAATGCTCTTTAATATTGCATTTGTGTGATCGTTCCGGGGAAAGGATGGAGACAGTTGGAACATTGACTTAATACACCGGTATCGTTTACATTAAAACTCGGAAACTTTTATCGTTTTATTGGTCAGGGGGAAAAACTGACAGTCTTGTTATAACATGACCCCAATCACGGGTGCTGGATCCTTTAGTGGGTCATGGAAGTAGTGACAGTTGACCTACCTACGTTGAACTGCAGTGGGAAATTTTTGTTTCCTTATTCTTATGTGTGGGGGTAGGATGATGGAGAGTTAAGGGGAGACGAGGGAGAAGCGCGTGGTGATCATATGACAAGTCACGACCCCCTTACCACACCCTCCCCCGTTCTCACTCTCCCTCGCTCGCCTCTTTCCTCCCAGCGCCCCCTTCTTCCTCCACATCCATCATTTGTACCACAGTAGTTTTTAGTTTAATATGTTTATTATGCACCCCATACCCATCCTGTGGGCGGTAGTCAAAAGATTACAGAGGTACATAATGGGTCCAGGGACTGGGCCTCAAAGTTTTGATAGCTGAGCAAGTTACAGAGGTAATGAATTAACAATTTACAAAGGTAATGAACTCCAGGTAGGTCTAGTCACAATCATGACAAGTTACAAAGGTATTAACAGATTATAGAGGTACACAATGGGTCCAGGGACTGGGCCCCAAAGTTTTGATGGCTGAACTAGGTACAAGGTAATGAACTCAAAAGTTCACAGACATGTGGTTCCTGCGTCACTGTACTGGGGGAGGAGGGTTATAAGGAGAGGTTATTTACTTACATACTTCAGGAGATATTGTGCCACATCATTTAGTGAGCATTATCGTGTTGGTAGTTAAGTTAGTGGACCTAGCAGTGAACCTTCACTAGCAGAGTGTGATGGTGGACCTAGCAGTGAATCTTCACTAGCTTGGTGAGATGGTTAAGCTAGTGGACCTAGCAGTGAACCTTCACTAGCCTGGTGTGATAGTGGACCCAGCAGTGAACCTTCACTAGCCTGGTGTGATAGTGGCCAGCAGTGAACCTTCACTAGCCTGGTGTGATGGTTAAGTTAGTGGAACTAACAGTGAACCTTCACTAGCCTGGTGTGATAGTTAAGCTAGTGGACCTAGCAGTGAACCTTCACTAGCCCGGTGTGATAGTGGACCTAGCAGTGAACCTTCACTAGCCGAGTGTGATGGTGGACCTAGCAGTGAACTTTCACTAGCCTGGTGTGATAGTTAAGCTAGTGGACCTAGCAGTGAACCTTCACTAGCCCGGTGTGATAGTGGACCTAGCAGTGAACCTTCACTAGCCTGGTGTGATGGTTCACATGTTTACCTGGAGAGAGTTCCGGGGGTCAACGCCCCCGCGGCCAGGTCTGTGACCAGGCCTCCTGGTGGATCAGACCCTGATCAACCAGGCTGTTGCTGCTGGCTGCACGCAAACCAACGTACGAGCCACAGCCCGGCTGGTCAGGAACCGACTTTAGGTGCTTGTCCAGTGCCAGCTTGAAGACTGCCAGGGGTCTGTTGGTAATCCCCCTTACAATATACAATATACACTCAATATATACAATATACACTCGACACATTTTAGCACAAGTGATAAAACCATTTTACTGTTTCCTGGTTTTTCTCAGCTACACATCGCAGTTTAATTTTTAACTTATTTGGTGTTAAATATTTGGTGTTAAATATACCTTTTATGTAATATGACGTAACTTAACCGAATATAACCTAATTTAAAATACGGAAAATAGGACTTCACGAAAAATAGAAGCGTTAAGAATTTAAGGATATGTTAGTGTACTAGTAATGGTACAGGATCGATCCTCCGTCCGTTAAACAAGAGACTGAAACTCTCCTCGCTGCAGCATTTACAACCCAAGCTTCACACCCATATAAGAGTGTTGGTACCACTATACTCTCGTATATTCCTTCTTTGCTTCCATGGATAACGTTCTTTGTCTCCACATATACCTCAACGAACCACTCGCCTTTTTTCCTTCATCAATTCTATGGTTAACCTCATCCTTCATAAACCCATCCGCTGGCACGTCAACTCCCAAATATCTTAAAACATTCACTTCTTCCATTCCCCCTCCTTCCAATCTGATATCCAATTTTTCTTTATCTAAATCTAATTATTTCTTTATATATATATATATATATATATATAATATATATATATATATATATATATATATATATATATATATATTTATTATTTATTATCACACTGGCCGATTCCCACCAAGGCAGGGTGGCCCGAAAAAGAAAAACTTTCACCATCATTCACTCCATCACTGTCTTGCCAGAAGGGTGCTTTACACTACAGTTTTTAAACTGCAACATTAACACCCCTCCTTCAGAGTGCAGGCACTGTACTTCCCATCTCCAGGACTCAAGTCCGGCCTGCCGGTTTCCCTGAATCCCTTCATAAATGTTACTTTGCTCACACTCCAACAGCACGTCAAGTATTAAAAACCATTTGTCTCCATTCACTCCTATCAAACACGCTCACGCATGCCTGCTGGAAGTCCAAGCCCCTCGCACACAAAACCTCCTTTACCCCCTCCCTCCAACCCTTCCTAGGCCGACCCCTACCCCGCCTTCCTTCCACTACAGACTGATACACTCTTGAAGTCATTCTGTTTCGCTCCATTCTCTCTACATGTCCGAACCACCTCAACAACCCTTCCTCAGCCCTCTGGACAACAGTTTTGGTAATCCCGCACCTCCTCCTAACTTCCAAACTACGAATTCTCTGCATTATATTCACACCACACATTGCCCTCAGACATGACATCTCCACTGCCTCCAGCCTTCTCCTCGCTGCAACATTCATCACCCACGCTTCACACCCATATAAGAGCGTTGGTAAAACTATACTCTCATACATTCCCCTCTTTGCCTCCAAGGACAAAGTTCTTTGTCTCCACAGACTCCTAAGTGCACCACTCTCTTTTCCCTCATCAATTCTATGATTCACCTCATCTTTCATAGACCCATCCGCTGACACGTCCACTCCCAAATATCTGAATACGTTCACCTCCTCCATACTCTCTCCCTCCAATCTGATATTCAATCTTTCATCACCTAATCTTTTTGTTATCCTCATAACCTTACTCTTTCCTGTATTCACCTTTAATTTTCTTCTTTTGCACACCCTACCAAATTCATCCACCAATCTCTGCAACTTCTCTTCAGAATCTCCCAAGAGCACAGTGTCATCAGCAAAGAGCAGCTGTGACAACTCCCACTTTGTGTGTGATTCTTTATCTTTTAACTCCACGCCTCTTGACAAGACCCTCGCATTTACTTCTCTTACAACCCCATCTATAAATATATTAAACAACCACGGTGACATCACACATCCTTGTCTAAGGCCTACTTTTACTGGGAAAAAATTTCCCTCTTTCCTACATACTCTAACTTGAGCCTCACTATCCTCGTAAAAACTCTTCACTGCTTTCAGTAACCTACCTCCTACACCATACACTTGCAACATCTGCCACATTGCCCCCCTATCCACCCTGTCATACGCCTTTTCCAAATCCATAAATGCCACAAAGACCTCTTTAGCCTTATCTAAATACTGTTCACTTATATGTTTCACTGTAAACACCTGGTCCACACACCCCCTACCTTTCCTAAAGCCTCCTTGTTCATCTGCTATCCTATTCTCCGTCTTACTCTTAATTCTTTCAATTATAACTCTACCATACATACATTTATATATATATATATATATATATATATATATATATATATATATATATAATATATATATATATATAATATATATTATATAATGTATGTATGTAACTTTGCTGCATTAAAATTTATCACCATCTTTCACTATTCCTTTTTCCTGCAGTGAGAGGGGGCTGGGCTTATGAGATACGGGGATACCTTTCTTGGATCGCTCAGCGATTGAATTAAATCTAGCTAGTTAGTAGTTGTAGTAGTATTCATGGGAAGCGCTTAATCTGTAAGGGTTTGGAAATGGAATACAGTTATCTTTGATCTGAGGAAGGGAAAGATAGCTCTTAATTCCTTGGATGAAGAGCCCCGCACTTCAATTGAAGGAGCCGCATTGCATAGCTCCTGATGACGCATGAAGATATGTGAAAGATCTTGAGATGAAGTGTATGTATATATATATATATATATATATATATATATATATATATATATATATATATATATAATTACGCAGCTTCAGGTCTGGCGCCTTAACAATGCTGCCCGCTCCTCTGGATGGATCGAACCTGATTAATTTTCTCACCCACATTTCCCAGGCGCTGTTTGATTCTTACGAGTTTAACGCTTTCTTAAGAATATTTCGTGTGTGACGGAGGGTGTGTCATGGTTATGGTTTGACCCAGAGTGCCCTTCCGGGTTGTGTGCTGGAGGATGTCGGAGGTCAGGGTCAAGATGCCACAACTCCGTGTTATACACTGATGGTTTTAACAGTGCTGGCAGCAACACCAGATAATTCACTTGCTGTTGTACTGTTGGAAGTAAGTAGTCTTGGTAGCAGAGGTTTTCAGTGATAGCAACAAGACCGACAACAAGAGAATTAGTGTTAGTGGTGTTGGAAGTAACCTTGACAGAGATTTTCGGTGGTGGTAGCAGCGGCGGCAGTAGTAGTAGTAGTAGTAGTAGCAGCAGCAGCAGCAGCAGCAGCAGCAGCAGCAGCAGCAAGCAGCAGTAGTATAGTGGGGAGGGTGGCGGCAGTAACAAGAGCGACACCAATTAGCGTGTTAGTAGCAGAGATGCTCTGTGTTAGCAGCGCCGCCGCTCTCATAACTACCATTACAACCACACCATCGTCCATTATAACCACCACTGCCACACCATCACCATAACCACCACAGCGTCACAATATCCACATCATGCCACCACGGCTAGCACTGTGCCAGTGCCAAATTTCATAACCCTACTCCGCCCAGTCACGCTGGCCGTTCCATGTCTTATGTCAATCAACACAACCTTGAATCTCGCCATGATTTGTGCGCAACTGAGACACCCCAACACCACCTACAAGGATCTGCTTCTACATTGCATTTGTCAGTCTACAACACTATTTGTCAGTCTACAAGTATACGGTATCTGCGTATTTAAAACCACACGGTATTTGCATGGAAAATGAAGCTGCGGGGCTTATCGTTGGTTTATTACTATGGGGAAGTGCTAAGCCCGTAGGGATTATACAGCGCCTTTGGGGGGTTGGAAGGCATTCAGTCTCAATTCAAGGACTGGAGCACATCCAATTCCCTAGATCAAGAGCCCCTCACCAGCATCAAGGAACCTCCCTTGATGGGATCGTTGGTCTAAAATATAAATGTAATAATATTTAATAAGAAACTAATGTAAAAACTTTAATCAGAGTCAATACCAGCAATACAGTCTATACAATCACTATCTATGGTATACAATATTGACAAGTAGGTGAATGAGACACATGTTAAGCAGTTACCTCCTGCGAGGCTGCTGGACTGATAACGTCTTTACCTCTCCACTGCATCTGCTATATCCATATTTACTCCTCTATTCGATTAAAGAAGCGCACTGTTTAGCCAAAACTTTTCTGAAATACGTAAATGTACACATGAAATACGAAGTCGGTACAATACGTGAAGACTGTATAATGGGAGTGCAGGAGGAGGGTCAGTCTTGAAGGCAGGAAGTGTTTTTAAGAGTTCTACAGTTGCCCATTTACCTAACAAGCGAAACGTTGCCTCTGTAATGGTTCCCATTCTGCCATAGTGTCTTTTATTGAATCAAGACGCCAGTCTCTCTTTTGATTCTAATGTTTTTAAATTAGTGTGTTAACACACATGTGCCGGATGTGCTGCATACTTGATGTGTCCCTCGGAACGCTGTGTGTGAGGAAGCACACATGGTGAACATTATGTCAGGTTTTGTCATAGTGCCAGTGTTAGTCACTAGGGACCGAGAGCACGGTGTTATTCACTAGGGACCTTGACTACAGTGCTAGTCACTAGGGACCTTGACTACAGTGCTAGTCACTAGGGACCTTGACTACAGTGCTAGTCACTAGGGACCTTGACTACAGCGTTATTCACTAGGGACCTTGACTACAGCGTTATTCACTAGGGACCTTGACCACAGCGTTAATTATTCACTAGGGACCTTGACCACAGCGTTAATTATTCACTAGGGACCTTGACCACAGCGTTAATTATTCACTAGGGACCTTGACCACAGCGTTAATTATTCACTAGGGACCTTGACCACAGCGTTAATTATTCACTAGGGACCTTGACCACAGCGTTAGTTATTCACTAGGGACTCGGCAATGTCCAGCACGGGCAAGCAAACAGTCATTGCTGCCTTTCAAGACGCTGAGACACTCTTGATCCTAAGAATTGGAGGTGTCTTACCCTTGGATCAAACTTATTGCCTCTCACTCCCCAGCTGCTGTATGACCTCTCTGGGTTTAGCGATTCTCAATAATTAATAGTTGCTTATGAATTCCTTGGTTGCGTCGGTACCCCAGGAAACGATAGCTTGACTTGGTTCTGAACACGTGGCTGGCCTGAGGTTTGAACACGTGGCTGGCCTGGGGTTCTGACTGCTGATAATATTACTAGGTGTTCGTGTGTAATGTATGCGAGTCCGGGACAGTGACACAGCTGATAACACTCACAAATGTTTTCAGAGTATTGCTGTGATAGTTCACTGTAATTTGTGGCTCCAGAGGTAATGTATACGAGGGACTTAAGGTGTGGCATTCTGGCTGGAAGAGGGGCTGCTAGGGGGACTTGGCTTGAAGCATCACAATTATATTTCGGGGCTGATGGAATTTTGTGGGAGAGGGTTTCAACTCTTCCTTGGTGATAAATGGTTTAAAAACCGACAAGTTGAAGATTGAGACACTTATGCAACATTTGGGAATCTTTATTGAGGAAACGTTTCGCCACACAGTGGCTTCATTAGTCCATACAAAGGAGAATGGTGAAAAACAGGAAGAGTTTGAGGTAATCAGCCCCTCAGCCTTGAGTCGATGTAATCAGTCCATCAATCTTGAAAATACAGCACAGGTGTGAAGTGGCTTATGTACTGTAGGCAGGAGAGGTGCAGCAGTTGTATGTGGTATCACATTTGACGAATGTGGAAGCAGGTCGTGCCTAAATGTTGCACATGTGTAATTTACCAATTTGTCGGTTCTCAGAACCATTCACCTACACAGCCACTGGAAGGATATATTGACATGGGTCAGTACGCCTAAGTCAATCTCAATTCTTCTGTTTGTGTATGTAGATAATGTTGCCGCGTCACTACTATAGTGGTGGCGTCACTGAACGAGGCATATTAAGACAAGGATCAGTGTCAGGGTTTCCTTTCCCTGACCAATAAACTAACATCATTCACTAGTGAACAAAGTTACCCAATTGGAAAGATTTTTCATGTACGACTTAGCAGCGGTTTCAGACGAGTGGAAGGTTTAGCAAGTGAAGGGTGGAGGGCAAGGTTAACTCGCAGCTCGGTCTCGGCATTCGGCTCACAATTGAAAACACCCAGGTTCGATTCCCTGGCGAAGCGAGACAAATAGCCAAGTCTCTTCACCCCTATTTAAGACTTGCTGTTCCTATTCACCTAACAGTAAATAGTTATGACCTGGATGGTTGCCAGCTCTTGTGGGTCGCTTCCTTTGTGGCTCTTGGGTGTTCCGCGATAATGTCTTTCTCTTCAGTAACAAGACGGGTGTTGCTGACGGATCATAGACCACAAGACTTGTAAAAAAAATGCCGAAAGGGTAGTAGAAAATTTTACAGTGGTAAAACAGTGGGGCGGGATGTAAGATAAGATAGTACGTAATTGCTATGGCCACCGGGGATTTGAACAAAATCTCAGAGGAAACACTGTAAAATGGGATATTATGTATGGAAAATTAAAATTACCTGCATGAATCTCATTAGATACATACTAGTAATTTTATGAAAGTAATGAAGATAATTATTCTTTATCAAGGTTACAGAGCCATGTAGGAATTTTAGGACATCCTACGTCGCAAAAAAAATGTCCTCCTTCGATACCCACTCCAGTTATATCTCCACAAGTCACTCTGGATCTATATTAATTTCAAATGAAATATACATCACCAGGAATTCTGGTACAACATTAATATAAATATGTGGACTATATTAAATTTTAAAAAATGACTACATATACATTGAAGGAGAATTTATCTTAATACCACTCGCCAATTAGTCTGGAGATCACTTGGTGTGTCTTACACAAACCCCTGCCTAAAATATGAAGAAAATACTGGCCAGAATTTCAACATAAAATATAGACATGACTTAGTTGGGGTTCCCTGACTGTCCTGTCCACTCGCCTTCTCAAGTTCTGCAGGACTGCAATTCCAACAATTTCTACTCCTATTTGGGGTGTTTCAACCACAATTTAACCTCCAGAGCGACGAAATTTATGCACATTTCACTAGCGTGCCTTTGCCCAGTTCAAAACAATGGCGTCTCCCATTCCCCCGCGACGCTCACCACTCTCGCTGGTTCTTTATTTTACAAATTAATTTTTATTAACTACAATATATTCCATCAATTTACATACAAAATATATTGTATTTTTGGAAAATATACAGTATTTTCCACATTATGTTTTGCATGGCGTGGAAAATTACGTTGGTGGCAGTCTTAAGAGAGACGACCAAACACTTGACTGAGCCATGAAGACATTTTTACCTAGTTTGCCGGACAAAATACTACTACTACTGCTGCTTTTTAGTCCTGTAACTACAAATTCTAGAAGCAATACTTCCGCCTCCTTGAGTTTGTGGTGAGATCACCCACAACGTCCATATTTATTGCTAAGGTTGATTATTGGTAAGCCTCATCCCTGCGCCATGATGCTGGTCACGTTATAGTAGCGATGACTTCGTAAGTTTGGTCACCAGCGGCCAAATAAAGGCGATATCTTCCTTTTGTTTGCAAGAGCAGTGGCTGGATCAGTTGCTGGGTGTTGGCACCAGGACACTGCTCAGGGAACAGTTATTATTTTCTTAGTCAAGGGCACCACCATGCTCAGCTTGTTGCTGCCATGGTATGTCTTGTCTTGTAGGCGCCTTGCCCTTACTCTACACACATCGACTACCCCTGACCTCGTCTCACTCACTCACACTTGTACATCCAAGTTGGTCACCTTGCCACTTTTTCATTAAGACTGAGCCTTCTGCGATACCGCAGTTTCACCTGTTCATTAAGACTGAACTGTCTGTGAGGCTACTGTACCACCTATTCATTAAGATAACCATCTGTGAGGCTGAAGTGCCACCTATTCATTAAGGCTGAACCATCTGTGAGGCTGCAATAACGGGTCTTTGTGCTGGACTCGACCTTTGTATCTCGCTAGCCGTCACCAAGGCAAGGAGGGGGGGAAGGGGGATAATAAAGGGAAGGGAATGAGGTATGAATGAGAGTTTCCTCTTTATTTCCGGGATGAAGTTGTTTACTTACCTGGGACAAGTAGTGGTATGGTAAATTGTTGTTCTCACTCCACTCTTCCTCTTCCAATTGTAAGTGTACTCGCCTAATTGTAGTTGCAGGGGCCGAGACTCGGCTCCTGGCCCCGCCTCTTCACTAAATGCTACTAGGTCCTCTCCCAGCTCCATGAGCTTTATCATACCTCGTCTTAAAGCTATGTATGGTTCCTGCCTCCACTTCATCACTTGCTAGACTATTCCACTTCCTGACTACTCTGACTGAAGAAATACTTTGTGTGTGTGTATGTATCACCCATTTGTACTCTCCTGTTTATGGTTGGAGGGGTCGAGTCACAGCTCCTGGCCCCGCCTCTTCATTGGTCGCTACCAGGTCCACTCCATCACATTCACACCTTTATATATTTCTGCTGTATGACGCTTTCGGGTTTAGCGCTTAAATCTATTATATGGTTTTTCTCTAGTCAAGGTCAGGTAATTATTGTGAAAGAAAGTCTGGTGAGTAAGATGTGTGCAGCTCTAGATGTTTTTATTATGGCAGTGTTTCGCCCGTACAACAGCCTTCATCAGTCGAATACAAAGGTTATAAAAATACTGGAGAATGAGGTAATCGGTCCCTCAGCCTGGAGTCGATATTCAGTCCATCAGTTTGGAAATTGATAGATTGAACACACGGACTCCAGGCAGAGGGACTGATTACCTCATTCTCCTCCTCATCTTTCACCATTCTTCTGTTGGACTGAAGACGCCGTCTACAGGCGGGCGAAAGAATTCCAAATGCTGCCCAAGTGTCTCATTCTTCAACTTGACTGACACAAGACCATGTACGTCAGGGAGGAGTGATGGAGAGGCACTCAGGTCTGACACAAGACCATGTACGTCAGGGAGGAGTGATGGAGAGGCACTCAGGTCTGACACAAGACCATGTACGTCAGGGAGTGATGGAGAGGCACCAGGGTCTGACACAAGACCATGTACGTCAGGGAGGATGGAGAGGCACTCAGGTCTGACACAAGACCATGTACGTCAGGGAGGAGTGATGGAGAGGCACTCAGGGTCTGATACAAGACCATGTACATCAGGGAGGAGTGATGGAGAGGCACTCAGGGTCTGATACAACCATGTACGTCAGAGAGGAGTGATGGAGAAGCACTCAGGTCTGACACAAAACCATGTACGTCAGAGAGGAGTAATGGAGAGGCAATAAAGGCGAGTCATTTTCTCATTGGTTGATTCAGTGAAAGAACAGGACCTGCTGCTTGATGTCAAGATGTATACTTGTATAAAATCAGTCCACTCTAACACCTAGTGATACTTGTGCACATTTGAACGTTGTCGGGTCTGCTCGTTCGCCTCTTTGCCAGACGTATTTTTTTTTTTAATTCGATTATATAAGGTTAAATGTGTGTGATAGGATTTGATAATGTAATATAACCCAACATAATCTAACACTTTTGCATTAATTAAGCAAAAAAGTATGGTTTTTGCAGAAGTTCAGTTCTCTAAACCCATTTTCGAATCAAGAGTGATATTAATGGGATTTTGAACGCTCCCGGGATGCATTAAGACACCCCGTTGCCAGACGTCATGGTCAGTTTGTTTAATTCGCTTATTTCTGGTTAAGTTACCTATATTTATTGGTGTGTAGTAAAGAAAAGGATGTTTATAGAGCTACAAGAAACTTCGAAATTAACGCCGGGAATCGTGCAAGAATATTAGCATAGTAAATAAGGAAGTAAAAATAGAGATTACAGGGATTGACTGTCATGTGGCTGACAGGTCACGTGATAGATCCATGTCTGATTTCCCTTAGGAATGCAGTGAGAATAATTCAAGCACGAGAATGAGCACCTCATCTCGGAAACTGCTCCTTCTTTGCTATTCATCTCCCCGCAACTCTTCTCTCTGGGTTACTATCCAGGTGGTAAGAATGAGCTAGCTGGACTCTTGTCAGCTGACTCAGATGGTGAGAGCGTCAGGGTCAGGGCTGGCTCTCTCTCAGTAACTTGACTCCTGCCTTGGCTACCTGCCTAGATGGTCACTAAGTAACCACCTCGCCTTACCCATTCTAAACACTGCCGCACTGCCGCTCTGGAACTGATCTTCATGAGAGGATACCCAATGTAAAGCATCCATTTTATTTTGCTCATAACTCGAGAACCCCTCAACCGATCTGATTAAATTTTTGCACGCTTGGTTATGGTGACGAGGTTACCTGGAGGTTATTCCGGGGATCAACGCCCCCGCGGCCCGGTCCATGACCAGGCCTCCCGATGGATCAGGGCCTGATCAACTAGGCTGTTACTGCTGGCCGCACGCAGTCCAACGTAAGAGCCACAGCCCGGCTGATCCGGCACTGACTTTTGGTACCTGTCCAGCTCTCTTGAAGGCAGCCAGGGGCTTATCGGCAATCCCCTAATGCTTGATGGGAGGCTGTTGAACAGTTTTGGGCCCCGGACACTTATGGTGTTTTCCCTTAGTGTACCAATGGCGCCCCTACTTTTTATTGGGGGCATTTTGCATTGCCTGCCCAGTCTTTTACTTTCGAAGGGAGTGATTTCTGTGTGCAGATTTGGGACCATTCCCTCCAAGATTTTCCAAGTGTAGATTATGATATATCTCTCCCTCCTGCGTTCCAACGAGTACAAGTCAAGTGCTTCCAAGCGTTCCCAGTAGTTAAGGTGCTTGACAGAACTTATACGTGCAGTAAAGGATCTCTGTACACTCTCTAGATCTGCGATTTCACCGAGGACCAGATTCTAGGAACAACTTGCATATGCAAGTGCTCTGTAGACTAAGTTATTGAACACACTTCCAGCATCCTGGAATGACAGCTTCCGAAACACTTAACGACGTACCTTCAGACGTTCAAAACAAGATGACTCTTAAATACGACGATGGTGGAGGTGAAATTCAAGTGGGTACATGTAGGCTTGACCATTTTTGTGTAAAACTTGTGAAAGTTTTTTGTTTAATCATTGTAGTTTATTCAGGTACATGTACACACATGTACAGTTTCATAAGTTATACATAGCAGCATGTGTACATTACCTAGAATAAACCCAATAAAATCAGTGATTTCCTATACTGAACAGAGATGAGACAGACGATTGACCCTATAATAATAATGTAATTTCTGCATACTGTATTATGCACAACAACCGGAAGGGGAGGGGGGGGATACCTGGAGTACCTGGAGGTTATTCCGGGGATCAACGCCCCCGCGGCCCGGTCCATGACCAGGCCTCCCGATGGATCAGGGCCTGATCAACTAGGTGAATTTGTTCTAAGCTTTTCACAGTCAACACTTTTTCAAGAGTGATGCCTAGACTGAGTGGAAATCTCAGTGATACTCCAGACTCGGGCGTGCGTCCAGGTTTTGGTTAGCTAAGATCTGTCAGGAAACAAGGAATGTCTGAAGCTACTGAAAATTGATTACTGTCTGGAAAACCTTCCAGCTCCATCCCCAAACATCTTACTGCTTGGTGATTTCAACCTAAGGCATACAAAGTGGAAGAATGTAGCAAATAATGTTATAGCTGAAACAGTCCCCGGAGGTAGCGCAGATGAAAGGTCACACACACACATGAGCTACTAAGTCTCTGCGAAAAACACACCTTAAGCCAGCAGATAGTGGAGCCAACAAAACTAGAAAACACAAATAATGAGGACCTGATAAGAGACATAAGAATATCAGAAACAACTAATTCCGATCATAACCTAATCGAAGTCCAGACGTACATGCATAGGGGTCCTGATCAGCAGAATGCATGTACCTGTGAAGGTGTCTTCACAAAATACAACTTCAACAACAAGAACATCAACTGGGACCAGGTAAACCATGTCCTAAACGAAATATGTTGGGAAGATATCTTAAATGACATGGATCCAAACCAGTGCCTTGAAAGGATCAACTTCCTGGCAGCTGAAGCATGTTCTAGGCATATTCCCCAAAGAAAGAAGAAGAGCAGGAGTAAACTGGAGAGAGAAAGACGCTCCCTCTACAGAAGACGGAGTCACTGAGCTCCTCAGGAGTGCTAGAATATCTGATACACGAAAGGAGGCGCTGACCAGGGAAGTGGAAACTATCGAACTTAAGTTAAATGACTCTTACAGGAACCAGGAGAGACAGGAGGAGCTTAAAGCTATTAGTGAAATTGAAAGAAATTCAAAATATTTCTTTTCATATGCCAAAAACAAGGCAAATACCACATCTAGTATCGGGCCCTTATTCAGACAGGATGGGACTTACACAGATGACAACAAGGAAATGAGTGAAATATTGAAATCCCAGTACGACCTGTGTTTAGTGAACCACTAATCAGTCTGAGGATCGACGACCCAAGTGATTTCTTCATGAATGAGCCTCAAAACTCCATAAATGTATGCCAGATTTCCGACATTACCCTAACTCCGATAGATTTCGAAAAAAGCCATTGACAACATGCCTATGCACTCAGCCCCGGGCCCAGACTCGTGGAACTCTTGTTTTCATTAAGAACTGCAAGAAACCTCTCTCGCGTGCCCCAAGTACACTATGAAGGAGGAGCTTGGACATGGGTGAAATTCCACAGTCACTTAAAACAACGGATATAGCCCCACTCCATAAAGGTGGCAGCAAAGCATTAGCTAAGAACTATAGACCAATACTCTGACGTCCCACATCATAAAAATCTTTGAAAGAGTGCTAAGAAGCAGGATTGCAAATCACCTGGATTCCCAAAATCTGCACAATCCAGGGCAACATGGGTTCAGGGCAGGTCGCTCCTGCCTCTCACAACTACTGGATCACTATGACATGGCCTTGGATGCACTGGAAGAAAATCAGAATGCAGATGTAATATACACAGACTTTGCAAAAGCATTTGACAAATGCGATCATGGCGTAATAGCCCATAAAATACGTGCTAAAGGAATAACTGGATAAGTGGGGAGATGGATCTTCAACTTCCTAACAAATCGAACACAAAGAGTAGTGGTCAACAGAGTTAAATCGGAGGCTGCCATAGTGAAGAGCTCTGTTCCACAAGGCACAGTACTCGCCCCCATCTTATTCCTTATCCTCATATCAGACATAAACAGTGATATACACCACAGCACCGTATCATCCTTTGCGGATGATACTAGGATCTGCATGAGGCTGTCATCTGCTGAGGACGCGGTTAACCTCCAAGAAGATATAAACAAAGTTTTCCAGTGGGCAACGGTAAACAACATGATGTTCAATGAGGACAAATTCCAACTACTCCGTTATGGAAAACTGGAGGAGATAATAACTAGAACAGAGTATACTACTGACTCCGGCCATACAATAGAGCGGAAAAATAATGTAAGGGACCTGGGAGTAGTAATGTCTGAGGATCTCACTTTCAAGGATCACAACAGTGCCACGATCGCACGTGCAAAGAAAATGATAGGATGGATAATGAGAACTTTAAAAACGATAGATGCCAAGCCCATGATGATCCTTTTCAAATCACTTGTTCTCTCTAGGCTGGAATACTGCTGTACATTAACATCTCCATTCAAAGCACGTGAAATCGCAGATCTAGAGAGTGTACAGAGATCCTTTACTGCACGTATAAGTTCTGTCAAGCACCTTAACTACTGGGAACGCTTGGAAGCACTTGACTTGTATCTCGTTGGAACGCAGGAGGGAGAGATATATCATAATCTACACTTGGAAAATCTTGGAGGGAATGGTCCCAAATCTGCACACAGAAATCACTCCCTACGAAAGTAAAAGACTGGACAGGCGATGCAAAATGCCCCCAATAAAAAGTAGGGGCGCCATTGGTACACTAAGGGAAAACACCATAAGTGTCCGGGGCCCAAAACTGTTCAACAGCCTCCCATCAAGCATTAGGGGAATTGCCCTCAAACCCCTGGCTGCCTTCAAGAGAGCTGGACAGATACCTAAAGTCAGTGCCGGATCAGCCGGGCTGTTTGGCTCGTACGTTGGACTGCGTGCGGCCAGCAGTAACAGCCTAGTTGATCAGGCCCTGATCCATCGGGAGGCCTGGTCATGGACCGGGCCGCGGGGGCGTTGATCCCCGGAATAACCTCCAGGTTATGGGTCATATAAATGATCCGCTGCTGGATCCAGACAGTCAGTCATGTCAAGCAACGTCAACCCTTTACCGGGAAGGTGTTCGGGGGGGGTCAACCCCCCCCCCCCCGCGGCCCAGTTCTTGACCAGGCCTTTAAAGAACAAAAAGGCACAACACCGTGACTGGAACAATACACAAATAACCCGCACATAAGAGAGAGAGAGAAATTTATGACAACGTTTCGGACCGACTTTGACCATTCACAAGCCACACTTGTGAATGGTCCAAGTCGAGCGGGAACAGTTACAAGCTTTTCTCTCTCTCCTGTGTGCGGGTTATTTGTATACCATCTACCTTTGGTTGTTGTACATTGATGATCACTTGTTTTGAGATTACTTACATTGTAAAAAAAAAAAATTGTCGCTAAGCTCTTGCTTCACACGGTGAGGGTCCGGATTCGATTCCCGGCGAGGGTAGAGACTTTGGGCGTGTTTCCTTACACCGGTTGTCCATGTTCACCCATCAGTAATAATGGGTACCTGGGTGTTAGTCGACTGGTATGGGTCGCATCCTGGGACAAAATTGACCTAATTTGTCCGAAATGTTCTGCATAACAAGCGGCTTTCTGTGTAGTAGTATGTTTTTTTTTTTTCGCCGGTATTCTCCTGGCCCGGGTCTTTTCCAAGTAGTGGCGACCCGGCCTTGGCTCCCTATCTGGGGAGTGTCTCGAGACTTAAGTCTCCCATGGGACGAGGTATAATACCTCCTCATCTTTGGGACCAAGTGTCCCCAGGCCTAGCCACATTCCCCGCCCTCACGGGGCTCGTAGAGAGAAGCTAGGCCTCTGGTCTACCATCTACCCCGCCTCAAAGGGGCTCGTGGGGATGGCAGTCTTATGAGCTGCAGATGGTAGCAAGCTCAGGCCTCTCTTGACCTTCATAGTAGTAGTATGTAATTGATGTCAGCTATGGTCTGTGTACCTTGTTCATGTACTTGTAAAAATAGATATTATATTATTAAAAAGTTGATTAGCTCTTAAGTTAATCTTAAGTTAATTTTAAGCCTGCCCATAATGCTCTGCATACAAGGGGCTTTGGCATGGTGCACTTTAAAAATTGTATTCCTTGTACTTCTCTGTATCATGTTCAAATTAATAAATAAAAAAAAATAAAAGGGGGGGGGAATATGCTTTAAAGAAAATGGTAAATATAAGAAGGAAAATGGTGGCGAGTGCATGACCCGGGGGGGGGGGACATTTGTAAATTGAGGAATATAGGAAGTAACTGCATCTCTGCTGGCTGTTGCCACGAAACCTCGTACAAATTTTGTAACTTTTGCAATTGTTTTATATAGCAGATTGTGAAGAATTGAAACTAGGTCACTATGACTTAATTTTATATTTAGGAAAATATATAAATGATTTTGTAAACTAGTATAAAAATAACCTCGTCGCTCTTGTGTGGTCTCCGTTCAGGCTGACGGATTTTATTACCAGACTTGAAAATCCACCCAATGTTACGGAGTATAAAAAAAATCCATCCTAAGTGACGGAGTTTGATAGGAAAACTTGTATAATAATTATTAATAATATCTTTATTTACAAGTACATGTACAAGGTATACACACCATAGCTGACATCAATGATATACTACTATATAGAAAGCCGCTTGTTATGCTGAGCATTTCGGGCAAATTAGGTCAGTTTTGTCCCAGGATGCGACCCACACCAGTCGATTAACACCCAGGTACCCATTTTAAACTGATGGGTGAACAGGGACAGAAGGTTTCTTGTGGAAACACGTCCCTAATGTTTTCTAGCCGTACCGGAGGAGATTCAAACCCCGGACCTGTGTGTGAGCTGAGTGCGCTAGGGATTGAGCTACGGGACACCTAAATAATAGGTTATTACAAAGACCCCAATGGAAATACGTCACTTTGTCAAACTTTTATGGGCTACCTTAAGTAATCTACACATGCTGTTATGTATGATAATTTATGTAACAGTATTTAGGTGTACTTGTACCTGAATAAACTTGCTAACCATCACGGTGTCTCGTGGTTCGACTGACAACGCCCCTGGTTCAGTCCCCGTCATGAGTGGAAACATTGGGTATATTTCCTTACACCTGCTGTCCCTGTTCACCTAGCAGTAAGTAGGTACCTGGGTGTTAGTCGACTGGTGTGAGTCGCATCCTGGGGAACAACATTGAAGGACTCCAATGGAAATCCTCGACGACGCACTGACTTTCTAGGGTTATCCTGGGTGGCTAACCCGCCGGAAGAATCATGCATGATTTACTCACCTAATTGTGGTTGCAGGGGTCGATATTCAGCTCCTGGCCCCGCCTCTTCACTGAGCACTACTAGGTCCTTTCTCTCCCTGTTGCATGAGCTTTATCATACCTCATCTTAAAGCTATGTATGGTTCCTGCCTCCACTACCTCACTTGCTAGACTATTCCACTTCCTAACTATGACTTAAGAAATACTTATGAAGTATGTTAGCGAAACACTTCTTACTGTTCTTAAAATTTTAGCATAAAATAAGGTAAACACAATATGATGCTTTTGATTTCCTTAATTTTTAAAAAAAACAGGAGATAATCTTTTGTGTATTTTCTAATATAAAATGACACAAATCCGTTAAAAAAAGTGTGCTAGCTTGAGTCACTCCTGTGAGTTTATATAGTAATTAAGTAGGAAGAAACTGAACGAGCAAGTACAGAGTAAACTAGGAAAACTATATTTAGGCTTCATTAGTAGTGGTGTGGCCGGATGGTGGTGTGGCCAGGGGGAGGTAGTGGTGGTGTGGCCAGGGGGAGGTAGTGGTGGTGTGGCCAGGGGGAGGTAGTGGTGGTGTGGCCAGGGGGAGGTAGTGGTGGTGTGGCCAGGGGGAGGTAGTGTGGTGTGGGACTAGGGGAGGTAGTGGTGGTGTGGCCAGTGGGAGGTAGTGGTGGTGTGGCCAGGGGAGGTAGTGGTGGTGTGGCCAGGGGAGGTAGTGGTGGTGTGGCCAGGGGAGGTTGTGGTGGTGTGCAGGGGGAGGGATGGTGGTGTGGCCAGGGGGGTATGTGGTGGTGTGGCAGGGGGGTAGGTGCTGTGGTGTGGCCAGGGGAGGTTGTGGTGGGTGGTGGCCAGGGGGAGTAGTGTGGTGTGGCCAGGGGAGGTAGTGGGGGTGTGGCCAGGGGAGGTAGTGGGTGGTGTGGCCAGGGGGAGGTGTGGTGGTGTGGCCAGGGGAGGTTGGTTGTAGTGGCCAGGGGGGTAGTGGTGGTGTGGATAGGGAGGTAGTGGTGGTGTGGCAGGGGAGGTAGTGGTGGTGTGGCCAGGGAGTAGTGTGGTTGTAAGGCCAGGGGGAGGTTGTGGTGGTGTGGCCAGGGGGAGTAGTGGTGGTGTGGCTAGGGGAGGTAGTGCGTGGTGTGGCCAGGGGGAGTATGGTGGTGTGCCAGGGGAAAATATGGTGGTGTGGCCAGGGGATTAGTGGTGGTGTGGCCAGGGGAGGTATGGTGGTGTGGCCAGGGGAGGTAGTGGTGGTTGGCCAGGGGGTAGTGGTGGTGTGGCCAGGGGGAGGTGTGGTGGTGTGGCCAGGGGGAAGAGTGTGGTGTGGCAGGGGAGGTAGTGGTGTGTGGCAGGGGAGGTGGGTGGCAGTGGCCGTGGAGGTAAGTGGAATGTGTGTGCAAGGGAGGCTAGTGTGGTGTGCGTAGGGGAGTATGGTGTTGTGGTCCAGGAGTGTTAATTGTGGTGTCCAGAGGAGAGGGAATGTGTGGGGAGGGGTTAATATGTGGTGTGATCAAGGGGGGTAGGGCATTTGTGGTGTGCAAGGTCATGATAGCGAGCTGGTGGTAGTGGGAAGACGTTGCCAGGGGAAGTGTAGTGGGGGGGTGGCCAAGGGAAGACCAGTGGGGGGGGATGGACAGGGGGTAGGTTTGTACAGTAATATGTAATTAGAGCTTTAACATCAGCTTCATCATTGTGGCTGTTGGCTGGGAAGGCGGTCTATCTTCTAAAGAAAACGAGGTTTTAGACGGATTTATGAATGTTGAAAAAGCCACATTCAGCAGTGGATGCATCCTTGGTTTTTCAATGTAAGTCTCGTTGTAAAGCAACTTCAGTTTTACTCGCCCAATGTTCATCAGAAAAATTACTCCCTGGTCAGATTTTTTTTTTTGCAGTTTTTTACCACTTTCTCGTATAATTGATTAATTTTGGGTTAATTTTAGTTGTTAAATCCCAGATAGTTGACTGGGAAAGAAAACGGATGAAGGGAGGGGGCAGATGGCTGATAAGGAAATATAGTAGTCGAATATGCAGTATTTAGAACATTTATTAGAACTTTTGCACACTAGAAGCGAAACATCTAATGTCCTAAAAAAAATCAGCTGCATTTTATAGTGTATAATGTAATTTGGTATGTCTATCAAACTTCTGTATATAGAATCCCACTTGACCTCCCAACATGTAGGGTCTTCAAATACGGTTTGCAGCATATTTCTAAGTTAGGTTGTCTTCTATTTCTAAAAATAAATTTTAACATACTACATCTGAAACAATATGAATATAACAGTAAACAGACAGTCATTGTGCACGGTGTGAGCATGTGTCATAATTAAACTGCTGAGGGTGCCTTCAACTGTCTTCCATTTGTCTGTTCTTAAGAGGATGCCTGTAATATCCGTATATATATATATATATATCTAAGGGGCTCTGTTGGTAGCGCACTCAGCTTTCATACTGAGGGTACGTGGTTAGATTTCTGGTACAGGTGTAAACGCTGGGAATTTCTTTACACTTACTGTACTGTTCATCTACCAGTAAATAGGTACCTGGGTGTTAGTAGACTGTTGTGGGTGGCATCCCAGGGAACGATATACCTTAAAGCTCGGCTTTGATATGAGCTGAGGATAACAGCTTTTAGCCTGTAAAATTTATATAAAAAAAGAAAGTGAACTACCCATATTCCCCAAATACATTTTTTTTACATTGTACATTGTTATTTAGAGAGAGAGTAGCCAAAATACCTCCATGCATGTTACAATACACCAGGCGCATATGTGGTAAACTCGTAGGGGTCATACATCGTTTGGGGGTAATGAAATACATTCAGGCTCGATTCATGGAACTGAAATACAGGTCTGGACTATATTGCCATCAATTTTGAATCCATATTCACAAAAAGAAATATACTGAAGTTTTACCCTATTTCTCGGACAGTAAAAACAAAACAGGAATGATTAGTCATGGTTTAGTTTTTTAGGTATGTACATAAGTACAATTATCATACAGTGCGTTAGCAATAATTATATATTATTGTTGCTAACGCACTTGGCTCACACACTGAGGTCAGAGGTTCAATCCCCTGTACGGGTGGAAACATTAGGACATGTTTCCTTAAGACACCTACTGTCCCTGTTCACCTAGCAGTAAAATAGGTACCTGGGTGTTAGTCGAGTGGTGTGGGTTGCATCGTGAGGACAAAAATTGACATAATTTTGCAGGAAATGCTCAGCATAACAAGGGACTTTCTCAGTAGTATTATGTCAGTTAGGTTTGTGCGCATTGTACATGTAGAAATAGGATGATTATTATTTAGGTTGTTTTATGATGTTGCAGGTGGATCATGCCACTGATGAGACTTGGTTACCAGCGTTCCTTGGATGTCCATGATCTGTACAGTGTCCAGGAGCAGGATTCTTCCAAGGAACTAGGTGATAATATTCAAAAGTAAGTAGACCTTTAACTTGTCTTAATAATTTAAGTAGACAGCCATTATTGTCAGTGTTCAGCTCCTCAAAACTTAAAGGCTAACCGAGCAGCTAACAAAGTCTGGGCTTGGAGCCAGGCTGCAAGGGTAGAACCTCTGAAAATGATCACAGATGTCATGGGTATCTCAAGTGTTTGCCATCACTTGTAGCTGCAGTTATATCTACACTGTTAAGTGTCCCATTAATATAGTACAATTAGGGTTAACACACACCTTAGTGCCTGGAATCACACACTTTCAGTGGTGTACCTGTCATTAAAGAAAACTGGCAGAGATGGTCAGAAAAGTGTCAAAAAGTGAAAATTGTAGATAGGTGAATGGGTCTGAAATGTGTATTAATCCATTTAATAGTACTGTACAAACAAATTCCCCCATAGTGGGGTTTATACCTAAATGTAAACAGTCTGAATGGCTCTCTCCATGATCTTACCTCAGACACCTGATGCTGATGAAAAAATTCTCTCAACCTTCCATTTAGAACCTGTTTATGCACGTGTGAATATGCCTTATTTATTTATTTATTTATTTATTTATTTATTATACATTTGAGCACACATACAGAGGTACAAAAAAATACAGATAAGAGCAGCATGCCAAAGCCACTTATACTATGCATAGCATTACGGGCCGGCTTAAAATTAACTTAAGATTAACTAAGCAATGATGAAGTCAGTGATAAAACATTAATGTAAACAGATTACTATAAAGCACAAGTGAGTATTACAAAGACAGGTCATATGGTTGCATTCAGTCATATGAAGGATTCTGTTAGGTAGTGTATTTAAAAAATAATAAAGTTAGATTCGGTTTTAGGTTTAACATTTATGTGATATAATTGTGAGAAACATTTAAGATATACAATTTATAAGGTTCAGTTATTCAGTATTTATTTGGTTTTGGGTGAGTAAGTGATCTTTGAGTAGAGACTTGAATTTATAAACAGGTAGTGTTTCTTTTATATTTACAGGTAATGAATTCCAGATTTTAGGGCCTTTTATGTGCATTGAGTTTTTGCATAGTGTGAGATGAACACGAGGAACATCAAAGAGTGATCTGTGCCTTAATACTGTACTGCAGTTTGTTTCATGATATTGGCATTTTGATAACCACTTTTACAAAATATTCATAATATTGTTCATTTTTATCACATTTAATTAATTAACCCTTTATGGAACAGGTCAATAAATTTATTGGCCTGCCTAGTAAAGGGTTAATCTTGTGATTTTGTTAATTCAGGAGCTTGACAGTTTTCACTTTTTTCTTGTAGATTCTATTGTGCAATTGTTACATTGTTCTAGTGTGAGGTGATGTATGCATGTGTTGTTAAATACTTTGTTTCACAGAAAGTGGGATGAAGAACTAGAGAGGAGCAAAAAGAAAGGGAAGAAAGCAAGCTACGTCAGAGCACTCGTTCGGTGCTTTGGATGGGAGTATGCACGTGTTGGTTTGTATGCAGCTTTCGAAGAATGTGTCCTAAGGTACTGTTTCTCTCCTTAAGTCATAATTTATAGAGTAAATTTCTTATACACGAAGTTGAACTTTTTTTGTAATTTAGCTCCTGCCAGCCTTCAGTGGATGAGTAAATGGTAAGTACAATACTACTTACAGGTTACTCCATGCTGCTTTTGTTGACCATGCATGTTAGTGGGCTATAATATTGTGATGCAATATATCTTGTGTTGATTTAGCATCCATTATTGTATTTTGACTGTTTTTTTTATTAGTTTGCTCTATTACAAACTAATTTTTTGTCAGTAAGTTTCATATTCTGTTTTCAAAAGAGTAGCACTAAAATTTGAGAATTTGTAAACTATGAAAAAAAAATTAGAAATGCAGGGTGTCCGCTAAGTCCATTTTCAGATTTCAAGAACTTATCACAACAGTATGGTAAAATATAGGAAAAGGCAGCTTTCTGCATATAATTATCACAATATGAAGTTCCCTGGCAGATGGACTGGGAGTAACGACTCCTATCATATGGTCCGCACTCTTGTCTCAGATTACACCTTTAGACTTCTTGTCAGGTTTATGCAGAATTGTTTTCACTAATGCCAGTGGCTGACATAAAAAAAAAACACTGCACTAGAATAAATAATTTCATCAGAAAAGCCACACCATACTTGTTGGCCAATGTGTGGAAAGAACCAGTGTATCGATTAGCTGTATTATGTCTGTTATGGGTGCTTATGTTGAGGCTGCATAGATTAGACAATGGTGAAGCTGTATAAAAATGTAGAAAGCAGTATTTTCATACAATTTTTTTATTAACACAGTTTCCCACTGAGGCAGGGTGGCCCCCCAAAAAAGTGAAGAAACACTTTAATCATCACTCACTCCATCTGTTAAAAAAAACAATTGAAATTGGCAAAGAACTTTGTGGACACTCAGGTTGGATTTTAATCTATGAGTGATACCTATATCACATTGCTACCAAGTGATTTACAAGATTACTGTTGGCAGAATGTGTAATGTAGTGGTCTTGCAACCCAGTAGTACTGTACAAAGTTCAATTTGTACTGAGGAAGCATTATTAGTTTCTAATTTTATTTAATCTAATTTCTGGTGTATAACCATATAATCTCTAAATTGGTCCAAAAAGCCTTCAGTTGATTCATGAATATTCAGGTAAATAAGGAAAGTATATTGTTTTCTTGTTCACACTTCTTATGTAGTAACATCAGAACCCTAAGTTGGCTGACTCGTTCATGCTGAACTTTGCACTACAGTACTTTTTTGTTTTATCTGGGAATCTAGTTCCTAAGACTTAAATGTTGTTACTAAAAATGTTTCATTATGCTAGTGTAATTTGACACTGCCTTGTATAGCTTTTGTTATGCTGTTATTTAGTAATTTTAAGTTTTGTACCTAAATTTAAGTAATTTTTTGTTATGAATCTGTTTACTATGCAAGCTTAATCAGCAGTAAACTGTGATAGTTTTACATTATACCTGTTTTGTTCCTCGACCAGATTTCTGCTTGTTCGGTGCTCAGCCTGGTATCCTATGTATGTTTATTGTTGTAATTCAAGTTACAGTACTTATGATACTGCTTGCATTGTAATTATTCCTGTGTTCCTGTTAGATATGTCCTGCTCATTATTATGGTGGCAATATGGATGTAAAGTTTTTAAATTGAAGGTTAAAAAAAAATCTAAGGTTCAGGTTTTAAAATATAAATTGATAAGTAGACTAATTACACATACAAAACATGAACTAATCTTGTTTAAAGCTGCATTTGAATTCTGGCTTTGTTTCAACTTGTTTAATGTAAAGTATTTTCTTTGAGTTTGTTGCATTATGCAGAACTCTGGTCATTAAGGCACAGATTTTTGACACTGTAAATACTTGTTAATGAAATGGCCTAATTGCTGCCATGTTCCTGAAACTGGCTTTGTTGACTTGGAGTTTGTTGCATTAAAAATAAGCAAAATCTGCTAGCTTATTTTTGTGTTACTAGTAGAGTATACATGGCTTCTTGACTGTGTAGATGTTTGTAATGTTTTTAGCAGTCTTAATCAGCACAGTAGTCCTGATACCTTCCTCCATTCTAATTGTTCTTTATCTTGATCTCTCTATTCAAACAATTCAATTATCTTGTACTTCTATCCCCCTTTGTTTTTTCCCTCTCTCCCTTCTCTTTGCTTTCCTCCCCTTGCTTCATCCCTCTTGCTTTTCCTATTCACCCCCTTTCCCCTCTTTTCTCTATCTTGCCCACCTCTCCCATTTGAGTGCTCTTCCTCTGTTGTTTCTTCCAATAACTTCTCTTGTTTTCATATTTACCTACTTCCCATTTTCTCCCTTTATGTAAGAGTGGCACTGTTACAGGGTAGCTCAGCCCCTCTTGCTTGGCGGTTTGATCCGCTATTATGACAACCGCTCTGTCATGAGTCTCACCTCTGGGGTGGTGTGTGCTGCAGGCATTGTTCTCATTGCTGTGCTACACATATTTGTCTACCACCCATTCAACTTCAAATGTCGCCGCATCAGCCTGCATGCCAAGACAGCTTCTTGTACCTTGATCTTCAGAAAGGTAGGTCTTTCTCTGCATCAACTAAATCTGATGTGAAACATAACAGCTACATCTATAGAAGCACATAGACATAAATTAAAGCTTGTTATAAAATTGAAATATGTTTGGAATTCTAATACTTGTGCATTTATCTTTGGTTACTCCATGAAGAGGGATGCCTTGATGGTAGTAAAGGGCTCTTGATCTCAGGAATTGGGAGCTATCCTTCCCCTCTATGGATCACTGCTGATTACACCTTTTACCCAGGTGCTGCATGACCCTTATGGGGTTAATGCTTTCCCATATAATATTACAAAGAGTAGTACTGTAGTAATCTTTTTTTTTTTTTCACAATCCATGCATGTTAATATTAGTTTAGAGGCTTGTAGTGCTTGTCTAGAGCTCTGCTGTCATGCACCGTGATGCGTTAGAGGTGAGAATTTCTACAGTATAGTTAAGGTGGGTTTCAGGTGCATGCTGCTGCTTCTCAACACATCGCTTTCATATCTTAAAAGATTTTCAAATTGAAGAATTATACTAGACACAAAATTGTTTTCCTTGTTATATATGTTGTTAATATTTCTATTATGTATATGTTGTATTCAGAATGACTTTAAAATTGGTTATACGTTGAAAATAAATGGTATAAAATACCGACACAATGGAAACATAAACACATATGCAGTTTAATGTGATCCTTTATTGACAACGTTTTGCCCACACAGTGGGCTTTTTCAAGTCACAAACAGATCTACCTGGGGTGGAAGGAATGGGAGTATTTATAGTCAGGTTCAGAATGTTGAGGTCAGGTGGAGAATGCTGCATCTGATGATCTACCGGGTGGGGTTATAGAGTCTTGTCCAATACCCCTGCCAAGCTACCCAAGACTCTATAACCCCACCCGGTAGATCATCAGATGCAGCATTCTCCACCTGACCTCAACATTCTGAACCTGACTATAAATACTCCCGTTCCTTCCACCCCAGGTAGATCTGTTTGTGACTTGAAAAAGCCCACTGTGTGGGCGAAACGTTGTCAATAAAGGATCGCATTAAACTGCATGCGTGTTTGTTTCCATTGGTTATACGTCTTTAACACTGATGTGGAAAATTAGTTTTAGATTGTTTGGTGACTGTTTACCTTCATAGTTTTATTTAATCATATATTAAACTTGGAAAAAAGAGAAATACGCATTTTGACTTTTAATCTATTTTTTTTTTTTCAGTATCATTTTACACAAAATAAATTTTTCTGTTATTGTATTTGAGAATAGAGATCCTAGTTATGTTTCTGAGGTTTGCATTCTGGAACTTAAAATTCCCAGTGCTGTTTACATGTCTTTAAATAACAGAAAAGGCACAATACCGTGACTGGAACGATACACAAATAACCCGCACATAAGAGAGAAACTTACGACGACGTTTCGGTCAGACTTGGACCATTTACAAAGTCCAAGTCGGACCGAAATGTCGTCGTAAGCTTCTCTCTTTTATGTGCGGGTTATTTGTGTACATATCTTTCTTTTTTATAGTTCACTGTGATTTGACTTAACAAGGAACAAGTTTTGCTAGACTTGCTAATGCTTTATTTTATCTTGAAAGCCTTAGAAGATGACTGGCAAAAAATATACTGAGGATGAGAGGGCATACTGGTCAGTACTATGGAATTTTGTTTCGTGAACTCCACATTCTTGCAGAAAAAATATACTACATGTTTCAACTAAATTTATATCCTTCTGGTTCCTTGTATTTCAGGCCATCACTGATAGCAAGTTATTTTGAGAAAATTAAATAAAGGTATTGGAGTTTTGCTGACATTTGCCCCAGCTTAGTGTCTGATCATATCAGAAGTTTTGAAAGTACTGTATACTACAACCCTGACCTTAGTCTTTGATCATATCGGTAGTTTTGAAAGTACTGTATATACTACAAATAGTATACAACAACCCTGGTGTTAGTGTCTGATAATGTCTAGTTTTGAAAGTATACATTTTGTTCCTATCTGTCGATCACTAACAGAGTATACAATATCTGTGAAGACAGTTACCATGTTTATTATAGTAATTGAGAATAAGTGTACCTGACCTTGTTTCCCAGGAAGTGAATAGATTTACCTGGAAGGCATTTCGGGGATCATTTTCATAATTTAAAATGCATTGAATTTCTTTTATTTGTGTGTACGTGTGTGCACACCTATATATGGTTACAGGGGTTGAGTCATAGCTCCTGGCCCTGCCTCTGCTGTTCACTACTGGGTGAATGTGCATGTGAATTTGAAAGATGAATAAAATCAAATTAGAATTATCTTTTCTGAATTAGATTTTCTGCATAAAATGCTGTAAGATGAGCTCTTGAACCCGTGTTTGTATTGCAATTACTACTATTGTTGGATATAAACAGTCTGGAAATTTAAAATAATGTAGGTTTTCCAAACTTTATGCAAATTTGCTATTACAGTGGACCCTCGACCAACGATATTAATCCGTTCCTGAGAGCTCATCGTTAATCGAAATTATCGTTAGTAGAGTTAATTTCCCCATAAGAAATAATGGAAATCAAATTAATCCGTGCAAGACACTCAAAAGTATTGAAAAAAAAAAATTTACCATGTGAAATATTAATTTTAATACATACAAACTGAAGAAGACATGTACAATTACATGACACTTACCTTTATTGAAGATCTGGTGATGATTGATGGGATGGGAGGAGGGGAGTGTGTGGATGGTGTTGGTGTTTAGAAGGGGAATCCCCTTCCATTAGGACTTGAGGTGTCAAGTCCTTTTCCGGGGTTACTTCCCTTCTTCTTTTAATGCCACTAGGACCAGCTTGAGTCACTGGACCTCTGTGCACAACATATCTGTCCATAGAGGCCTGTACCTCCTGTTCCTTTATGACATTCCAAAAGTGTTTCACAACATTGTCAGTGTCACAATTAAACACTTGTTCAGGTTTCAATTCTTCACTGTCTATGTACAGTGGACCCCCGGTTAACGATATTTTTTCACTCCAGAAGTATGTTCAGGTGCCAGTACTGACCGAATTTGTTCCCATAAGGAATATTGTGAAGTAGATTAGTCCATTTCAGACCCCCCAAATACACGTACAAACGCACTTACATAAATACACTTACATAATTGGTCACATTCGGAGGTGATCGTTATGCGGGGGTCCACTGTACTCCTTGAATTCCTGCACATATTTTTCAGCTGCTTTTTGGTCCGAACTGGCAGCCTCACCATGCCTCATCACACTGTGTATGCCACTACGATTCTTAAATCTCTCAAACCAACCTTTGCTGGCCTTAAATTCACTCGCATCACCACTAGTTGCAGGCATTTTTCTAATTAAATCGTCATACAACTTCCTAGCCTTTTCACATATGATCGTTTGAAAGATGCTATCTCCTGCTATCTGTTTTTTGTTTATCCACACCTATAACAGTTTCTCAACATCTTCTATCACTTGCGATCTCAGTTTCGAAAACATAGTTGCACCTTTGGCAAGATGAAGATTGAGGCACTTATGCAGCATATGGAAATCTTTATTCAGGAAACGTTTCGCCACACAGTGGCTTCATCAGTCCAATACAAAGAGGAAGGCGTAAGGTGAGGAGGAGAATGAGGTAATCAGTCCCTCAGCCTGGAGTCGATGTGTTCAGTCCATCAATCTACAAGATTCTACAAGATTGATGGACTGAACACATGACTCCAAGGCTGAAGGGAACTGATTACTCTTTCTCCTCACCTTACGCCTTCCTCTTTGTATTGGACTGATTGAAGCCACTTGTGGCAAACGTTTCCTGAAAAAAGATTTCATATCTGCATAAGTGTCTCAATCTTCAACTTGTCGGTTTTTCAAACCATTCATCCCCTTTTGGGAGAACAGCTTCCTGATTGCCGTTTTCTGGCCCAAAAGTAGCAATGGTTGATTGGGGTTTTGTGTACAACTGGCCAGCTCGGAGACACGCACTCCACTTTATACTTAGCAATGAATCTCTTTCTTCATATCCTAGTAATTCTACCCTTTTTGCTGTAGGTTGGCACTAGAAGCTTTCTTGGTCCATGGTGACTATTTTGCAGGTGCAAAAAAAAACACTAAATCACTGTGATAATATGAAATGTTCGATTGTAGTTGGAGGGGCCCGCGGGGGCTGGCGGGAGTAACACGGGCCCAAAAGTGGACAGTCTGAATGGAAGAATGTGTTGGTCGGTTTTTTAGCGTGTGAGGAAAAATTTTTGCTTTTTAAATGTATTGCTAGTCGGTTTTAACATTGACGATGACATCTTTGGTCGACGGCCCAGTATAGTTGATTTTCCATTTTGTTGAAAATTTATGATGTGTAATTTCACTAGGATATGCGTTTGCTGAAGGTATTAAAGTTATTAGCAAATAAAGGGGGCCTGATTGACTTAATGCAGTACAATGAGCCTAAAATGCTAGACCCAAAAAGAAAGGGGGGCCCCTCTCTATTAACCTGATGCGTACAGGTGCTCTCAACTTATGGTTTGACTTACGAATTTCAAAATTTACTATGGGCAAAAACATTTCTTTGGAGACGAAACTTAAGATAAATTTTCCCGCATGAAAACGAATCCGTAACTTTTTTCCAATGTGTGGCGTTCCCCGTCGTGGCATGGTGGCCCAAAAAGAAAAAGCACCTCATTTATGCAAACACTGTCTCTGCGAGGCCACAGATAAGACAGTTAGTTCACTCCAAATAGCAAATATCCCAAACCCTCTTTTAAAGTGTAGGTTGTAGACCACCTCCAGGATTAGATCCGGGTAATGGTGTCCTAAATCCCTCACAAAAAATTACCTTGCTTCACTCCGTAACTTGTTCATTTATTTACTTTTCAATTGGTATATATAATTACTGTAATTATTTACTTATTTAGCATATATTCTATTCGACTTAGTCTTTTGTCGGAACGTAACCCCCCTTGTAAATTAAGGGGCCATTGCACTTTAAATGTTTGGGTTGGGAGGGTCCCTACTGCAGCCCAGTTCTCAAAAGGTGCCAAACCCATTGGGCAAAATGTTTTTGGTCTATTTTCCCTCCCTTCTTCCCCCCTTCTTTTGGGTTAATAAAAAATCAAATTTCTGGGCTTATGTGCAATTTTTTCTTAAATAAATTTTTTGTCCTTTTATTTTTTGCAGGAAGCAAAGGTTTAAGCTTTAAATTATTCTAAGACAGGATGTTTTGGTCTTATATAGTTATTGCTCAAGGTATTGGTTATAAGGAAAAAATTTTTTTCTATTTATTTGCATATTCTAAAGGGAATGGTGGTGGTCTTTCAAATTTTAATCTTTGCAAGCAAAGTTTTTCCTCTAGAAAGGTGCCTTGCTTTACAGGATTGGTCAGCCCTCTGCCTGGGTGGACTGATCGTTATTTCAATAGGGGGGGAAGGGTACACGAATGGACGGTTTGGGTTTTTCGGGGGCGTGGTGATGGATCGGTCTTTTTTATTTGCAAACCATCCCCTTTTCTGGGGCATACAGCATGTGGCATGCAGATCGGGTAGCAAGCTGTGCCGAAACAGAAAGGTAGGTGAAGGGGTGCATCTCTTGCATCTTGCCTGCTTTTTTTTTTTTTTTTTTTAGTTTGCTGCTTAGTACTGGGTGAAAGAAGATAAATTAGTTTTGTTTTTCACAGTTGAAAAACCTGTTAAGATTCTTCTTTTCCATAGCACTATAGTATTTACTAGCAAAGCAATTCTAATTTTCAGTGCCATTGCATTCACTTAAAAACAGCTTTTCTTTTTATCGTCTTTAACCCATAAACAGTCCAAACAGATCGACGTTCAAATTCGTAATGCTACAAAAGTAGATCTACTTTTTTTACATATTTTCAAATATAACAAAAAAAATGTAGATAAAAGTTTTTTTACACGTTTTCAAATGTAAAACAAAAGAGATCTACATTTTTTTATGTTCTTTCAGATGTTGAAAAAAACGTACATGTATATATACGTTTGGACCATTTAAGGGTTAACAGTCACTAACAGCACAATTCTACTTCTTCTAACACTAAGGCATTCACTACCAAGATAGCTCTACTTTTCATTTTATTATACTATTCACTTAGTCTTCTGTAGTTCTGCTTTCTATAACATTAAGGCATTTGCTAAAACAGCAGTTTTAATTATCACTGCATGTAAACACTCATCCTTATGTTAATATAAAGTAAGAAATATAATCATGTATTATTAAAGTAGACTTTAAAAAGTTATGACTGTATATTTTGTTTGTTGACTGTCTTGCTATTCTTTGTGGCCAGAGATTCCAAGAGATTCTTCCACATCACAAGTTTCTCCTTGATTTTTTTTTATTTAGCTTGTTCCCTCAAGTCCTTTGCTTCAACAATACATTCATGTAACTTACATTATTTACAACCTTTTCCTAAATAGATCATTGAGTTTCACACTAGTTACAGTGTGCTAATGTTTGCTTGCTTTAAACATTGGTGAGATAACAAATGGGAGGACTACATCAGGCAGTGCAAGACACATGGTCACTGCTTCAAGTTGTTAGCTTCATGTGCTCTGTTTAAATTGGAGGACAGTATAGCATGTGACATTAATAGGTGTGACTCTCGAAGGTGTTTCATCTTGTATTAAACTATTCTTTAGTCTGCATATTCAATTTGATGAAATTCCTATATTCTTTCAGTGTGTGTGAATGCTTGTATTGGGGTAAAGGGTGACAGGAGATGAGTTCTCTGGCTAGGATGTCTGCACTTGTTCAGTGCATGGGAGAAAATGGTTGGTAGGCAAGATGCTTGCAAAGGATTAATATGCTTCACTTTGAATGAGGTGTAACATACACAGATGGGAATTTATTAGAATATACAGTCATAGTCTAGGTAGTAGGTTGGTAGACAGCAACCTGCCAGGGAGGTACTACCATCCTGCCAAGTGAGTATAAAACAGAAACCTGTAATTGTTTTACATGATGGTAGGATTGCTGGTGTCTTTTTTTTTGTCTCATAAACATGCAAGATTTCAGGTACATCTTTCTACTTCTACTTACACTTCGGTCACACTACACATACATGTACAAGCATATATATACACACCCCTCTGGGTTTTCTTCTATTTTCTTTCTAGTTCTTGTTCTTGTTTATTTCCTCTTATCTCCATGGGGAAAGGAGAACAGAATTCTTCCTCCGTAAGCCATGCGTGTTGTAAGAGGCGACTGAAATGCCGGGAGCAAGAGGCTAATAACCCCTTCTCCTGTATATATTACTAAATTTGAAAGGAGAAACTTTTGTTTTTCCTTTTGGGCCACCCGCCTCGGTGGGATACGGCTTGTACGTTGAAAGAAAGAAGATACAATCAGAGTAACTTGTACAGTATACTGTACACTTTTGATTCTCTTGCAAAGTTCTTTTATACGATTCTCTCATATATTGAAGATTTTCTGAATCTTTCTTTCAACAAACCGACCGTATCCCACCGAGGCGGGGTGGCCCAAAAGGAAAAACAAAAGTTTCTCCTTTCACATTTAGTAATATATACAGGAGAAGGTGTTACTAGCCCCTTGCTCCTGGCATTTTAGTCGCCTCTTACAACACGCATGGCTTACGGAGGAAGAATTCTGTTCCACTTCCCCATGGAAATAAGAGGAAATAAAAAAGAAAAAGAACTAGAAAGATAATAGAAGAAAGCCCAGAGGGATGTGTGTATATATATATATGTTTGTACATGTATGTGTAGTGTGACCTAAGTGTAAGTAGAAGTAGCAAGACATATCTGAAATCTTGCATGTTTGAGACAGAAAAGAGACACGAGCAATCCTACCATCATGTAAAACAATTACAGGTTTCTGTTTTACATTCACTTGGCAGGACGGTAGTACCTCCCTGGGTAGTTGCTGTTTACCAACCTACTACCTAGGAAAATGCAATTACATGTTCATAAAATGCATGCTTCATCAGTTTTCTTCTAACGATGCTCATTATCTCTGTGTTGTACACACTGTAAAGACACTTCAGAAAATTTATATATTTATCAGGCATTGCGCTTGAGTAAGGCAGCCTTGGGAAAGACAACAATTGGCCAGATGGTCAATTTGTTGTCAAATGATGTTAACAGATTTGATACCAGCGTTATCTTCATGCACTACCTCTGGATTGGTCCCCTTCAGGTAAGTTCTTGACTCTGAAAATTAGAAGAGATTATTTTTACAAATTTGATGATTGATGGTCTGGTTTAAATTTTTACATGTGGCTATAAACCCTCAAATCTGCTCACCTTGTGACCAAAACTTTCTGATTTTTATGACTGTTTTTGAGAACCTTTGTATATAAAATAAAGTGCAATATCAGTCTACTTTTCTGAATAGTCAGTCATGTGATTGTGATTTCATGTTTCTTAAATGTTTATCTTTCATTAAAATGTTATTGTGTAAATTAAGAATATTTATGTATTACTGTATTTTCTTGTTATGCATATTTGTAATTCTTAAATCCCAGTTAACACAGTGACTCGTAACATTGCTGATATTGCTTTAGTACATGCAAGAGAATGAGTTTTGAGCAGTAAATATTGAATATGGAGTAGACACAACTTCATGTGGCACTTGATCATGCAGACAAATTTTGTACCCCAATGTCTTGAATGTCACTTGAAATACTTCCCTTTTGGGTCATATTTTGTATGTTCCTTTCTTAGACTACCGTTTTTGCCATCATTAATGGCAATGCCTGACTGGTGCCGGTTTTTGTGGAAATATTTTGCTGTGTGTTACATATAATTTGAATGTTTTAAAATATTTCCACTTTTAAATTTTGCTGAATTAAATGTCCTTCACTTGAGAGTTTGCAATACTGCCTCTGCTGCCACTATTGCTGCCACCTACTAACTACCTACTGCTATTTTCTCTTATAAGCAACATGAACAGTTTTCAGATGTTTATACTTTCATTTTTACAAATACACACTACATACAAAATAACTGAAGTATTTTTGTTATTGCAGACGTTGATAGTGTTGGGCATCCTTTGGACAGAGCTCGGGCCATCATGCCTGGCCGGGATTATGCTCCTCATACTCTTTGTACCGCTTCAGAGTAAGATAATATTAACATGTTTTGTAATACTTTCAAAAGATGAAGACAGTAGTATGGCTACAAATAGCTTAATATCAGCACTTGTTAAATTTTTATGTATTATAATTACATGAATTATTGGTGGACTGAAATGTATTTTTTTATTTATTAATAGGAAAGAGTAAAGTGATAAGGATAATGAAAAAGTTACGTAACGAAAGATTGGATATCAGGTTGGAGGGAGTGTGTGTGGAGGGGGTGAATGTATTCAGATATTTAGAAGTGGATGTGTCAGTAGATGGGTCTATGAAAGATGAGGTGAATCATAGAATTGATGAGGAGCAAAAGGTGAGTGGTGCACAGAGGAGTCTGTGGAGACAGAGAACTTTGTCCATAGAAGCAAAGAGGGAAATGTACGAGAGTATAGTTATACCAATGCTCTTACGTGTGTGAAGCATGGGTGGTGAATGTTGCAACAAGGAGAAGGCTGGAGGAAGTAGAGATGTCATGTCTGAGGGCAATGTGTGGTGTGAATTCATAGTTTGGAAATTAGGAGGGGGTGCAGGATTACCAAAACTATTATCCAAAGGACTGAGAAGGGGTTGTTGAGGTGGTTCGGACATGCAGAGAGCATGGAACAAAATAGAATGACTTCAGAGGTGTATAAATCTGTAGTGGAGGGAAGGCGGGGTAGGGGTCGGCCTAGAAAAAGTTGGAGGGAGGGGGTAAAGGAAGTTTTGTGTGAGAGGGGCTTGGACTTAAAGGAAGCATGCATGAGCATGTTAGATAGGAGCAAATGGAGAAAAATGGTTTTTTAGGATTTCACGTGTTGTTGGAGTGTGAGCAGGAACTCAAGTTTTGGCAGGCCAGACTTGAGTCCTGGAGATGGGAAGTACAGTGTCTGCACTTTGAAGGAGGGGTGTTAATGTTGCAGTTTTATAACTAGTGTAAGTGCGTATCTGGCAAGTCAGTGATTGAGTGAATGATGGTGAAAGTTTTTCTTTTTCGGGCCACCCTGCTTTGGTGGGAAACTACCGATGTATTAATAAATAAAATAAATATTCCAACATGTAGATAATTTTTTTGTGGTGGTTTAGTTGACACTCTGGGAGTTTGTGTGTATATATAATATAATTATATATATATATATATATATATTTTTTTTTTATTATCACACTGGTCGATTCCCCCCAAAGGGAGGGTGGCCCGAAAAAGAAAAACTTTTCACCATCATTCACTCCATCACTGTCTTGCCAGAAGGGTGCTTTACACTACAGTTTTTAAACTGCAACATTAACACCCCTCCTTCAGATGCAGCACGTACTTCCCATCTCCAGGACTCAAGTCCGCCTGCCGGTTTCCCTGAATCCCTTCATAAATGTTACTTTGCCAAAACTCCAACAGCACTCAAGAAATTAAAACCATTTGTCTCCATTCATTTCCTATCAAACACCCTAAACGCATACCTGCTGGAAGTCCAAGCCCTCGCACAAAAAACCCTCCTTTAAACCCCCTCCCCCAACCCTTCCTAGGCCACCCCTACCCCGCCTTCCTTCCCTACAGACTGATACACTCTTGAAGTCATTCTGTTTCGCTCCATTCTCTCTACATGTCCGAACCACCTCAAACAACCCTTCCTCAGCCCTCTGGACAACAGTTTTTGGGAATCCCGCACCTCCCCCAACTTCCAAAATACGAATTCTCTGCATTATAAATTCACACCACACATTGCCCTCAGACATGACATCTCCACTGCCTCCAGCCTTCTCCTCGCTGCAACATTCATCACCCACGCTTCACACCCATATAAGAGCGTTGGTAAAACTATACTCTCATACTTCCCCTCTTTGCCTCCAAGGGGCAAAGTTCTTTGTCTCCACAGATCCCAAGTGCACCACTCCTCTTTTTCCCTCATCAATTCTATGATTCACCTCATCTTTCAATAGACCCCTCCGCTGACACTTTCCCCCCCAAATATCTGAATACGTTTACCTCCTCCATACTCTCTCCTCCAATCGATATTCAATCTTTCATCACCTAATCTTTTTGTTATCCTCATAACCTTACTCTTTCCTGTATTCACCTTTAATTTTCTTCTTTTGCACACCCTACCAAATTCATCCACCAATCTCTGCAGCTTCTCTTCAGAATCTCCCAAGAGCACAGTGTCATCAGCAAAGAGCAGCTGTGACAACTCCCACTTTGTGTGTGATTCTTTATCTTTTAACTCCACGCCTCTTGCCAAGACCCTCGCATTTACTTCTCTTACAACCCCATCTATAAATATATTAAACAACCACGGTGACATCACACATCCTTGTCTAAGGCCTACTTTTACTGGGAAAAATTTCCCTCTTTCCTAAATAGCAGATACCTCGAACCCCTCCTTTAGAGTACAGGCATTGTACTTCCCACTTCCAGGACTCAAGTCCGGTTAACTGGAAGGAAGATTTATGTAGCTTAAAATTCCTTTACCTGTATAGATTACTAAAAATAAGAAATAGTTCTTCACTATTAATGTGATTCAGGTCTTACTGTAAATGATAAATTCTCCAGGTTGGATGGGCAAGGTGTTCTCCAAGCTGAGACTGGCCACTGCGCACCGCACAGATGAGCGTGTGCGTATTATGAGTGAGGTAGTCAATGCCATGAGAGTTATCAAGTTGTACACATGGGAGAAACCTTTTACAGCACTCATAGAGAAAGCAAGGAAGTAAGTAATATTTAAATAAAAAAATTGGAATTTTTAAATAGCCCATGTAAGTACAGTGGACCCCCGGTTAACGATATTTTTTCACTCCAGAAGTATGTTCAGGTGCCAGTACTGACCGAATTTGTTCCCATAAGGAATATTGTGAAGTACATTAGTCCATTTCAGACCCGCAAACATACACGTACAAACGCACTTACATAAATACACTTACATAATTGGTCGCATTCGGAGGTGATCGTTATGCGGGGGTCCACTGTACTTGATATAATCCTGTGACGATGATGCACCAGAGGGAGCATGTCACAGTACACCACAGTCAACAAAAGAAGCACTACTGTAAAAACATTAGAGATTGCTTGTGGCAGCATCACGATTCCTTAGAATAAACAACACTAGACATTGGATTTAAAAATAAACTAGTAATTGAGTGTGATGTAATACAGCCTCCCCTCACTTTGTGATGTACATACTCGTTTACTGACGCCTCAGACTTACGACGGGCTCTCTGACCAGTATTCGTACCTAAATAATGTATATTAGAGCTGCTTTTTCCTCTATTCTTTTTATTTCAGTATACAATACACTACTGTTTAAACATTTAAAAATATACCAGAAATGTTATAAATGGTGCAAAGGCGATATTAAAACAATATCGGAGATGGTTGACACAAACTCACTACCATTGTAGTATGCTCCTCACTTAGTGACGAATTTGTTTAACAAATCTCAGGAATAGAACTCAGTCGTTAAGTGAGGAGAGGCTGTAATTACTTTTTCAAAATAGTTGTGTCTGCTGTATTAAGCCGTTACAAAATCATCAGCTAATTGTGAGAAAAGCACTGACTAACCGTATTTCCTAGCTCTATGATTATTATGTTAATACTTTACCTTTTGTGATCTCTCAGATCTGAAATTGATGTGATCATGAAGACTAACTATTACCGGGCAGTTAACATGTCTCTATTCTTCACCTCATCAAAAGTGATAGTCTTCTTGGCTCTCCTCACATATGTCCTCACTGGCAATGTTCTCACAGCAGAAAAGGTAAAAGGAAGGTGTAACTTGAACCTCGTTTCTTTAATACATTTATTAAGTTTTGTGAAGAGTACTTTAGGTCTTAGTTCCCCATGAAATGAAAAATGTCTCTTACCTTTCAGTATATCAGACAATCCCTTCAACTGTATTACAGTATTTCTAATTACATACTTTCTGTAGTATTTCATATTTGAAAGCGGTATATATTTTTCCCTCTTCTCATGAAAGTGGAATTCTATTATCACTACAGTTGTCTGTAAACTCACTCCAGTATTTTGATTGAAGTAAATTAGGTTACTTTATATGTAGTGTGGATACAATATGTATTGAATGTATTAAAAAACATTTCAGTCAATAATATATCAGTTACCCGTCATGTTTCAGGTATTTGTCACTAGTTCACTCATCAATAATGTTCGACTTGTGATGACACTCTTCTTTCCCTTTGGTATTGCTATGGGCTCTGAAACACTGATATCTTGCAGGAGGTTACAGGTGTGTTGCTCATGTTTGTTGTTTTGTAGTGTTATAAAAATGAAAGAATGAGACACTCGTGCAGTCTTGAGATTGATGGACTGAACACATCGACTCCTGCCTGAGGGACTGATAACCTCAAATTCCTCCTTATCTTCCACTGTTATTCTCTGTATTGGACTGAAGTCACTGGCTGGTGAAACATTTCCTCAGTAGAGATTCCCAAATGTTACGCAAGTGTCCCATTCTTCAACTTCTCGGTTTATAAAACCATTTTTATCACAATAAAGGTGCTTTGTATTTTGCTTATTTTATGAGACTACACTATAATGTATATTTATGATAAAATATTACTAAGTTTAGGAGTTGGTTTATAAAATTGAATTTTACTATATATTAGACTACTCAGGAATGATTTATTATTATTATTTAAATGTTAATATTTTATATTGTAAAATTTGCTGGACATAATCTTGAATTATACAATTTCATAACCTAGAACTTCCTCGAGATGGAAGAGAGAGAAGACGAAAGTTCCATACAGAAAGAGCAATCTCAGGCCCAAACAAAAGGTAATATTAACGTATTATTTTTTGGGGGTTTATAATGTAGCATTGAATAACAATTCTAGGCAAAAAGAATGTTGTTAGAGACGAAGAAAAGTCTTTGGTGACTGGAAGGAAGCAATACATTTCTGGCAAAATGCCACAGCTATAAGAATTCACAACTGACCTACACAGTTTAGAAAGAAAATTTTTGTCATTTTGATCCATCCTGTACCATTATCAGTTTGACCTTATAACATTTCAGGATGGATCAAAATGTCTTAAGTTTCATCTGTATATTGAGAGTTAATAGTGACCTTCTCATTGTGAGAGGTAATGTTGAGGCAGAGTTAGGTTGTGGATGATGGCTGGACACACTCTTAGGTCAGCACATTGTTTCCTTATGCAAAGCATAACTGTAACATTGGAGGATATGTCAAGGTCAGAAAGAAGATATGAAAAGTTTTTTTTTTGCCTTATTGATGAAGATTGTGATTTAAAGAAAAAAATCACATTCTGGCAGGATTGTGGACTGACAGTAACAGATCTGACTGCAAAATGGAGTGAAGCAACAGAAGAGGACACATTAAGTGAGGTGTCTTGTTCAGTGAAGACTGGAGAGCTACTTGCTGTTATTGGTCCAGTTGGATCTGGGAAGGTAAGTCACCTATGACTTTCCTATAGTGAAGTATCATGGCTTGATTTGTATATTCTTTTTCAACACACCGGCCGTATCCCACCGAGGCGGGGTGGCCCAAAAGGAAAAACGAAAGCTTCTCGTTTTACATTTAGTAATATATGCAGGAGAATGGGTTACTAGCCCTTTGCTCCTGGCATTTTAGTCGCCTCTTACAACATGCATGGCTTATGGAGGAAGAATTCTGTTCCACTTCCCCATGGAGGTAAGAGGAAATAAACAAGAACAAGAACTAGTAAGAAAATAGAAGAAACCCAGTGGGGTGTGTATATATATGCTTGTACATTTATGTGTAGTGTGACCTAAGTGTAAGTAGAAGTAGCAAGACGTACCTGAAACCTTGCATGTTTGAGACAGAAAAATGGACACCAGCAATCCTACCATCGTGTAAAACAATTACAGGCTTTCGTTTTACACTCACTTGGCAGGACGGTAGTACCTCCCTGGATGGTTGCTGTCTACCAACCTACTACCTACTGATTTGTATATATAATTTTTTATTTAAGCTTAATATTTACAATGTATTGGAGCAAGGGGCTAGTAACCCCTTCTCCTATATAAATTACTAAATTTAAAAGTAGAATTTTCATTTTTCTTTGGTCACCTTGCCTCAGTGGCATATGGCTGAATAGTTGAAAAAAAATTTTTAGTGTACTGATGTGTTTTAATTCTAGCTGTTGTTTGTATTTTACTATTTTTAGGGATCACTTCTTCAAGCAATTCTTGGAGAGTTGCCTGCTAAATCTGGATCAATCTCTATCAGGGGAAAAGTGGCATATGCATCTCAAGAACCCTGGGTGTTTTGTGGAACTTTGCGGCAAAATATTCTCTTTGGGCAGCCTTATGATGTGAAGAGATATAATGAAGTCATTAAAGGTACGTTTGTCAGTCATGAACATCATATTTACCTTTTGGAAAAAAATCACATTGCACTTAACATACAGCATGTCTCACAAAATAGTAATAACATGATTACAAACAAAGCACGGAACGGGTGGGGTTTGAACCCATGGTGATGGAATCTTATCCAGCTGGCCCAGTGGCTTACACAATGGCCTAGAGCTTTGCAACTCACTCACCATGGGTTCAAACTTCACTTGTTCCATGGTTTATGTTGCTTACCTGGAGAAGGTTTCGGGGGTCAATGGCCCCCATGGCCCGGTCTGAGACCAGGCCTCATGGATCAGGGTCTGATCAACCAGGCTGTTACTGCTGACCGCACACAAGCTGACTTACGAACCACAGCCCAGTTGGTCTTTGGGAATCTGATGTATTTATTTTTAATCTTCTCTCTCCCCTCCCCATACACACACACACAATGATCCCTTTGTATTCAAGGAGATTGCAGTTCTAGAATGTGCTCCAAAAGCAAATGCAGTACTAGAAATGTGAATGTTGAACTGATTAAAAAAAAAGGTTGGAGGGAGGGAGGTAAAGGAGGTTTTGTGTGCTTTGGGCTTGGTTTTTCAGCAAGTGTGCTTGAGCGTGTTAGATAGGAGCGAGTGATGTGCTGTTAAAGTGTGAGCAAAGTAAAATTTATGAAGGAATTCAGGGAAATCAGTTAGCTGGACTTGAGTCCTAGTGGTGGGAAGCACAGTACCTGCACTCTGAAGGAGGGTTGAAGATACCTGGAGGGTGTTCTGTCACTTTCTTGCTTCTGGCAAGACAGTGATGGAGTGAATGGTGGTGTTTCCTCTTTTTCAGGTCACCCTGCCTTGGTGGGAAATGGCCAGTGAGCTAAAAAACAAAAATGTGTGTATATATATATATATATATATATATATACACACATACATACATACATACATACCTTTTATATGACAACATGCGTGTTGTAAAAGTCAACTAAAATGCCGGGAACAATGGGCTAGTAACCCCTTTTCCTGTAAAGATTACTAAAAAGAATAAGAAGAAAATTGTCAAAGTGGGAAGTCTGAATGTGCATGGATGTTGTGCAAATGATAAGAAAGAGATGATTGTGGATGTTATGAATGAGAAGAAGCTGGATGTTCTGGCTTTAAGTGAAACAAAGCTGAAGGGGGTGGGAGAGTTTCAATGGAGAGGAATAAATGGGATTAGGTCAGGGGTTTCAAATAGTTAGAGCTAAAGGAGTAGCAGCAATAATGTTGAAGGATAAGCTATGGCAGGAAAAGAGGGACTACAAATGTATTAATTCAAGGATTATGTGGAGTAAAATAAAGATTGGATGTGAAAAGTGGGTTATAGTAAGCATGTATGCACCTGGAGAAGAAAAGTGTAGAGGAGAGAGAGAGATTTTGGGAAATGTTGAGTGAATGTGTGGGGAGTTTTGAATCAAGTGTGAGAGTAATGGTGGTTGGGGATTTCAATGCTAAAGTGGGTAAAAATGTTGTGGAGGGAGTAGTAGGTAAATTTGGGGTGCCAGGGGTAAATGTAAATGGGGAGCCTTTAATTGAGCTATGTGTAGAAAGAGATTTGGTAATAAGTAATACATATTTTATGAAAGAGGATAAATAAATATACTAGGTATGATGTAGCACGTAATGAAAGTAGTTTGTTAAATTATGTATTGGTGGATAAAAGGTTGATGGGTAGGCTCCAGGATGTACATGTTTATAGAGGGGCAACTGATATATCGGATCATTATTTAGTTGTAGCTACAGTTAGAGTAAGAGGTAGATGGGAAAAGAGGAAGGTGGCAACAACAAGTAAGAGGGAGGTGAAAGTGTATAAACTAAGGGAGGAGGAAGTTCGGGTGAGATATAAGCGACTATTGGCAGAAAGGTGGGCTAGTGCAAAGATGAGTAGTGGGGGGGTTGAAGAGGGTTGGAATAGTTTTAAAAATGCAGTATTAGAATGTGGGGCAGAAGTTTGTGGTTATAGGAGGGTGGGGGCAGGAGGAAAGAGGAGTAATTGGTGGAATGATGAAGTAAAGGGTGTGATAAAAGAGAAAAAGGTAGCTTATGAGAGGTTTTTACAAAGCAGAAGTGTTATAAGAAGAGCAGAGTATATGGAGAGTAAAAGAAAGGTGAAGAGAGTGGTGAGAGTGCAAAAGGGGAGCAGATGATAGAGTGGGAGAGGCACTGTCAAGAAATTTTAATGAAAATAAGAAAAATTTTTGGAGCGAGTTAAACAAGTTAAGAAAGCCTAGGGAAAGTATGGATTTGTCAGTTAAAAACAGAGTAGGGGAGTTAGTAGATGGGGAAAGGGAGGTATTAGGTAGATGCCTCGAATATTTTGAGGAACTTTAAAATGTTGAGGAAGAAAGGGAGGCGGTAATTTCATGCACTGGCCAGGGAGGTATACCATCTTCTAGGAGTGAAGAAGAGCAGAATGTAAGTGTGGGGGAGGTACATGAGGCATTATGTAGAATGAAGGGGGTAAAGCAGCTGGAACTGATGGGATCATGACAGAAATGTTAAAAGCAGGGGGGGATACAGTGTTGGAGTGGTTGGTACTTTTGTTTAATAAATGTATGAAAGAGGGGAAGGTACCTAGGGATTGGCGGAGAGCATGTATAGTCCCTTTATTTAAAGGGAAAGGGGACAAAAGAGATTGTAAAAATTATAGAGGAATAAGTTTACTGAATATACCAGGAAAAGTATACGGTAGGGTTATAATTGAAAGAATTAGAGGTAAGACAGAATGTAGGATTGCGGATGAGCAGGGAGGTTTCAGAGTGGGTAGGGGATGTGTAGATCAAGTGTTTACATTGAAGCATATATGTGAACAGTATTTAGATAAAGGTAGGGAAGTTTTTATTGCATTTATGGATTTAGAAAAGGCATATGATAGTGGATAGAGGAGCAATGTGGCAGATGTTGCAAGTATGTGGAATAGGTGGTAGGTTACTAAATGCTGTTAAGAGTTTTTATGAGGATAGTGAGGCTCAGGTTAGGGTGTGTAGAAGAGAGGGAGAATACTTCCCGGTAAAAGTAGGTCTTAGACAGGGTTGTGTAATGTCACCATGGTTGTTTAATATATTTATAGATGGGGTTGTAAAAGAAGTAAATGCTAGGGTGTTCGGGAGAGGGGTGGGATTAAATTATGGGGAATCAAATTCAAAATGGGAATTGACAGTTACTTTTTGCTGATGATACTGTGCTTATGGGAGATTCTAAAGAAAAATTGCAAAGGTTAGCGGATGAGTTTGGGAATGTGTGTAAAGGTAGAAAGTTGAAAGTGAACATAGAAAAGAGTAAGGTAATGAGGGTATCAAATGATTTAGATAAAGAAAAATTGGATATCAAATTGGGGAGGAGGAATATGGAAGAAGTGAATGTTTTCAGATACTTGGGAGTTGACGTGTCAGCAGATGGATTTATGAAGGATGAGGTTAATCATAGAATTGATGAGGGAAATAAGGCGAGTGGTGCGTTGAGGTATATGTGGAGTCAAAACACGTTATCTATGGAGGCAAAGAAGGGAATGTATGAAAGTATAGTAGTACCAACACTCTTATATGGATGTGAAGCTTGGGTTGTAAATGCAGCAGCGAGGAGACGGGTGGAGGCAGTGGAGATGTCCTGTCTAAGGGCAATGTGTGGTGTAAATATTATGCAGAAAATTCGGAGTGTGCAAATTAGGAAAAGGTGTGGAGTTAATAAAAGCATTAGTCAGAGGGCAGAAGAGGGGTTGTTGAGGTGGTTTGGTCATTTAGAGAGAATGGATCAAAGTAGAATGACATGGAAAGCATATAAATCTATAGGGGAAGGAAGGAGGGGTAGGGGTCGTCCTCGAAAGGGTTGGAGAGAGGGGGCAAAGGAGGTTTTGTGGGCGAGGGGCTTGGACTTCCAGTAAGCGTGCGTGAGCGTGTTAGATAGGAGTGAATGGAGACGAATGGTACTTGGGACCTGACGATCTGTTGGAGTGTGAGCAGGGTAATATTTAGTGAAGGGATTCAGGGAAACCGGTTATTTTCATATAGTCGGACTTGAGTCCTGGAAATGGGAAGTACAATGCCTGCACTTTAAAGGAGTGGTTTGGGATATTGGCAGTTTGGAGGGATATGTTTATCTTTATACATATATGCTTCTAAACTGTTGTATTCTGAGCACCTCTGCAAAAACAGTGATAATGTGTGAGTGTGGTGAAAGTGTTGAATGAAGATGAAAGTATTTTCGTTTTGGGGATTTTCTTTCCCTCTTTTTTTTTTTTGGGTCACCCTGCCTCGGTGGGAGACGGCCGACTTGTTGGAAAAAAAAAAAGCAAAAAAAAAAACACTAGTGTTGGAGGAAAAGTGAAGAGGATAATTCTTCTGGGTCATTCTAGATGTGCATTCAAAAATGGAGACAGTGGTAGTAATTCCTAAGGTGGTAACTGTAGCATGGGAATATTATGCAGAGAATAAGGAATATAGAGATTATAATTATGGTGGTGTGAAATCAGAGAATGGAGAAAGGGTCGATTGGTTGCATTCTATGGTCATTTAGAAGAGATAGAGAAGAATAAGTTGACCAAGATGTATAAATTTACAAGTGTAAGGAAGGTGTAGGAACTGTTTCAGGAAAGTTGGCAGGAAAGGGGTGAAGGTTTTAAGTAGTTGGGACTCGAGCATGTAGCAGATGAGCAAATATGTTAGAGCTGTTGTTGTTGTTGTTGTTGTTGTTGTTGTTGTTGTTGTTGTTGTTTTGTTGTTGTTGTTTGTTGTTGTTGTTTGTTGTTGTTGTTTGTTGTTTTGTTGTTGTTTGTTGTTGTGTTGTTTTTGTTGTTGTTTGGTTGTTGTTGTGTTGTTGGTTGTTGTTGTTTGTGTTTGTTGTGTTGTTTGTTTGTGTTGTTGTTTGTTGTTGTTGTTTGGTTGTTGTTGTTGTTTGGTTGTTGTTGTTGTTTGGTTTGTTGTTGTTGTTTGGTTTGTTGTTGTTGTTTGGTTGTTGTTGTTGTTTTGGTTTGTTGTTGTTGTTTTGGTTGTTGTTGTTGTTTGGTTGTTGTTGTTGGTTTGGTTGTTGTTTGGTTGTTGTTGTTTGGTTGTTGTTGTTGTTTGGTTGTTGTTGTTGTTTGGTTTTGTTGTTGTTGTTTGGTTGTTGTTGTTTGTTGTTGTTTTGTTTGTTGTTGTTTGTTGTTGTTGGTTGTTTGTTGTTGTTGTTTGGTTGTTGGTTTGTTGTTTGTTGTTGTTGTTGTTTGTTGTTGTTGTTTTGTTGTTGTTGTTTGGTTGTTGTTGTTGTTGTTGTTGTTGTTTGTGTTGTTGTTTGGTTGTTGTTGTTGGTTGTTTTGTTGTTTGGTTGTTGTTGTTGGTTGTTTGGTTGTGTGTTGTTGTTTGGTTGTTGTTTTGTTGTTGTTGTTGTTTGTTGTTGTTGTTGTTTGTTGTTGTTGTTGTTTGTGTTGTTGTTGTTTGGTTGTGTTGTTGTTGTTGTTGTTGGTTTGTTGTTGTTGTTTGGTTGTTGTTGTTTTTGTTGTTTGTGTTGTTGTTGTTTGGTTGTTGTTGTTGTTTGGTTGTTGTTGTTGTTGTTTGGTTGTTGTTGTTGTTGTTTGGTTGTTGTTGTGTTGTGTTGTTTGGTTGTTGTTGTTTGGTTGTGTGTTTGGTTGTTGTTGTTGTTTGGTTGTTGTTGTGTTGGTTGTTTTGTTGTTGTTTGGTTGTTGTTGTTGTTGTTGTTGTTGTTTGGTAACTAGTTGTGAGGTGTTAGATGTGTAGATTGTTCTTTTTGGTATGTTTTGGTGATGTTTGGTTGGTTATTTGAATTGTTTGTTGGTTTGTTTATGTGTTGAAGGTGTGTGAATTGTTGTTCTTTTGGTGTCTTCTGTTTGGTTGAATGAATGGTAAAGAATGCTATGCATTGTTGTTTGTGTTTCTTGCTTTGTTGTTCATGGTTTGTTGTTGTTGACAAGTAAACATGATGTTAATGGGTCCAATTTGGTTCAGCCAGACTTGGTTCTGTCTAGTTGAAACAAAGTACAGAATTTTTTTTTCTCCTATGACTGATGATGTGGTAGTTCAGCTCATGTTTTTATACTTTTTGCCACTATTGCTCTATCATCTAATTGTGTTGCATGATATCAAGATTGATCCGGTGCAGTTTTTCTTCTTTGAAGTCACATGTCTTCCACTGGTGAAACCTGCTAATGTGGTAAAGAAAATTAATGCAGTTGTTTGTGCTTTCTCTGCTTTGACTTGTGCACTGGCTACCTTGCTGTAGATGAACCTATGAAACTGACTGCTTAATAGGGCACCACTATTGCTAACCATACAGGCAGTAACTTGGTTTCCTGTATCATAGATTTGAATACCAAGAGTTGACAATTTTTTTTTTCATGTGTACTATATTGTACATTTACCATGAAATTTTTATTACCATCTTCTGCCAGGGTGACCCAGAGAAGGAAACTCATTCTCTATCATTCTCTCAATTGCTGTCTTGCCAGTGTATTGACTTCACAGATCTGATGGCCCACCAGCTGCAGTATTCTCACTCCTCTTTCGAAGTGCAGGCACTGCTCTTCCCACCTCCAGGATTCAAAGCCAGCTAACTAGTTTCCCAGGAATCTGTCATAACTGTTATCTTGTTCTTCTCACTCCTACAGCACATTAAGCCACAAGTCACTTGTTTTCACTTGCTTACATGAGCTTGTTAGATGCTTAAGCTCCTGTCACTAAAACTTCCTTTACCACCTTCCCATATCCTGGGGCTATCCCTACTCACCCTTCTGTGCCCAGTTTATACACTCTCTAGGTCATCTTATTTTCTTCCATCCTCTTTAATTACTCAAACCACTTCAGCAATCCTACCTCATCCCTCAGGTTATACCTTTGGTAACCCCACACCCTCTAATTTCTGTGCTTTGAATTCTGTACTTATTTGCATAACATGAGCATGTGTAATAAGAAATCTGTAATATCAGTGGATGAGAGACTGTGGCAAAAATACCCTAGGATTAGTCATGCTGCAGTTTAAGCGTGTACATGGGAAACAAAGCAATTACAAATTTTAAATAAAGAATAAGGTTAAAATTATTTTTCTCTTGTGTTGTAGTTTGTGCATTGGAGCAGGACCTAGAGCAACTGCCGCAAGGAGACCAGACAATGGTTGGTGAACGTGGGGTTTCTCTAAGTGGTGGCCAGAAAGCCAGAGTCAACCTTGCAAGGTAAACTATTATATTTTCATTCTTTCTATGCAAATTGGTCAATATTTTAAACCTTACATTTAGCCTATGGAGCATAAGGTACATAAAAATTAGTAATAAATTGAGGCCAAAGTTTGAGGCCCTTTAATGCTTGTAAGCTTAGAAGTTAAATTGTGGTTACTGAGTGTTAAAATGTTGCTTGATTTTTATACAGGAGGAATTTTATGATTCCTCCCAATTTGTTGTATCCTTACCTACAGGGCTGTTTATTATGATGCAGACATATACCTGCTCGATGATCCACTCAGTGCAGTAGACAGCCATGTTGGCCGACATTTGTTTGACAACTGTATCATGAGGCACCTCAAACACAAGGCCAGAGTGCTTGTAACTCATCAGTTACAGTACCTGCAGCCAGCATCACAAATTCTTATATTAAGAGAGGTATGTCCACATCTGTAAGAATGTCATTCTTGTCATTTATTCTCTGTACAAGTTTTTTGTAAAAATATTTGTTAGCCACCCTTTTTTTTATCAACACTGTACAGGTTTATTTCCAAGTGATAACACTTAGAAAAAATACTGAGTAATAAGCATGCATGTAAAAGGTCTGAAAGATCAGTAGCTGTCAAGTGAGTTCCTTAGGCGGCATGTATTTTAAATGACCTTAGGAATTTCAGTTGGTAGGTTTTAAGTATTCAGGTGTTATCAATCCATAGGGTCACACTGAAGCCATTGGAGGCTATCATCAGTTGGTCAATAGTGGCATCGACTTTGCATCTTTACTCTCTGATGGTGACGATGAGAAAGTGGGGTCACTATCACGAGAACCCAGCATGAGAAGCACTAAGAAGAATGGTGTCATCCCAAATGGAAGACATGTTCAGGATGGAGGTAAATGCAAGAATTTTTATTTTAGTATTGGGTTGAAGTATGGCATTTTTTCAGTATGTATATAAAAACTGATTTTCTACACAATTTTCTACACAGTAATTTCTGATAAACTTTACCTTCAATCTCAGTCGTACTGAAATTTAGCTATTCTGTATGGGAGTATTTATAGAAGATGTGCTCAAAACAATAATCATTGGTAGTCAATTTTTTTGGGGGGGAACTAATAGATCTCTGCAGCATTAGCAATTGTTGTAGAACTTGAATTATCTACTATTCCAGTTGGATCCTCAAGGTCATTGCAAAGGAAGGGGCGTCTGAATTCAGAGTCAAGTGTGTCTTCCTTTCACGATTCTGTTGAGGTTGAGAATATCTTGACCATCTCTGGGGCCAATATTGCTGGCTCATCTCTCTCCCTCAGTGACAGCATCAAAGAGTCTCCTAACAAGAATTCTAAAAAGGTAAGGTAGAATAATAAAAATACTGTACAAATACACCCCTCAAGGTAGGTTCCTGGATGCTGGTGAGGGGCTCTTGATCTAGGGAATTGGATCTGTGCTCCAGTTCCCTGAATTGAGCCTGAATACCTTCCATCCCCCCCCTCCCCACATGTGCTGTATAATCCTATGGGTTTAGTGCTCCCCCATAATTATAATAATGTACAAATACAAATTTGTATTTTTATTGTGGTACAAAATGTAGTTTACACGTGATAAAACATTCCATACCACGGGCGGGGTTAGAACCCACGATCAGTCATAAACAGTGTTAAGCACAAAAGAAAGCCACTGGTATATGGTGCACTTGAGGCAAACTAATCCAAATGCTTAAAGCCTATTTAAGGTTTAGACATAACTATTAAGTGAGGTTTCTTGTACAGTTAACTACAATCATATGTACGGTAAGAAAGGTAGTTAATGAACAAATGGTACTATGAAATTTTTTTTTTCCAGATTTTATAATACTTGGGAGAAAGGGACCAATAACCCCTTCTGTATAAATTACTAAATTTGAAAAGAAGAAATTTTCTTTTTGTTGGGTTGCCTTGATTTGCTGGTATATGGCCAGTTTGTTGAAATTGAATTTTTTTATTAGTATTCTAATTTATTATAAAGTGCAAGCTTTGTCTCAGGTGAGTACAAATAGGTGAGTACATGCATTTATCACAACACTGCTGCAGGTGAGTACACATATTTATCACAACATTACTACAGGAAGAAATGGTGCACATCCAAGAAGTCCACCTTACCTCAAAAAAAAATCATTTTTATTTATTTTACTTTTAATGTATTTAAAGTAAAATTTATATGAAGTAGCACATTTCTCTCCTGTGACAAGTAAATAGTTCATTACCAATAACTTGTTTAGCTATCAGAACTTTGCGGCACAGTCCCTGGACTCGTAATATGCTCACGGGATGGGTATGGGATGCATAATTAAGATGTTAGGTAAAATGACACAAGTGCAACTAATGTGACATTTTATTGTGGCAACATTTTGCTCTCCAGGAGCTTTATCAAGCTCTTGAAGAGCAAACCACAATAAAATGTCACATTAGTTGCACTTGTCATTTTACCCAACACGTTGTTGGTAATTCTACCAACATTAATAGTACTTGATTAAAGATATTTACCTCCATCCTTCTCTGTTGTGGAAAAATGCCTAAGGAAGACCTGCACAGTATGATGTAATTCCTTTAGTGCCACTAGTGGAACACATTCTTAATCGATTTAAAAGGGGAGTTAACTACATGCATAAGCATTTGAAAGTAGAACTTTCACATATTGACTACACCATAATTCGATGGGAGGAAGATATGCTTGTCAGTAGTCATGGCACCCTGGGAATACCCATGGGCCTTAAAAAATAAAAGGTGTTTGTCATTAAATGCCTTGCTTCTTCTTTGATCTGTTTTTGCTATGCCACATTATGACATCACTAATTTTTGTCATTGGTACAGATTTTCCAATAAAATGTAATCCATAATTTTGGCAAGCCACTGCATTCTTTTACGTTAATGTTATCTCTTGTTGATTTTGAAATTTATATATTATATAGTTGTCATATTCTTAAATGTCCAATATAAAGCATGTTCTGTGCCATTCTAACATTGTCAACATCTTCATCGTGGTTCCATAGCACCTCCGCAGTGACAAAAGGCTGGACAACAGAACTGAAGAGGAGAAATCACAATTACTGGTTTATAAGATTTTTCACATGTTTGCTTTTTTGGCATACTGTACTGCATATTTGTCTATGCTCTTGCAGTGTTTTCTAAAATCAATTGTGTGCTCTCGTTTACTTGTGTTATCTTGAAAAAAAATTCTACCTTTTCAATACTTGGAATGCTGTTTACAGTAGAGCCTCAATATTCATGGTTACATTACTCGAGACACACGGAATACCAGTTCCACAAAATAAGCAACTGCATTGTTGAATCAGCAGAATGCTAAAGCATGTTTGCCCTTATTTTAAGCATTCACAAGAAATAGGGGAAACATGATATGCACCTATACAATACTGTATTAACAGCAGTATATGTGAAATATAGTAAAGTTTTCCTTCATATGTTTAAATTTTAACAGCCTCACAACCTCACTGGGAACATAGACTGTGAATACATAGTCAAGAATGAAGCTTATTCATAGCACCATCCGCAAGAAAATGCACAATTAAATTAGGCATATTCCAGTGTCATGAATATTGAAGTTGTACTGTATTTCATTTAGAGAGTTCAGTAATAATGTTCATATAGTGTTGTGTGTTGTAGTTAGCATAAATTTTGAGTGTCGATTTTTGTTTGATGCATAAATTTATATATGTATTCCAATAGCTTTCAGTGTTTAAGTTTTTGTCTTTTGTCTTTTTGATTAGTGTAATACTAATTGTAAGTTTTTAGGGTCACATGACCTTGGTGGGAGATAGCCTGTATTAACAACAGTGTTGCCATTTTAAGATGAAGATTCCACTTAATTGTAAATATTTTCCTTCCCCACTTCATGGGAAAGTGGAATTCTTCTCCAGTAAGTTGTTCATGTTGTAAGAGGCGACTAAAATGCCAGGAGCAAGGGACTAGTAACCCCTTCTGTATAAACTACTAAATTTGAACCCATAAACGGTCCAAACGTATATATACGTTTTTTCAACATTTGAAAGTATCTAAAAAAAGTAGATCTTTGTCTTTTTTACATTTCAAAATGTGTAAAAAAAACTTTGATCTACTTTTTTTTTTTTTTTTTTTTTTTTTTTTACATTTGAAAATATGTAAAAAAAACGTAGATCTACTTTTGTAGCACTACACATGTGAACGTAGATCTGCTTGGACCATTTACGGGTTAAAAAAAAAGCTTTGTTTTTCTTTTTCGGTGACCCTGCCTCGGTGGGATATGGCCAATGTGTTAAAAAAAAAAATCCTTCCCCAAAATTTCTATAAATTTTTTTCATAACTGTTAATTTATTTTTCTGGTATACAGCATTTGACAGTTTCAAATATAAAAACTTATTTGATACTTATTGAGATTGACGGAAAATACAACTAGATTCCCACATACATTACCCATCAACCAGTGAAATTTGACACTATTACTATTATTATTATTTTTTTTTTTTTTTTTTTTTTAAGACCACAGTTTGAATTATATCTAGTTCTAGTTGTATGTTTCGTATAGGTAATTTATCCCTGTATATATTTTGACATACTCTACATGGTGAAAATTACAGTAGGACCCGTGGGTTTGGTTTCCTCAGTTTCAGTTATCCACTGTTTACCGTGGCCCAAAAAATATCCCTTAATTATGCTTAATAATGGCCCCAAAGCACAAAAGTAGTGATGCTGGTAGTTTTCAAAGCCTAAGAGAAGTCGTGAAGGGCTTCCCATCAGTGAATAAAGTGCTAATTCTCGACTTATGTGCATAATATATCGATTAACCTTTATCATAGTATGCTTGTAAACGAAAAACAACTTGTATAAATAGGGTTCACTAATATCCGCAGTTTCAGGTACCTGCTGTAGGTCTTGGAATTTATCCCCCATAGATACAAAGGGGACTATACTAAATGTTGCAGTCGCTTAGTATTTTTGATTTTGAGGTGTTTGTGTACTCCTGGAAAGACAACTACTGAACAGCATTGTTGACTTTGAATTACCTTACCTTAATTAATGGGAAATAGCTGGGGTGTTTAATTTTCATTTTCCGGACAATAATGCATAAATTGATGCTGTCTGTAATAAAGTTAAATCTATAATATATGTACTGTATTATATAATTCAATTTTATTAATTCTCTATCCTTCTTAAATAACCAGACCATCTTAACACCCCTTCATCTGCTTCCTATATTATTTATTCCCCTATCACCCCACAAATGTCTATAATTTCTTAATGGTGTGGTGGAAGGAAGTGTGTAAATATTTATGCATTGCACCTATTTTCCTGCCAATATTAATTGCATGGCTTATCTGTTTTGTCTTGTTCTTCACCTATCTTGGTTGCAACTTCAAGTGCAGTTATGTTATTGTGCTTGAATTTGGTTTCGTATTTCATGTGATGTACAGTAAACTCTGTAAAATCTGGTACAGGACTCAGGACTTGCTGGTTTCAATAAAAAAAAAATTTGTAAATATGATATATTGAGTATAGAGCCTAAGCTTTATCAGTTTTGTCACCCTTGCTTAATGTCCTTTATTAGCTTAACAATTAACACAGTTTATATTTGCAAGAACAGTACATACAGTAAAGGTATACATGTGATGGGGTTTAGCATCTACTATTGATTTATTTGTACTTAGAAAAGCTCAGTTATGAACAGCATTTTAGGTAAAATGGAGCTAATGTGAACTACTGGACTTGTTAAGGTATTACAGGGCCAGAGTTGTAGCTCATAGGAAGGTGGGAGCTAATACATTGGGAAGTCTTCAAAAAACTTAGGAATTATCAATGGTTAAACTATATTAAAAACCTTAATACCTATGTAAGAAGACTGATAACATTGTGTAGGGCTTAGTTCGTGAACTTAATTTGAAATGAGCGAATGAGTAATATGCATGAGCAGAACGTGATATAAATACTTTTTTAATATCAATTCTTATCCTGTATATTTTGTTTGTCAAAAACATGATGCTTAGGTTGAATTCATTATTCATAATAGAGTACTTATATGTACACCTGGATATCTGTATAGAAACAGAGGGAGATGACCACTGAGAGAGAGTGGGGAGTGAGTGTGGAGTGGGGGGGAGGAGGGAGAGAGGTAGGGGGGAGAGAGAGGGGGAGAGTGAGAGAGGGAGGGAGAGAGTGAGAGAGGGAGGGAGAGAGTGAGAGAGGGAGGGAGAGAGTGAGAGAGAGAGGGGAAGAGGTGAGAGAGAGAGGGGGTGAGAGAGGGAGTGAGAGAGAGGAGGGGGAGAGTGAGAGAGAGAGGGGAGGTGAGAGAGAGAGGGGAGAGAGTGAGAGAGAGGGGGGAGAGTGAGAGAGAGAGGGGAGAGGAGTGGGAGAGAGAGGGGGAGAGTGAGTGGGAAGAGAGAGGGGGAGAAATGAGTGAGAGAGAGAGGGGGGGAGTGAGTGAGAGAGAGAGGGGGAGAGTGAGTGAGAGAGAGAGAGAGAGAGAGAGGGGGAGAGTGAGTGAGAGAGAGAGGGGGAGAGTGAGTGAGAGAGAAGGGGGAGGAGTGAGTGAGAGAGAGAGGGGGAGAGTGAGTGAGAGAGAGAGGGGGAGAGTGAGTGGGGAGAGGGGGAGAGTGAGTGAGTGAGAGAGAGGGGGAGAGTGAGTGAGAGAGAGAGGGGGAGAGTGAGTGAGTGAGAGAGGGGGAGAGTGAGTGAGAGAGGGAGAGTGAGAGAGAGAGAGGGGGGTAGAGTGAGAGAGAGAGAGGGGGTAGAGTGGAGAGAGAGGGGGGGGGTAGAGTGAGAGAGAGAGGGGGGTAGAGTGAGGAGAGAGGGGGGGAGAGTGAGAGAGAGGGGAGAGTGAGAGAGAGGGGAGAGTGAAGAGAGGGGGAGAGAGAGGGGGAGAGTGAGAGAGAGGGGGAGAGAGAGAGGGGGGGAGAGGAGAGAGGGGGGGAGAGAGAGAGGGGGGAGAGTGAGAGAGGGGGAGAGAGAGAGGGAGAGTGAGAGAGAGAGAGAGAGGGGGAGAGTGAGAGAGAGAGAGAGGGGGAGAGTGAGAGAGAGAGAGAGGGGGAGAGTAAAGAGAGAGAGAGAGAGAGGGGGAGAGAGGGGAGAGGGGGAGGGGGGGAGAGTGAGAGAGAGGGGGAGGGGAGAGAGAGAGAGAGAGAGAGGAGGGGGGGAGAGAGAGAGAGGGGGAGAGTGAGAGAGGGGGAGAGTGAGAGAGGGGAGTGGGAGAGAGAGAGAGGGGAGAGAGTGAGAGAGAGAGAGAGGGGGAGAGAGTGAGAGAGAGGGGGGAGAGTGAGAGAGGGGGGAGAGTGAGGGAGAGGGGGAGTGAGAGAGGGGGAGTGAGAGGAGAGAGAGAGGGAGTGAGAGAGAGGGGGGGGAGAGAGAGAGAGAGAGAGAGAGGGGGGGAGAGAGAGAGGGGGGGAGGGATCACATCTCTCGGATATCAGATTAATAGTTTTTTTTTGTCTAAACTGTCTTGTCTGAACACCTCTGCAAAGACAGTAATTATGAGTGGTGGTGAAAGTGTTGAATGATGATGAGAGTTTCTTTCTTTTTGGGTCACCCTGCCTTGGTGGGAAATGGCCAACATGTTAAAAAAAAAAAAAAAAAAAATTAGTGTACTTTGATATGGTGCATGACTATACTTATAGTACATTCAGGCAGCATTCTGACTCCTTATTTGAAGGTACAGGAAATTATAGTTGTGCAATTTCAGCATTGTCACTTGGCATGTTCCATTTTTCAGGATCTTTAATTTGCAAGGAATTTCTAATTGAGTTAAGCTGTAGATTTAGGATACCAGAGTGATTTTTTCCTGTATTTATGCATGTGTGTGTCATTATACTTCTCAAGGAAGAACTTTATCTCTGGGTCAGTATTTGTATTTAGTGTCTTGTAGATGTATTTAGAGCAACTAATTTCAGATCATTGTTTAGTAGTATGTACTTAGAGGAATGGGAGTCAAAGATTGTCAGTGAGTAAAACTGAATGAAATAAATGGCATGGTTAGTGTTTCAAGAGTATGTTTTTCCCATTTTAAAAGCAAAATTGTTTAAAAAGTTTGTATTACAGAGTTTATTGCACTAAGTCACTGTAGTCATGCCTTTTTTTTTTTTTCTTAAGAGCAGGAAAGACGAATTTTGTTAGTCTTTCCTGAGAGCTGCCCTCACATAATTTAGAAACTGTAATGATTTTGGAAGCAATTCAAATGACTGAATTTTTTAAGTACGTATTAAAGATAAATTGCTTTACCTCAGTGTGCCTTCCTCTGCAGTCTAGTATTTCAAAAGTTTTCTAGATAGTATTTTAAGTAATTTTGGAATTTGAGATTAGTGACAAAAACACAAATAAGCATTTCTTGTAAAACTGAAATACAGTATATAGTCAACATATAGTTCAATAACAGTATTGCATATTTGTTTGCTCTAGCATCAGCAGTTATGCTTAGAGTATTTTCACTTTTTCAGTTGAACGACACTGATGATGGTGAACCAGAAGATAGTACTCGTTCGGAAACAAGAGCTGAAGGTTCTGTCAGAGGTGCCGTTTACCTTGAATATTTTCTGGCTGGTGGTGGCTGGATCCTCTTAATTATTCTCTTTATAGCAAATGTACTGACACAAGTTATCTTTTCTGGAACTGATTACTGGCTGTCTTACTGGTAAGTATATGACCCTTGTGGGTTTAGCACTTAGTTTTGATTATAATAAGTGTAAGTGGATGTCAGCAATCTATTTTTAGTTTGGCTGTTTTCCAGCTAGGCAGGGTGGCCCAAAGAAGAGAACATTCTGCATCTTTCCCTAGATGCTGCAAAGTAGGCCCGAAGGCAAAATGGACACTTTAAGACAGTGTTTCATTTGGGAATATGTAGACAGTGAGAACCATAGGAGAGGTGCAGGTGGCATGAGCATGTGAATAACTATAAAGATCAAATCAGAGTGTTTGCTTAGCAAGAGGGATTTGGCAAGGCAGGGTAAAAAACTCCTTTATCTAAGATTAAGGAAATGCTGATATTCTCTGGATTGACTGTCTTTCCAGTGGTTGTTGGAACACAGAGCTTGTTTGATTAACCCTCAGAAGAACAGTGGTGAAAATATTGTGATAGATTATAGATTACAGCTGTATTCCTATCCTCAAGTCTACTCACTAATTCCTTAGTTGTGTAGGTGTTCTTGGGAGAACGAGGCTGGCTTGAGGTCCTGACCACTGAAAATATCTAGGGAAGTATGTAATGGTGTGTGATGTAGAATGAAAAAAAATCCATGATCTATCCTTGTCTTTCCAATAGTTGTGTATATGGTTGGATGTAAACCTTTGAACATTGTCAGTGGTAACTATTGCAAATGTGTTAAGCTATGTTCCTGTCTGTGATACCATGGAGATTGCTTCAAAATATCCTATAATGGTATGCCAAAGAGTCTGTATTGGAGGGTATTGGCCTAAAATTGAATGTCATTATTGGGAAAAATTCTGACTTTGTGCTATCCCTAATATCCTAACTGTGTGAAAGGTGTCACCAGTTTCTTAAACAAAGTTTTGGTGCACTAAAAGGTAGGGTTGGCATGAATAGAAGGGAAGATGGAAATATCAGAGTTGGGGTAGATCTGAAAAGTTGTCTCTCAGATGCAGTAAAGAAAAATTTATTTATTTATTATCACACCGGCCGATTCCCACCAAGGCAGGGTGGCCCGAAAAAGAAAAACTTTCACCATCATTCACTCCATCACTGTCTTGCCAGAAGGGTGCTTTACACTACAGTTTTTAAACTGCAACATTAACACCCCTCCTTCAGAGTGCAGGCACTGTACTTCCCATCTCCAGGACTCAAGTCCGGCCTGCCGGTTTCCCTGAATCCCTTCATAAATGTTACTTTGCTCACACTCCAACAGCACGTCAAGTATTAAAAACCATTTGTCTCCATTCATTCCTATCAAACACGCTCACGCATGCCTGCTGGAAGTCCAAGCCCCTCGCACACAAAACCTCCTTTACCCCCTCCCTCCAACCCTTCCTAGGCCGACCCCTACCCCGCCTTCCTTCCACTACAGACTGATACACTCTTGAAGTCATTCTGTTTCGCTCCATTCTCTCTACATGTCCGAACCACCTCAACAACCCTTCCTCAGCCCTCTGGACAACAGTTTTGGTAATCCCGCACCTCCTCCTAACTTCCAAACTACGAATTCTCTGCATTATATTCACACCACACATTGCCCTCAGACATGACATCTCCACTGCCTCCAGCCTTCTCCTCGCTGCAACATTCATCACCCACGCTTCACACCCATATAAGAGCGTTGGTAAAACTATACTCTCATACATTCCCCTCTTTGCCTCCAAGGACAAAGTTCTTTGTCTCCACAGACTCCTAAGTGCACCACTCACTCTTTTTCCCTCATCAATTCTATGATTCACCTCATCTTTCATAGACCCATCCGCTGACACGTCCACTCCCAAATATCTGAATACGTTCACCTCCTCCATACTCTCTCCCTCCAATCTGATATTCAATCTTTCATCACCTAATCTTTTTGTTATCCTCATAACCTTACTCTTTCCTGTATTCACCTTTAATTTTCTTCTTTTGCACACCCTACCAAATTCATCCACCAATCTCTGCAACTTCTCTTCAGAATCTCCCAAGAGCACAGTGTCATCAGCAAAGAGCAGCTGTGACAACTCCCACTTTGTGTGTGATTCTTTATCTTTTAACTCCACGCCTCTTGCCAAGACCCTCGCATTTACTTCTCTTACAACCCCATCTATAAATATATTAAACAACCACGGTGACATTACACATCCTTGTCTAAGGCCTACTTTTACTGGGAAATAATTTCCCTCTTTCCTACATACTCTAACTTGAGCCTCACTATCCTCGTAAAAACTCTTCACTGCTTTCAGTAACCTACCTCCTACACCATACACTTGCAACATCTGCCACATTGCCCCCCTATCCACCCTGTCATACGCCTTTTCCAAATCCATAAATGCCACAAAGACCTCTTTAGCCTTATCTAAATACTGTTCACTTATATGTTTCACTGTAAACACCTGGTCCACACACCCCCTACCTTTCCTAAAGCCTCCTTGTTCATCTGGCTATCCTATTCTCCGTCTTACTCTTATTCTTTCAATTATAACTCTACCATACACTTTACCAGGTACACTCAACAGACTTATCCCCCTATAATTTTTGCACTCTCTTTTATCCCCTTTGCCTTTATACAAAGGAACTATGCATGCTCTCTGCCAATCCCTAGGTACCTTACCCTCTTCCATACATTTATTAAATAATTGCACCAACCACTCCAAAACTATATCCCCACCTGCTTTTAACATTTCTATCTTTATCCCATCAATCCCGGCTGCCTTACCCCCTTTCATTTTACCTACTGCCTCACGAACTTCCCCCACACTCACAACTGGCTCTTCCTCACTCCTACAAGATGTTATTCCTCCTTGCCCTATACACGAAATCACAGCTTCCCTATCTTCATCAACATTTAACAATTCCTCAAAATATTCCTTCCATCTTCCCAATACCTCTAACTCTCCATTTAATAACTCTCCTCTCCTATTTTTAACTGACAAATCCATTTGTTCTCTAGGCTTCCTTAACTTGTTAATCTCACTCCAAAACTTTTTCTTATTTTCAACAAAATTTGTTGATAACATCTCACCCACTCTCTCATTTGCTCTCTTTTTTACATTGCTTCACCACTCTCTTAACTTCTCTCTTTTTCTCCATATACTCTTCCCTCCTTGCATCACTTCTACTTTGTAAAAACTTCTCATATGCTAACTTTTTCTCCCTTACTACTCTCTTTACATCATCATTCCACCAATCGCTCCTCTTCCCTCCTGCACCCACTTTCCTGTAACCACAAACTTCTGCTGAACACTCTAACACTACATTTTTAAACCTACCCCATACCTCTTCGACCCCATTGCCTATGCTCTCATTAGCCCATCTATCCTCCAATAGCTGTTTATATCTTACCCTAACTGCCTCCTCTTTTAGTTTATAAACCTTCACCTCTCTCTTCCCTGATGCTTCTATTCTCCTTGTATCCCATCTACCTTTTACTCTCAGTGTAGCTACAACTAGAAAGTGATCTGATATATCTGTGGCCCCTCTATAAACATGTACATCCTGAAGTCTACTCAACAGTCTTTTATCTACCAATACATAATCCAACAAACTACTGTCATTTCGCCCTACATCATATCGTGTATACTTATTTATCCTCTTTTTCTTAAAATATGTATTACCTATAACTAAACCCCTTTCTATACAAAGTTCAATCAAAGGGCTCCCATTATCATTTACACCTGGCACCCCAAACTTACCTACCACACCCTCTCTAAAAGTTTCTCCTACTTTAGCATTCAAGTCCCCTACCACAATTACTCTCTCACTTGGTTCAAAGGCTCCTATACATTCACTTAACATCTCCCAAAATCTCTCTCTCTCCTCTGCATTCCTCTCTTCTCCAGGTGCATACACGCTTATTATGACCCACTTCTCGCATCCAACCTTTACTTTAATCCAAGAAAAAATATGCCTATTATAAAACATTAGTATACCTATTATAAAACAAAGTATCTATGGTCTACAGTGTCTGACAAGCTGGGTGTAAGAGGTATAAAGTCCTCTGATCTGATCTTTTAAGAGTTTGACTCATTCTCTGGGAGAGAGCGGTTGTGGCTGCATCTTGTCTGGTGACTTGCCAGCCGCCAGTCAGCATCAAGAATGCAAGATGCAGATAGCTTGCCAGCCGGATGACTGAGTGTTCTCCTGTTTTTTGTGTTGCTGTTTCCCTCTGCTTCCAAGGCTTAGCTGTTGGGTCTAGTCCTGACTCTTATCTCTTTGACTCAAGACATTCCTCACCGTCTATTCTTCGCACTGTCCCCACTTGCCCCTCGCCCCTTGTGGGTCCTTACCTGTGAGTCCTCTGATCTGATCTGAGGTATAAAATACTATTTTGTCAGTATTTCATACCTAAATGCATTGCCTTGATGCTAGTGAAGGGCTCCTGATTCATGAAACTGGAATTACCCTACCTTTCCTCTGTTCAGTCTTGATAACCTCCCATTTTTCAGGTGTGGTATGAAATGATAAATGGATATGTAGGGTACAGGTAAGCAAATATTTAGTACAGTATTAGAATGGGCTTATTACTTACTGTTAAGCAGGTTAAATGTAATAGGTGCAGTAATGTTCGACTCTACTTTTCCAGGGCTAATGGAGAACAACAGCGTGCTCGACTTTTACTGAATTCACAGGACAATTTTTCAGTTATAAGTGGAAATGGCTCGAGCTTCTCATACAGTGATGCTCCCATACCTGATGGCTATTTGGACACTTACACAAATGTTTACATTTATACTGGTAAGCAGAAGTCGAAGATATTACCAGCCACAACAAAATTTAATAGATGCAGATGCAGCCTAATGCTTGGTAGGATGGGTAGACACAGTAATTCATGATTGCCTTCACTCCAATATTTCTTAGCCACTTCAATTTTATTTTTTTATTTAAAACCTTGTTCTTAAACTGTGATGGATATTGCTTAGTAGCAGTTTATTAAATTGGTTTGTTTGCTTGACAATGTAAGAGCATGGAAGTGGAGTACAGTACTTTATATAAACCATAATCAAATTAGACCTACGAGTAATAGGAGAAATGTTATTTGTTTTATATTTGGTGTTATATCTGTTTTTGAGATGCTACCAAGATTGGAACAGTTGAGATGATGATGGGCATGACATAAACTGTCTTTTGATAACTGCCCAAAATGCCCTGGCATGATAGTGGCTTTCTTTGTACCAATCAAATTATGAAATGTAAGCACACATTGTAACCTTTGCAAAGAAATGAACTTTTGTTGTTGAGAACTCCCCCCCCCCCCCCCTCTTTTTCTCTTTTTCTTTCTTTCTTTCTCTCTCTTTCTTTCTTTCTTTCTTTCTCTCTTTCTTTCTCTCTTTCTTTCTCTCTTTCTTTCTCTCTCTCTTTCTTTCTCTCTTTCTCTTTCTTTCTCTTTCTTTCTCTTTCTTTCTTTTTTTCTTTCTTTCTTTCTTTCTTTCTTTCTCTTTCTCTTTCTTTCTTTAAATAACAAAAAGGCACAATACCGTGACTGGAACGATACACAAATAACCCGCACATAAAAGACAGAAGCTTACGACGACGTTTCGGTCCGACTTGGACCATTGACAAAGTCACACAGTGTGACTTTGTCAATGGTCCAAGTCGGACCGAAACGTCGTCGTAAGCTTCTGTCTTTTATGTGCGGGTTATTTGTGTATCTTTCTTTCTTTCTTTCTCTTTCTTTTTCTTTCTTTCTTTCTTTCTTTCTTTCTTACACAGGGTTTGAACAAGGTTAAGGATTCCTAACTTTATTGGCAAGCTAAGAGCTGTTACCTACATCAGCTCATTTGAAAGCATTTTTATTATGAGACATACAAGTAGGGAGCAGGATGAAGTTGGAGCCATCTATGGGCCAGCATTTTCATTTGATCAACTGACTTTATCTCGTTGGCATCATTATGCTGTACGAATGTGTTCCATACTCGAGTCATCCTGGGTATGTATGATATCAGATGGAGTGATGTTCTGGAGAAGGGTACATCCAGAGTGAAGTTGCTGCTTTCTGCCCGTCTTGTGGCATAAAAGCTTGTTTCACGCTGTCCTCGAAGTGAATCCAAGTGTGGTATTTTGACAATATTGGCCTTGTACATAACAGTAAGGCCACCCATATCCCTCCTATGTTGAAGGCTCTGCTGAAATGACAGATCTATCCAGGATGGGTCCAGGCGAGAGATGAGACGTCTTGCTCTGTTCTCTACTCTATCAAACAGTCGCAGATGAGAGGGAGGGCAGGCAAACCAAGAAAGTGGAGCATACTCAAGGTGTGAGCGTACTTGTGCCTCGTACAGGATCTTGCAACCCCTACTGTCAAGCAGATGAGAGATACGGCGAGGTGCTGTAAGCTTCCTGGCTGCCTTGTTTGCAAGATTTACAACATGGCTCTTCATGGTTAGTTTGGAGTCAAATTTCACCCCAAGGATATCAACTTCTTCTCCAGGTGCCAACACCCTCCCATTCATCCTTACTACTGCACCAGCATTACCATCATGGTGCCTAGAGACGATCATCATTTGCGTTTTCTCAGGTGCAAATGTTACTTGCCATCTATTTCCCCAAGCTGATATAGCTCTCAGCTGGTGATTGATGTAGCTTAGAGCAGCTGGCATTTCTCCTCTTGGATAAGTGAATGTCAGTGTACAGTCGTCTGCATATGCATGTGATTCTGGGATGAGATGAAGGTCGTTGAAGTAGACATTCCATAACAATGGACCCAGCACGCTTCCTTGTGGAACACTTGCCCCAATAGGATGTCTTGCTGATTCCGTTCCATTGAGAACTACACTTAGAGATCTACCATGAAGGTAATCACTGAGGAGACATAGCGTAGAGCCTGCAATTCCCAGTGCTTGAAGTTTTGCTAAGAGGCCCTGGTGCCACACCCGGTCAAAAGCGCCAGCAATGTCCAGTGCTACCACACAGCTGACTTTAGATTCATCCAGTGACTGGTGCCACTTAGTGGAGAGGTTTAACAACAGATCAGCAGCAGAGTAACCTTGCCTGAAGCCATATTGACGATCACAAAGATTATTGTCTCAAGGATCTTACCAGTGATTGACAGGAGTGACACTGGTCTGTAGTTGCTGATTTCTGCTCTGCTCTTCTTTTTGTGAACAGGGACTACATTTGCCTCTTTCCATAGAGAGGGCCATTTACACTGTACCAGGCAGTGCTGAAAGATGTGAGTTAGAGGTGCTGCTAGCTGGTCTGAACATCTTCTCAACAATCTTGGGCTCAACTTGTCTGGGCCCACAGCCTTTTCTTGGTCAAGCGATTTAAGAAGGAAATTCACCTCCTCCTGCCTTATTGTCACCACTGACAGTTTTGACAGTTCTTGCAGCTAGCCAAGGAGAGTCCCTTGCTGGATCAGGAACTTGCATTTTGGTAGCAAAGTGTTCAGCAAAGAGTTCCGCCTTCTCTTGACTACTAGTAGAGGTGGTCCCATCCTGTCGATTTAGAGGTGGAATGAGTTCATCAGGCAGATAACCTTGTCTGTCCTTGACCAGGGACCACCAGGTTTTGGAGCCTACCCTACCTGATGCTAGCTTTCTTTTAGTGTCCACCTCCCATTTAGCAGTGGCCCACTTTTGAACGTCACCCATGTGCCTACAGGCTTGCGTGTGCAAGTTCCTGTTATAGGTGGTAGGATCTTCTTATACCTTCGCCATGCTTTATACTTAGCAGTAGCAGCCTCTCTACAATGAAAGCCAAACCAAGGCTGATCTGTAGGCTTCGTCACATATTGCCGGTGAGGAATGTGTTCTTGTTGTAGATTAAGGATGTGTCCAGTGAAGGCTTTCACTTGGTTGTCAACATCCCCTTGGAGAAGAGCATTCCAATCGGTGGTGGCGAGCTCAGAGCAAAGGGCTGGCCAATTACCTCTTTCCCATAGCCAGGTTGTGCGTGTGGACTCCTCACCTCGTTCTGTTGGGATCTTAAGTGTCGTAAAAACAGCCTTGTGGTCAGACGATCCAACGTAGCCGAGGGGTTGACAAGTGACTATGCCTTCTGCCAGATCACTCGCTACTGGGTCAAGGGAGGAGCCAGAGATATGAGTAGGGAAATCAACAAAGTTTCTTATGTCAAACACTGCAAGAAGGTCATCAAAGTCCCTCTGTATAAGGTGCTGGTTGAGGTCACCAACAATTATAATATGTTGACAGTTGTGTTGTAGCAGAAGGGAGTCAATATTTTCCATTAGGAAGTTGATGGGGTCTGCATGTTGCCACTGAGGTCTGTACATTGCACATGCTAGTACAGAGGTACTAGTGTTTATACAGAGCTTGAAGAACATCATTTCAAGATGTGTAGGGGTGGCAACATCAATGTGCTGGGCATGAACACTTTTAGAGAAGCACATAGCAACACCTCCTCCTTTCTCTCTTTCTCTTTCTCTCTCTCTTTCTCTTTTTTTTCTTTTTCTCTTTTTCTCTTTCTCTCATTTTCTCTCTTTTTCTCTTTCTTTCTCTTTCTCTCATTTTCTCTCTTTTTCTCTCTCTCTTTCTCTTTCTCTCTCTTTCTCTTTCTCTCTCTTTCTCTTTCTCTCTCTTTCTCTTTCTCTCTCTTTCTCTTTCTTTCTCTCTCTCTTTCTCTTTCTTTCTCTCTCTCTTTCTCTGTCTTTCTCTTCTCTCTCTCTCCCCCCCCCCCCCCGAAAGAAGGAAGCAAGGTCTTGTTAATTAATGTGTTCGGCTTTACAAATTATCAAGACTCAGAATGTAATAGAACTTTTTCTCGTACAGGCTTGACTGTTGGACTCTTTGTGCTGTCACTAGGCCGAACAGTTCTTTTCTTTGTGATGTGCATGACTTCATCGAGAAAACTGCACAATCGCATGTTCGAGTGTATCATTCGTGTTCCTATCAAGTTTTTCGACACTCATCCTATTGGTATGTAAACTTTGATTTTTTTTTTTTTTTAAGATAAAAAGTGTTTTGATTGTTTTAATCTGTATTTCTTAACAGCTCTAGCAACAAGTAGAAAGTCACTGAGTAATTTTGTGTTCTTGAGTTTCTCCTTTAATGTGTTGAACTATCTTAGGTGATAATCAGTGTCAGGATTTTAATGTCCTACCAAAAATCCAGAATTTAAGGCAAGGTGAGAGGAACCAGAAAATTGCTCAAAAGTATAATACTGTGAATAATTTTTATTTGGTACATAATTTTATTTAAAAAATATGTGATTTATAAAGCAAAATTTGCTACAGTATATAATATTGAATTACTGTCCTTAGGACAGATATTTAACCGCTTCTCAAAGGATATTGGACAAATTGATGACTTTCTTCCTGGTACTTTGTGGGATGTCGTTGAAGTAAGGATAAGCATGATTCCAAATTTTGCATGACTTGAGAATGATTTTTTTTTCTTTATCTTCTGAAATTCAGAGGTAAAGATTGTGCACTGTTTCACCTCACCTGTAATATATTCTGTAACACACCACTGTGTGCTTTCACTGTGAAGGATGAGTAAGAATGTTGCAGTTTAAAGGGCTGTTAGGATTGTGATGTGTGCATACTGCTAGCTAGACAGCTATTAAATGAATGATGGTAAACATGTTTCCTTCTTTGGGTTACCCTACTTAGGCGGCAGATTTGTTAAAAAGAAAGATTTGAAAACTGTGATTTCAAATGATAGTTGGAGTGGCACTCAAATTTATTGCATCTCTTCCTGGCCTCAAGAACGCAACACAAAATGAAAAGATAAACCTTCCTTAGTTTTTATAATGACAGTGTGATGTAATAAATTTTTTGCAACTGCACTGGTTGCATAATGATGCTCGTTATCAAACTTGTTACACCAAAGCTAGTTAAAGTAGAATTGTTTTTATTATGACTTAATACATTAAGTTTATGCAAAGAAGAGTATCCATGGTTCAGTCACCGGCATGGGTGGAAATATTGGGCATGTTTCCTTAGTAAAATGATAGGATGGATAATGAGAACCTTCAAAACTAGGGATGCCAAGCCCATGATGAGAGCACACAAAGAACTTTCACGGCACACATAAGTACAATAAGGCACCTAAATTACTGGGAACGGTTGAAGGTCCTTGATCTGTATTCCCTGGAATGCAGGCGAGAGAGATGTACGATAATATTCACTTGGAAGGTCCTGGAGGGATTGGTACCAAAACTGCACACAAAAATCACTCCCTATGAAAGCAAAAGACTTGGCAGGAGATGCCACATTCCCTCACTGAAAAGCAGAGGTGCCACGAGTACACTGAGAGACAACAAAATAAGTGTCCGGGGCCCAAGACTGTTCAATTTCCTCCCAGCATACATAAGGGGGGATTACCAATAGACCCCTGGCTGTCTTTTAGAAGGCACTGGACAGGTACCTGAAGTCAGTACCTGAACAACCTGGCTGTGGTTCATACATCAGTTTGCATGCCACCAGCAGTAACAGCCTGGTTGATCAGACCCTGATCCACCACGAGGCCTGGTCTCAGACCGAGCCGCGGTGGCGTTGACCCCCAAAACCCTCTCCAGGTACCTGCTACCCCTGTTCACATAGCAATATGTAGGTACTGTACCTGGGTGTTAGCATACTGCTCTGCATAACCGTGGGCCTTGAACGTGCACCGAAGTGTCACCATTCGTGTATCTAATTTTTTTTTTTTTTTTTTTTGTCTTGAATACTATGGTTTGACAGTGACTGTAATGTTGTCAAGTTAATTTAGTTCTCATGATTTTGCTTTTATTTAAGATTCTTCCTCCTTTTCTCATTTACTTACCCATCCTCCATACATTCCCTATTTACATTCTTTAATTTCAGGATTTCTAAATTCGGAATATCCAAAGTATAAATTTTGCTCATCATACATATACAGTTACTGATACTTGATATGAAGCTGATGAATTATTTAGGTAACCATTTTTTGAGTAATGCATTCGGTGTACAATGCTGAATTGTACATATTCTTCAGTAATTTTTCACATGTCATTCCATTCAGTTCTGAATTATTTAAGGCAAGATTCAATAGCTTTCCGCATTTTTACAGGACAGATACTAAACAGGTTCTCGAAAGACATGGGGCAAATTGATGATATGCTGCCTGGAACCGTATTTGATTTCTGCTCCGTAAGAATATTTAACTTTTTTTTTTTGTTGTTGTTGCTTGATGAAGGTGTTGGGCACTACGGTATGATGCTTTGGTGACCGGACCATTGATGAAGGGGCTTTTGTGGTGACTTGGTCATTTCTTTGGTGTCTGCTTCCATTTTAAGTGATTAAAAAAGTTACTTAAATAGTGACTTAGGAAAATATATACATGTACTGGTAGCAATGCTAAGGCTTTTTGCAATGCAGTAAAAAGTCATCCTTAGTGGGAAAATAGCAGATCTGGTAAAAAAAAAAACAAGTTTGGATAAAGGCCATTTTATATTAACCACATAGTTATGTGGAAAATTAATATTTAACTGTTGTACTGTAACGACAAAATACATTAAAGTAATTATCCCTTCTACAATTACAGAATTTTAATAATGACTCATGAAATCATAACAACATGATTACAAACAAGTTATGGTACAGGTGGAGTTGGAACCCATAGTGAATCGTAAAACTCCAGCCCAGTGCCAGTTGGCCCAGCAGCTTGTGCAATGGCCTGGAGTTTTCCCACTCTCTCGCCATGGTTCAAACCCCATCCATGCCATGGTTAGAATTTATTATGTATCTTTGTGAGCTTTCCACTGTGACCCCCAGAAGATTTGGAGTGCCTAATATAGTCAAAATCCCACTTTAAAAATTCATGATAAAATATCATGTGGAATATGATTATCAGACTGCTGCTTGGATGATGTATATAAGTGTCATTATGGTGAAGGTATAGAGATTCCTTCCAGAGGTGGTGGGGCAGTATTCTGATGGCTTCATCCTTCCTTTGATTTTCAGCTCTTTATATTTTTAAAGCTCACCCACACTTCAAAGGTCACATTCATCTTTCACAAGTTAAATTCACCTTTTAGTGTGTAAACCAATTGTAGTATCTTCAAAATTAATTGTGTGGTATCTCTTCTGCCATAATTCTGTTGACACTTAAAATGTGCTAGATGGAAGTGACAAGTATTTTATAAGTATTTGTTGGGATGATGATGTTGATGAGGTCCTGTCTTCTCAGGTCAAATCTTTAACAGATTCACAAAGGACCTTGGACAGATAGATGAAATGCTGCCTATTACAGTCTTTGATGTCGTCATTGTGAGTATTACATGGATTGTACATGATTCCTCTCCATAACCTTGAACAGAATGCCTTTGCTTCAACTCTGTACTAGACACCAGAAGTGCATAGGCTATTTGAATTAATTTAATACAGAATTTATCATGCAGATTATATTAATGTGTGGTAGGTAGGAATTGTGAGATCTTCAATATCATGGAAATATACAAGTGTGTTAGATCACAGTGGATCAGAGTAATCTTTGGAATTTTAATTGCTGTATGTGTGAGCAAAGTAGGTACATGTATGTATGGACTCTGAAACAAACTAGACTTGAGTTTTGGTAGTCAGAAGTGTGTGTCTTCACTCCAAAAGTTGGGTTGGGATATGGCTATTTTTTCCATAATGTTTAAAACTTTTCTTTGTTGTTGTCATAAGGAAGATAATTTTTTTTTTAACAAGTCAGCCGTTTCCCCACCGAGGTAGGGTGACCCAAAAAGAAAGAAAGAAAAACTTTCATTTAATACTTTCACCATCACGTATACATGATCATTGTCTTTGTAGAGGTGCTCAGATTTGACAGTTTAGATGTACTTCCAAACTGCCAATATCCCAAACCCTTCCTTTAAAGTGCAGGCATTGTACTTCCCACTTCCAGAACTCAAGTCCAGCTAACCGGTTTCCCTGAAGAGGATTATACAGTAAAATTCATGAAAGTTTGTAAAAAGTATTCTCTCAAACTACACGTGATATGAGACGACAATGAAAGTGATTTGAGTGATACTGAACCCTTTACCACTGGAAAGTATGGAACTGATCTTTAGTTGAATGATAGGGAAAGGTTCTGCACATATGAATCCCTCAGATCATAAATATAACAGTCTGATAGATGTTTTGATATTGATGTGACACAACAAAGTTTGTAGATACAGCAGCAGTAATAGACCACTACAGGTCAACAACTTGGTCTCTGTACTTACATGATCAGTAAGATTTAAAGTTTTTGAAGAAACTTTATCTGTTGGAAAGCATAATTCTGATTTTTTTTTTCTAATCTTTTTTATTCATAAAGGCTTAGTGTGTGAGCATTTGTGAATTTGTTGAGTAACAAAAATAACAAAATCCCAAATTATTATTAATGATTAAGCTATTTTATTCTTAATGTTTTGATCAGAAATGCATATAAATATTGCAGATGCTAAATGTTAAGAGATGTTGGAGTCTCCATGTGTTAGTTTTGTAATATTTGAATGTGCTTGGACATTGTGTGCACGTTATTATAGTGGCTTTGTATAGATGTTATAAAAATGTAAGATTAAACACTGGACAGAATCAAGAGTTCTGCTCAATATTTACTGCAAGTGTAGTGCTTGTTAGAATTGGAGGGCTTGTTGCAGTAAATGTTTGCTTGAGTGCAGTTGTAATATAAGAAAGAAGGAACACTGCAACAGGCCTACTGACCCATGCAGAGCAGGTCCATCCCCCCCTCCCCCCCCCAGATTAGACCAATGACCCACCCAGTCTGATCATCTCCACTCAAGGATAGAGCACTGCACCAGACCCAGCAGCACAAGCTAGTCAGGTCCAACTCACACCCACCCACACCCACCCATGTATTTATCTAACCTATTTTTAAAACTTCACAACGTTTTAGCCTGAATAACTGTACTTGGGAGTTTGTTCCACTCATCCACAACTCTATTACCAAACCAGTGCTTTCCTATATCCTTTCTGAGTCTGAATTTTTCCAACTTGAAACCATTGCTGCGAGTCCTGTCTTGGCTGGAAATTTTCAGCACGCTATTTGCATCCCCTTTTCCATTTATACACCTCGATCATATTTTTTTTTATTTTTTTATTATCACACCGGCCGATTCCCACCAAGGCAGGGTGGCCCGAAAAAGAAAAACTTTCACCATCATTCACTCCATCACTGTCTTGCCAGAAGGGTGCTTTACACTACAGTTTTTAAACTGCAACATTAACACCCCTCCTTCAGAGTGCAGGCACTGTACTTCCCATCTCCAGGACTCAAGTCCGGCCTGCCGGTTTCCCTGAATCCCTTCATAAATGTTACTTTGCTCACACTCCAACAGCACGTCAAGTATTAAAAACCATTTGTCTCCATTCACTCTTATCAAACACGCTCACGCATGCCTGCTGGAAGTCCAAGCCCCTCGCACACAAAACCTCCTTTACCCCCTCCCTCCAACCCTTCCTAGGCCGACCCCTACCCCGCCTTCCTTCCACTACAGACTGATACACTCTTGAAGTCATTCTGTTTCGCTCCATTCTCTCTACATGTCCGAACCACCTCAACAACCCTTCCTCAGCCCTCTGGACAACAGTTTTGGTAATCCCGCACCTCCTCCTAACTTCCAAACTACGAATTCTCTGCATTATATTCACACCACACATTGCCCTCAGACATGACATCTCCACTGCCTCCAGCCTTCTCCTCGCTGCAACATTCATCACCCACGCTTCACACCCATATAAGAGCGTTGGTAAAACTATACTCTCATACATTCCCCTCTTTGCCTCCAAGGACAAAGTTCTTTGTCTCCACAACTCCTAAGTGCACCACTCACTCTTTTTCCCTCATCAATTCTATGATTCACCTCATCTTTCATAGACCCATCCGCTGACACGTCCACTCCCAAATATCTGAATACGTTCAACCTCCTCCATACTCTCTCCCTCCAATCTGATATTCAATCTTTCATCACCTAATCTTTTTGTTATCCTCATAACCTTACTCTTTCCTGTATTCACCTTTAATTTTCTTCTTTTGCACACCCTACCAAATTCATCCACCAATCTCTGCAACTTCTCTTCAGAATCTCCCAAGAGCACAGTGTCATCAGCAAAGAGCAGCTGTGACAACTCCCACTTTGTGTGTGATTCTTTATCTTTTAACTCCACGCCTCTTGCCAAGACCCTCGCATTTACTTCTCTTACAACCCCATCTATAAATATATTAAACAACCACGGTGACATCACACATCCTTGTCTAAGGCCTACTTTTACTGGAGAAAAATTCCCCTCTTTCCTACATACTCTAACTTGAGCCTCACTATCCTCGTAAAAACTCTTCACTGCTTTCAGTAACCTACCTCCTACACCATACACTTGCAACATCTGCCACATTGCCCCCCTATCCACCCTGTCATAACGCCTTTTCCAAATCCATAAATGCCACAAAGACCTCTTTAGCCTTATCTAAATACTGTTCACTTATATGTTTCACTGTAAAACACCTGGTCCACACACCCCCTACCTTTCCTAAAGCCTCCTTGTTCATCTGCTATCCTATTCTCCGTCTTACTCTTAATTCTTTCAATTATAACTCTACCATACACTTTACCAGGTACACTCAACAGACTTATCCCCCTATAATTTTTGCACTCTCTTTTATCCCCTTTGCCTTTATACAAAGGAACTATGCATGCTCTCTGCCAATCCCTAGGTACCTTACCCTCTTCCATACATTTATTAAATAATTGCACCAACCACTCCAAAACTATATCCCCACCTGCTTTTAACATTTCTATCTTTATCCATCAATCCCGGCTGCCTTTACCCCCTTTCATTTTACCTACTGCCTCACGAACTTCCCCCACACTCACAACTGACTCTTCCTCACTCCTACAAGATGTTATTCCTCCTTGCCCTATACACGAAATCACAGCTTCCCTATCTTCATCAACATTTAACAATTCCTCAAAATATTCCTTCCATCTTCCCAATACCTCTAACTCTCCATTTAATAACTCTCCTCTCCTATTTTTAACTGACAAATCCATTTGTTCTCTAGGCTTTCTTAACTTGTTAATCTCACTCCAAAACTTTTTCTTATTTTCAACAAAATTTGTTGATAACATCTCACCCACTCTCTCATTTGCTCTCTTTTTACATTGCTTCATCCACTCTCTTAACTTCTCTCTTTTTCTCCATATACTCTTCCCTCCTTGCATCACTTCTACTTTGTAAAAACTTCTCATATGCTAACTTTTTCTCCCTTACTACTCTCTTTACATCATCATTCCACCAATCGCTCCTCTTCCCTCCTGCACCCACTTTCCTGTAACCACAAACTTCTGCTGAACACTCTAACACTACATTTTTAAACCTACCCCATACCTCTTCGACCCCATTGCCTATGCTCTCATTAGCCCATCTATCCTCCAATAGCTGTTTATATCTTACCCTAACTGCCTCCTCTTTTAGTTTATAAACCTTTACCTCTCTCTTCCCTGATGCTTCTATTCTCCTTGTATCCCATCTACCTTTTACTCTCAGTGTAGGTACAACTAGAAAGTGATCTGATATATCTGTGGCCTCTCTATAAAACATGTACATCCTGAAGTCTACTCAACAGTCTTTTTATCTACCAATACATAATCCAACAAACTACTGTCATTTCGCCCTACATCATATCGTGTATACTTATTTATCCTCTTTTTCTTAAAATATGTATTACCTATAACTAAACCCTTTCTATACAAAGTTCAATCAAAGGGCTCCCATTATCATTTACACCTGGCACCCCAAACTTACCTACCACACCCTCTCTAAAAGTTTCTCCTACTTTAGCATTCAAGTCCCCTACCACAATTACTCTCTCACTTGGTTCAAAGGCTCCTATACATTCACTTAACATCTCCCAAAATCTCTCTCTCTCCTCTGCATTCCTCTCTTCTCCAGGTGCATACACGCTTATTATGACCCCACTTCTCGCATCCAACCTTTACTTTAATCCACATAATTCTTGAATTTACACATTCATATTCTCTTTTCTCCTTCCATAACTGATCATTTAACATTACTGCTACCCCTTCCTTTGCTCTAACTCTCTCAGATACTCCAGATTTAATCCCATTTATTTCCCCCACTGAAACTCTCCTACCCCTTCAGCTTTGTTTCGCTTAGGGCCAGGACATCCAACTTCTTTTCATTCATAACATCAGCAATCATCTGTTTCTTGTCATCCGCACTACATCCACGCACATTTAAGCAACCCAGTTTTATAAAGTTTTTCTTCTTCTCTTTTTTAGTAATTGTATACAGGAGAAGGGGTTACTAGCCCATTGCTCCCGGCCATTTTAGTCGCCTCATATCGACACGCATGGCTTACGGAGGAAAGATTCTTTTCCACTTCCCCATGGACAATAGAAGAAATAAAAAAGAACAAGAGCTATTTAGAAAAAGGAGAAAAACCTAGATGTATGTATATATATATATATGCATGTGCGTGTCTATGAAGTGTGACCAAAGTGTAAGTAGGAGTAGCAAGATATCCCTGTTATCTTAGCGTGTTTATGAGACAGAAAAAGAAACCAGCAATCCTACCATCATGCAAAACAGTTACAGGTTTTTGTTTCACAGTCATCTGGCAGGACGGTAGTACTTCCCTGGGTGGTTGCTGTCTACCAACCTACTACCTCGATCATATCCCCCCTAATTCTACGCCTTTCGAGAGAGTGCAGATTTAGAGCCCTCAGTCTATCCTCATAGGGAAGATTTCTGATACATGGGATCATCTTTGTCATCCTCCTCTGTACATTTTCCAGAGCATTTATATCCATTCTGCAATACGGTGACCAGAACTGAGCAGCATAGTCTAAATGAGGCCTAACCAAGGATATATAGAGTTGAAGAACAACCTGAAGACTTCTATTATTTATACTTCTAGATATGAAGCCAAGAATTCTGTTAGCTTTATTGCGAACACTAATGCACTGCTGTCTTGGTTTTAGATTACTGCTAACCAGAACTCCTAAATCCTTTTTGCAATCAGTAGTATTAAGATCTACATTATTTAGTTTATATGTGGCATTGTTATTTACCTGTCCAACATTTAGAACTTTGCATTTGTCAATATTAAACTGCATCTGCCACTTCTCCGACCATTGCATCAGTCTATTCAAATCATCCTGGAGTGCTCTAGTGTCCTCATTAGAATGAATTGGACAGCCTATTTTGGTGTCATCAGCAAATTTGCTTATAAGAACATAAGAAAGGAGGAACACTGCAGGAGGCCTGTTGGCCCATACTAGGCAGGTTCTTTACAATTCATCCCACTAACAAAACATTTGCCCAACCCAATTTTCAATGCTACCCAAGAAATAAGCTCTGATGTGATAGTCCCACTCAAATCCAACCCCTCCCACTCATGTACTTATCCAACCTAAATTTGAAACTACCCAAAGTCCCAGCCTCAACCCAACTAGGTAGACTGTTCCACTCATCAACTACCCTATTTCCAAACCAATACTTTCCTATGTCCTTTCTAAATCTAAACTTATCTAATTTAAATCCATTACTGTGGGCTCTCTCTTGGAGAGACATCCTCAAGACCTTATTAATATCCCCTTTATTAATACCTATCTTCCACTTATACACTTCGATCAGGTCTCCCCTCATTCTTCGTCTAACAAGCGAATGTAACTTAAGAGTCTTCAATCTTTCTTCATAAGGAAGATTTCTAATGCTATGTATTAATTTAGTCATCCTACGCTGAATGTTTTCTAACGAATTTATGTCCATTCTGTAATATGGAGACCAGAACTGAGCTGCATAATCTAGGTGAGGCCTTACTAATGATGTATAAAGCTGCAGTATGACCTCTGGACTTCTGTTGCTTACACTCCTTGATATAAATCCCAGTAATCTATTTGCCTTATTACGTACACTTAGGCATTGCTGTCTTGGTTTAAGGTTGCTGCTCACCATAACCCCCAAGTCCTTTTCGCAATCTGTATGGCTAAGTTCTACATCATTTAACTTTTAAGTACTAGGGTTGTGTAAAGTAAAAGGACACAAGTGCAACTAATGTGACATTTATTGTGGCAACGTTTCGCTCTCCAGGAGCTTTATCAAGCTTGATAAAGCTCCTGGTAATTCTACCAACTTTATTACAAGTACTAGGGTTATGGGCACTCCCAAGCTTCAGAACCTTGCATTTATCTACATTGAACTGCATCTGCCACTTTTCTGACCAAGAATAGAGTTTGTTTAAATCCTCCTGAAGCTCCATAACATCTACGTTTGAATCAATTATCCTACCTATCTTTGTGTCATCGGCGAATTTGCTCTTATCACTAGTAATTCCCTCATCAAGATCATTGATATATATTATAAACAACAACGGGCCCAAGACTGATCCCTGTGGAACGCCACTTGTTACAGATCCCCACTCGGATTTAACCCCATTTATGTGGACACACACTGCTTCCTGTCAATGAGCCATGACTCGATCCACGAGAGCACTTTTCCCCCAGTGCCATGAGCTGCCACTTTCTTTAACAGTCTATGGTGTGGAACTCTATCAAAAGCCTTACTAAAATCTAAGTAAATAATATCAAATTCTTGATCGTGGTCAACAGCCTCAAAAGCTTTACTGAAGAAAGTTAATAAATTAGTTAGACAAGACTGGCCTCTTGTGAATCCATGCTGAGTATCATTAATCAAGCTATGCTTATCGAGATGGCTTCCTATAATCTCCGCTATAATTGACTCTAGTAATTTGCCTACAATTGAGGTCAGGCTTATTGGGCGGTAATTTGACAGTAACGACTTGTCCCCTGTTTTAAAAATAGGAATTACATTAGCCATCTTCCACATATCAGACACTACACCTGTTTGAAGAGATAAATTAAAAATATTAGTTAATGGTTCACAGAGTTCCATTTTGCATTCCTTAAGAACCCTTGAAAAAACCTCATCAGGACCCAGCGACTTATTTTGCTTCAGTCTGTCTATCTGCTTCACAACCATTTCACTAGTGACTGTGATGTTACATTATTTTATCTTCTTCTAGCCCACTATAAAAATTAATTACTGGAATATTGTTAGTGTCTTCCTGTGTAAAAACTGAGAGAAAATAATTATTTAAAATCGAGCACATTTCATTCTCTTTGTCAGTAAGGTGCCCATAGTTATTTTTAAGGGGACCTATCTTATCTCTAACTTTTGTTCTAAAGACCTGGAAAAAACTTTTTGGGTTAGTTTTAGAATCCCTAGCAACTTTAATTTCATAGTCCCTTTTAGCTTTTCTTATCCCCTTTTTAATGTCCCTCTTAATGTCAATATACTGATTCATAAGATGACCCTCACCTCTTTTGATACGCCTATAAATTCCTTTCTTATGCCCTAGTAGATATTTGAGCCTATTATTCATCCATTTTGGGTCATTTCTATTTGATCTAATTTCTTTATGTGGGATAAACGTTCTTTGAGCAGCATGTATAGTGTTCAGAAAACCGTCATATTGATAGCTCTCTTCGTTACCCCAGTCAACAGATGATAAGTGTTCTCTAAGCCCATCGTAATCTGCTAAGCGAAAATCTAGGACTGTTACTGAGTTATCGCTACTATCGTACGTACTTCCATTCAATGCTAAATGTAATTGATTTGTGGTCGCTAGCACCCAGTTCCTCTGAAATTTCTAAATTACAGTGGACCCCCGCATAACGATTACCTCCGAATGCGACCAATTATGTAAGTGTATTTATGTAAGTGCGTTTGTACGTGTATGTTTGGGGGTCTGAAATGGACTAATCTACTTCACAATATTCCTTATGGGAATAAATTCAGTCAGTACTGGCACCTGAACATACTTATGGAGTGAAAAAATATCGTTAACCGGGGGTCCACTGTATTAACAAGGGATTCATTGTTTGCCATAACTAAGTCAAGCAGGTTATTTTCCCTTGTAGGTTCTGTCACAAACTGCTTCAAAAAACAATCCTGAACTACTTCTTAGAAGTCGTATGATTCTAAATTCCCAGTCAAGAAATTCCAATCAATATGACTAAAGTTAGTCTCCTAGAATTACTACATTATCGTGCCTTGTGGCCTTAACAATTTCCTCCCATAGTAGTCTCCCTTGGTCCCTATCTAAGTTTGGGGGACGGTATATCACTCCTAAAATCAGTTTTTCATACCCCTCTGAAAATTCTATCCAAACAGACTCTGTATGTGTTACTTCAGACTTAATACCCATTTTTATGCAACAGTTCAAGCGATCTCGGACATACAATGCCACCCCCACCCCCCCTTTCCCGATACTTCTATCTACTTGGAACAATTTAAAACCCTGAATGTGACATTCCACAGGCATGTCCTGACTTTTTGAATTAAACCACGTCTCAGTTAAGGCAATAACATCAATGTTACCCTGCACTAGCAACTAATCTCAACTCGTCCATCTTATTCCTAGCACTACGGCAATTAGCATAATAAACATTGAAAGACTCCTTTCTCTTTACCCTTCCTGCTCATTTCTGTTTTTCTACTAAACCTATTACTGTCCTTATCACCCAAAGTCACTGGCTTTTCAATATCTACCCGTTCTGCTTATTACTAGTTCCCCTAGAACTCATAATATTACTACACTGGGACTTCACTGTTTTCCTGCCAAAACCCATACCACTAACTATTCCTAGTTTAAAGCCCTAACAGCTCCCTCCACTGCAGTTGCCAGTGCTCCCACCCCAGACCTAGATAAGTGAACCCCATCCCTGGCATACATGTCATCTCTGCCATAGAAGAGGTCCCAGTTGTCAATGAATATTACCGCATTTTCCTTACAGTATTTGTCCAGCCAGCAATTGACACCAATTGCCCTGGACAACCATTCATTTCCAACTCCTCTCCTTGGCAAAATACCACATATGACAGGGTTCCCACCCTTACTCCTAATTATTTCTATTGCTGACCTATACCTGCTAATCAGGTCTTCACTCCTACGTCTGCCAACATCGTTGCCTCCAGCACTGAGACAGATAATAGGATTGCTCCCATTACCTCTCATGATGTCATCCAGACGGCTAACAGTATCCTCCATCCCAACCCCAGGAAAGCAAACTCTGTCTCCTACTCCTGTCGTTTACTCCAAGTCGTTTATGTAAATTGTGAACAACAACGGGCCCAACACTGACCCCTGAGGAACACCGCTTGTGACGTGCCCCCATTCTGATTTCTCCCCATTTATGCAAACTCTCTGCTGTCTATTTGTCAGCCATGCCTCTACCCAGGAAAAAATTTCTCCTCCTATTCCATGTTCCTTTAGTTTCCTCAACAGCCTCTGGTGTGTAACTCTATCGAAAGCCTTACTGAAGTCCATATACACAATATCATATTCATTACCATGATCTACCTCCTCAAACACCTTAGTGAAAAAATTTAGTAAATTCGTAAGACAGGAACGCCCCTTTGTGAAATCGTGTTGAGATTCATTAATCAATCTGTGCCTGTCAAGATGGCTACGAATTGTTTCGGCAATTGTTGATTCCATAAATTTTCCCACTATGGAGGTAAGGCTTATTGGTCTATACTTCGAAGCCAAGGACCTGTCACCTGCCTTGTAAATAGGTATTACATTTGCCATTTTCCACTTATCAGGCACTATGCCAGGTTGTAGTGATATGTTAAAGATTAGCCAAAGGTATGCTAAGTTCCTCTTTACATTCCTTTAACACCCTTGCAAACAGTTCATCAGGACCTGGGGATTTGTTAGGTTTTAGTTTCTCTATTTGTCCGAGGACCATGTCACTAGTTACTGCAATCATACATAGTTTATTATCATCCTGTTCTACATAATCTATTATTTCAGGAATATCGCTAGTATTTTCCTGGGTGAAAACTGAGAGGAAATAGGTATTTAGAATTTTACACATATCCTTATCACTGTCAGTGATCTGACCAGAGTTACTCTTAAGTGGGCCAATCTTGTCCCTAATCTTACTTCTGTATACCTGAAAAAACCCTTTGGGTTAGTCTTTGAATCCCTTGCGACCTTAGCCTCATAATCCCTTTTTGCTTTTCTTGTTCCTTTCTTTATTTCTCTCTTTAATTGAATATATTGATTTCTTAACTGCCCATCCCCTCTTTTGATACACCTGTATATGCCTCTCTTTTGACCAATGAGATGTTTTAATCTATTGTTCATCCATTTGGGATTATTTTTGTTTGATCTAATTTCCCTACTCGGGACAAAAGTTGTCTGGGCAGCTAGAACTATGCTCTGAAAAACGTCATATTGGCAACCAAGATCACCTACCTGACCCATAGTCAGGACATCCCAATTTAGCCCACCCAGGTAATTTTTCAGTCCCATGAAGTCGGCCAAGCGAAAATCTGGGACAGAGATTTGATTGCAGTTATCTGGGTAATTCCATGATATATTTAAACTAAGTGATTTGTGATCACTTTTCCCAAGCTCATCATTAATCTCAAGATTATTAATTAGTGAATCTTTGTTGGCATTTGATGTTACACAATACTCTGAGGATTCTAGTACTGATCCTTTATGAACTCACTAGTTCAGTCTTTTAATCCATGCTAGTACCTTGCCTGTCCCACCAACCTACATCTCTAACTTGTGCATCTGTCATCTGTGTTTTAGTATGTCAAAGCTTTCCTGTCATCTAATTATATATTGACCATCCAACCCACTTTGTTTTTTGATCTCCTCATTAGCCTGACATAGGTATTTAATTTCTGAGATAGGACCTGGCCATTACATACTCATATTTGTTCTTGATGAGTAATCCCATGTACAAGGTAGGCAACTCAAAGAAGATATTTGCCCTCAGCCATTTTTCTCTTCTAAATTATTACTTTAAAAATTAGGATATACATTAGCTGCATCTGAAAATCTACTTTAGTTTTATCCCCCACTAACCTAAAGTATAGTACAGTTGCTCATTTTTCGGTTTTTAACTCTTTGAGGGTCGCCAGGCCGTCTGAGACTTGTTCTCAGGGTTGCCAAAATTTAAAAAAAAAAAATTATCTTATGAAAAGATAGAGAATCTTTTCCCGATCATAATGACACCAAAAGTATGAAATTTGATGGAAAACTTGCAGAATTATGCTCTCGTGAAGTTAGCGGTCTCGACGATGTTTACGCATCGGTGATTTTGCCCCGCTTGAGCCCTATTTTCGGCCAATTCCAGTGTACTAGTCAACAGAAATCATAACTATTTCACTAGAACTCCGTTTTTTCTATCGAATGAGTACAGGAAAACACCCATTTACCGATTTCAACTATCCAATAAAGTGGTCAGAATTTAGCAGTTTTCCAATTTCACACAAATTTCAAAAGATGCCAATTTCCAAATAGGGTTCAGAATAAACAAGAAAGACATTCCTGGCACTAAAATAACATTTCCTCTGTTCATTAGTCACGTCCATACGCCCCTCTTACATTTCTTTTGCTTTCCACTTTGAATTCTTATTCTCACAAAAAATAGAAGATTTACTGTTATGCAGACTACTGTATTAGTGTAGAAATGGTATAAATAATACCAGCACACTTGTGAAAGAATGTTAGATTCACCAGTTGACGTGTATTGGACGCGTGGCAGGATTTGTTTACTTTTGAACTTTGGCATAAATCGAACATTTCTGCTACTTTGAGCTAAATTTCAAGGTACTTTTCATTGTGAAACCAATCAAAATCATCTCAATTTCTGTAATATGTCTTCCATTCTATAAAACAAGACCAGGAAAACTAAATACAACCATAAATACCATACGAAAATACTACAGTGCAAAGTCGCTGTTTTAAACCAAAATCACAAAGTTTTTTTTCTCATTACGCACTGTGTGCTGCAGGATTTTTTCATACTGCGCACACTGACCACATAGACCCATTCTTTCATATGTAGGCCTACCAGCTTTCTCTTGCTAGATTTGAGGGCGCTAGAATTTATGCATACTAGTACGTCAAAAACCCTGGTGCATAAGCCGTACTAGTACGGCTGAAACCCCGAAAGGGTAAACCATCCATGTCATAACACAAGCCACTATTGTTGAACTTTACAAAAATCTTTCCTTTAATGTTCAGTCTTTACTTTTTGCATTATTAAGATTATAAGAATCCACTGTTGATAATGATCTTCCCACTAAACACTTGACAACTTGGCCATCATTCTTAATCCATTTGGATAAGCAGCAGGTGAAACAGCTGCAGTTATTAACATTTTATAATATAATGTTGAAAGATAATTAATTCTTATTGTTTTTGGAAGAGAATAAAATTAATAATGTCACCATCATGTATCCAGTTTCAGAATGGTTACATTTAATTCCACGTGTAAATTTTTTAGAATTTTTTGCTTTCATCTAAGACAGATGCATTACTACTCTCTCTAAAGGTGGAAAAATTGGTAATCTGGAAAGGCTTTGGACCCAAAGGTCCAGAAAATTGATGATGTACTTGAATGAAAATAGTAATAAATATTTGTAGGGAATAGGTGGATATTAGTCAGTGCCAGAGCAGTAGTCCGAAGAAATTTTAGATTTTTGAGTAAGGAAGGGGTCCTCACAAGGTAGATAGGTGCCTTGATGCAAGAACTGAACTTGTCTGCCTCTTCCTTGAACCAAACTTGATTGTCTCTCAGGTGCTTTATAATTCTCTGGGTTTAGCATAAGGAGAGAAATGGAAAAACATTATGAAATAGACATAACAGGCAAGGCAAAGATAGAATCCAAGCTAATTCACAGCAACCTCAGAAGAAAAATTATACAGGATCCTGTGATGCTGAGAGAAAAAAGAGGTAAGCTTTGCAGAAAATGCCCCGCCCTGCGAAAGAAGTAGAATCAACTGAACAGTGTTTATCAAGGAAGGAAATTCTACCATGGTTGAAAAAATAGAAATGACAATATTATTTCATGTCAGTCAATTGAAAGCTAAGAGAAATATATGCAGAAGATGGGGAAGGGTTAGTTCTAGTTAAACCTTATTCCCTTCCCTTTCCTAGGAAGGAAAACTAAATACTGAGGACACCATGAGCATAGCTCTGCTCCTGTAGCTGCATACAGGTAATCACACACCTGTGATTATTATCTCATCTTCTCATTGTCATCTACACTTAATGATGTTCACTTGCCTCAAGTCAAGTTCTTATTTGCCTGCCCATGCACAAATTAGTATTATTTAGAATATTGTATGGTAGTTTGCATGTAAATACTGAATAACTCAACCTTATAAATTGTATATCTTAAATGTTTCTCACAATTATATCACATAAATGTTAAACTTAAAACCCAATCTAACTTTACTATTTTTTTAAATACACTACCTAACAGAATTCTCCATACGACTGAATGTACAACAATGCAAGCAACCATATGACCTGTCTTTGTAATACTCACTTGTGCTTTATAGAAATCTGTTTACATTAATGTTTTATCACTGATTTCATCATTGCTTAGTTAATCTTAAGTTAATTTTAAGCCAGCCCGTAATGCTATGCATAGTATAAGTGGCTTTGGCATGCTGCTCTTATCTGTATTTTTTTGTTTTTGTACCTCTGTGCTCAAATTGTAATAAATAAATAAATAAATAGTATGCCAATACAGTAGTAGTTCCACCATGTAAATGTAAGTGCTAAGGTACGATTGCTTTATAATTATGGATTGATTTATAAACGTGTCCAGTATAAAATACTGTCAGATTTGGCTCTAATTCTATATTAATATAGTTAATCAACAATAATTTTTGTTTATATTGTATATACCACACTGATTTTCTCTATTTTTTAGTTAACAAAGGTACGACTTTATTTACATGCAGATTCTCTTGAACTTCATTGGTATTATTGTGGTCATCGCTTCTGTCAACATATGGATAATCCTTCCTACATTGGTTCTTGGCATTATATTCATATTTTTGCGTCGTTTCTACCTAAGCACTGCACGAAATGTCAAACGACTGGAAGGCATCAGTGAGTTTCCATATAAATTTTAAACATAAATATAATTGACAACATAATTAAACAGTGAACCTGGCAATGTGGCTATATTGCTGCTGAATGCTATATTTTTTTTTTACCTTACATATGCACTTTCTCCTTTACAGCCCGTAGTCCTGTGTTCTCGCACCTGAGTGCTTCCCTTCAAGGTCTTACCACCATCAGAGCATTCGAGGCCCAACAGAAATTTATGGATGACTTTGATAATCATCAGGTGAAATTTGTTAATTATAGTATACATATTTTACGTTAAGATTTGTGAGCCATATAGTATGCTAGCTTGACTGACAACTTCCAGCTAATGAAAGGAGCAGAATTCTGGGCTTCAGTTAATTTGGTTATTTCATTTCATCTAAATTTAGCCTTATTTAAAGATTAATTAACCCAGTGGATTTGAATAACTTCACTGAAAATTATACAGTACCATAGGTACTGTATTTATTCCCATTGTAGTATTCTCTTATTGGTGAGTAGAATGTGTAGTGACTGACAACTTCCCACAGGACTTGCATTCCTCAGCCTGGTTCCTCTTCCTGTGCACAACTCGGTGGTTTGGCATTTGTCTTGACTGGATTTCTGGCATCTACATTGCTATAGTCACCTTCAGCTTCATGGGCATGTCAAGTAAGTTATGTTGCCACTATCAACTAAGAATGTTGAGAGAAATTAAATTTGTAGTGATAGACTTTAAAGCATCTATGTATAAGATATTGAGAAGTATTATTTATAAGCTTAAAATTCTGAATTTAAGACAAATGATGTTGGTTTAGGGCAGTGTATCTTTCAATATTTTCTAGAACCTTAGTCAATAATAAAGTGCACAAATTCTTCTACAGATAAGTCACTATTTCTTACCTTTAATATTTAGTAAGGTCAGAAAATTCAAACCTGTGAAATGGTCAAAATTTGCAGTTGAATTTTCATTGGTTTCATTGCATTGTTAGTGTAGACATTTACAAAATAAGATCAGACTCTAGATATACAGGTCTCTGCTAAAATGATGTGATGCAGGATACCTCTCAGCTTCTGTCCATTAAGAAAATGACATTATAATTGGGATTATACGTAAGTTATCTTGTGAAGTTTTATAAAGTTTTCACGTTTATAACATTTTACAGAACCATAATTAAAAAATTGGTATAGTGTAAATTTTTTTTTTTTTTTTTTTTTTTCTCCAGATGCTCTTGGAGGGGATATTGGTTTGGCCATCTCCTCTGCCATGTTGTTGTCTGGTATGTTCCAGTGGGGAGTAAGACAGTCTGCAGAAGTGGAAAACCAAATGACTTCAGTGGAACGTGTGATGGAGTATTCTCATTTGGAACCTGAAGCTCCACTGGAAACTGACAAAGGTTAGGAATTTAAGATGAAACTGGAGCGAGATAGTTACACCTAATTCTCTGTTTATGATATAACTAAACCTTTCTTTAAGTATCATAAATGTAATTAAATAAGTTGAATTGGTAGTACTAGAAACTCATTCCACTGCAGCATTGTATAAGCACTTCCAAACAATTTTTTTTTTGCCTTATGATTTTTTTTGTTCTCAATTATAGATAAGCTTCCACATGCTGGTTGGCCTGAACATGGTATCATCACCTTTGAGGATGTGTCTCTACAATATAATGAGAATGACCCTCCTGTGCTTAAGAATCTAAATTTCTGCATCAAAGCCAGTGAAAAGGTAGAATTTTAACATCTCTTTCTATCATATCTAATTTGTAACTACTGCACCAGTAATCCATCTCTCTGAAGTATTGGAATTGTGATATGCATACACTTTTGGAAATGGTAGTGCATTTATCTCACAACTGACAACACAGTTCCTGGGTGAAGTGGAAGGTATCTACTGCCCCTGTTACTAAGCAGTAAATAGATACCTTGAGCTTAGTTCACTTTCGACTTTTGCTGATGGAGAGCCTTAAATGGATCCCAATGAAAAGTCACACTTCTTAGCTTTCTAGATTATCCTGTGTTAATCTTCTTGGGTTACTAGTCCAAATAAAATCACATTTTTCTTTTTTTTTGGGTCATGCTTTGTATGGAAAGCAACCTATGGCAATAAAATTTTTTTTTTTTGTTTTTCCTTCAACAGGGAGGTACCTTGATGCCACTGAAGGGATCTTGATAAAAATTATTGGGAGTTACCCTCCTCTCCTTGAATTAAACCTGATTACTTTGTTTCCCAGATGTATGACTCCTGGGTCTTGATCCAGGGAAGTGGACCTGTTCTCGAATCAGACATGATTGACCCACATTCCCCATGCTTTCTGTGACCTTTGGATTTTGTGCTTCCCCTGATTATATTAATGTGAACCTGTAGGTTTAGTACTTCTCACAAATATAAAATTCCAAGGCTTTTTCAACTTAATTTTTCATGATTATGATATGAAAAAAAAATCATGTCTTCCAGGACTTTTAACCCTTTCAGGGTCAAGAGGCCCTCTCCTAAACTTGTTCTCAGGGTCGAAAATTTTTTGGAAAAAAAAAAAAAAAAAATCTTATGAAATGATAGAGAATCTTTTCCCAATCATAATGTCGCCAAAAGTATGAAATTTGATGGAAAACTTACGGAATTACGCTCTCGCGAAGTTAGCGGTCTCAACGATGTTTACGCATCGGTGATTTCGCCCACTTTGAGCCTTATTTTCGGCCAATTACAATGTATCAGTCAACAGAAATCATAACTATTTCGCTAGAACTCCATTTGTTCTATTGAATGAGTACAAGAAACCACCCATTTACCGATTTCAACTATCCAATAAAGTGGTCAGAAATTGGCAATTTTGCCAATTTCACACAAATTTCAAAAGATGCCAATTTTTAAATAGGGTCCAGAATAAACAAGACAGACATTCCTGGCACTAAAATAACATTTTCTCTGTTCATTAGTCATGTCTCCAGGCCCCTCTTACATTTCTTTTGCTTTCCACTTTGAATTTTTATTCTCACAAAAAATAGAAGATTTACTGTTATGCAGACTACTGCATTAGTCTAGAAATGGTATAAATAATATCAGCGCACTTGTGAAAGAATATTAGACTCGCCAGTTGACGTGTATTGGACGCATGGCATGATTTGTTTACTTTTGAACATTGGCAAATATCAAATATTTCTGCTACTTTGAGCTCAATTTTAAGGTACTTTTCATTGTGAAACCAATCAAAATCATTTCAATTTCTGTAATATGTCTTCCATTCTATAAAATGAGACCAGGAAAATGAGAATACAACCATAAATACCATACGAAAATACACTGTAAAGTCGCTGTTTTAAATCAAAAACACGGTTGGAGTTTTTTTTTTTTCTCATGCACTGTTGCAGGATTTTTTTTATACTGTGCACACTGACCACATAGACCCATTTTTTCATATGTAGGCCAACCAGCTTTCTCTCACTAGATTTAAAGGCGCTAGAATTTACGCATACTAGTACGGCACCAACCCTGGCGTGCAAGCCATACTAGTACAACACCGTCCCTGAAAGGGTTAAAAGCCCCATACAAACCTGTATGTCCATTACTAGTACACCATGTTCTTTGTACACAAGAAAGCCAGTTTCTTAGCAGTAGAGTACAGAAATTCCTTTTTTTTTTTTCCCCCAGGATTTAGTAGTAATATTGTATCTTCAAACACATTTTAATTGCAAGAGACCATGAATTAAATATGAATGTTCTTTGTCTATTACAGATTGGAATAGTGGGCAGAACAGGTGCTGGTAAGTCATCAATGTTGACATCGCTCTTCCGTCTGACTGAACCTACGGGCGTCATTCGCATTGACAGCATCAACATAAGAGAGTTGGGACTACATGACGTCCGTGGTAATATTTCTATAATACCCCAAGATCCTACTTTATTCTCTGGCACTATGAGAAAAAATTTGGATCCATTTACCCTTTATACAGATGAAGAGCTTTGGAAAGCACTGGAAGAGGTAATTGTTTATTCTTGTATTTTGAAGGTAATCTGATGTTAATATGTTGTATGTATTAGAGATGGCAAAAGAATGATATAAAGGACCAGTACTATGCATAGACTGTCACACATCTGAATTAATTGCCTTAAAATATTTCAACCTGGCTTATCAAAATACAGATGAAACACAGTAAATGCATGAAGGTTTTCTCACTTATACACACACAAGTAATAACTTGAGTGAGGAAGTACAGTAAAAGGTTTAAGGTTTTTTAAACCTGTTCTCGGCAATATTTTCTTTTAACATTCCAGCTATCTCCCACTGAAGTAGGGTAACCCGACACAGAAAAAATAATTTCACTCTCATTCAATAACTGTCTTGTCAGAAAGATGCCAATGTTGTAGTTCAGATGACCTTGCAAACTGCAACATCCCCACCCTTCCTTTAGAATGCAAGCACTGTACTTTCCACCTCCATGACTAATCTGGCTGACTGACTTCCCTGAATCCCTTCATAAATATTACCTTGCTCACACTCCAACAGCACATCATCATAAAAACAACTTACTTCCACTCTTACCTAATTTCCTCACACAAGCCTGTTGGCCAGCCAAGCCCCTAGTACTCAAAACATCCTTTATGCCCTCCCTCCAATCTTTCATAGAATGACCCTTACCCCTCTTGCTTGACCAATTTATTAGTTGAGGCAGTACACTAGGTATATATAGCTCATACAAAATGTATTAAATTATGTGAATGAATCTTGACTACCACTGGATTCATTGATTAGGATAAGTAGAAAGTAAGACTTTTTTTTTTTTGTTTTTTTTTTGTTTTTTTTTTTTTGAAGAAAAATTCTTGTCACATGTTTTCTATTAATGCATTTTACTTGCATAGGTTCAACTTAAAGATGCTGTGTCAGATCTAGAGGGAGGTCTTGAAGCACAAATGTCAGAAGGAGGCAGTAACCTCAGTGTTGGCCAACGACAGCTTGTATGTTTAGCTCGTGCCATCCTAAGGCACAACAAAATTCTCGTTCTTGATGAAGCAACAGCCAATGTCGATCCAAGGTGTGTATGGTCAACTTTACAGTTGTTTATGTCTAATGGACTTCAAATAAGTCCTTAACAGAGTGACACGTGTCTCCTCTAGGTGTCCATATCCACAAATGTTTTGATGCAAAGCAAGTCATTACAGAACAGTTTAATTAAAGAATTTGCAAAGAAAACATTATTATCAAAACCAAGAGCAAAACCACTAGGGTCATACACCAAATTTATTTACATCTGTGTGTGATAGAATGACTAAGGGATCATGTTTTGAGATTGTTTGGGTTTGATGTATCGCACCCTCTTTTTCTGTATGTGGCATGGGCTGGGGTTGATTAGGCTTAGCTAACAGTGCACAGGGTCAGGCTCTAGAATAAGGAACCTTAAGTAAACACTATGCTTTGTAAACCATACCCCCGGCCGGGATTGAACCCGCGGTCATAGTCTCAAAACTCCAGCCCGTCGCGTTAGCCACTAGACCAGCTAGCCACAATAAGATTCATCCAACTAGGTATATTTCTACACCATAGGAAGGTTAGCACAGGCACCTCTGTGACCACAAATGCAAGTTTTTACAGACGAATCTCCAGCTAGCGTGGCCGTGACGAACTCTAGCTCAAGTCCCTTCACTGCAGTGAAGGGACTTAAGCTAGAGTCCTTTTAATTTACATCCTTCTGCTTTCCACTTTAGGAAAATGAATTTCATTTCTTTATAACATCATTGCCTTTGTTTCAAATAGTTTGGTTTTCTTTAATGCTTGTGTTACATGTTCTGCAAGGCTCTGTTCTTAACCCCTTTTTTGTTTTTAATATTTCCTCTTTTCTTTCAACAAACCGGCCATATCCCATCAAGGCAGGGTGGCCCAAAAGGAAAAAAAAGTTTTTTCTATTTAAATTTAGTAATAGTGGTACTTTGGGATACGAATTTAATTTGCTCCAGAAGGCTGTTCGAGTGCTGATACCGAACGAATTTATTCCCAGAAGGAATAATGTAAATTAGATTAATCCGTTTGACCCCCAAACATATACTTACAAAAGCACTTACATAAATACACTTACATAATTGTTCGCATTTTGAGCTGTTCGTATCCCGAGGTACCACTGCATATACAGGAGAAAGGGTTACTAGCCCCTTGCTCCCAGCATTTTAGTCGCCTCTTACAAAACGCACGGCTTACAGAGGAAGAATTCTGTTCCCCTTCCCCATGGAGATAAGAGGAAATAAACAAGAACAAGAACTAGTAAGAAAATAGAAGAAAACCCAGAGGGGTGTGTATATATGTTTGGTCACACTACACATGTATGTACAAAGTGTAAGTAGAAATAGCAAGATGTACCTGCACTCTTGCATGTTTGAGACAGAATAAAGACACCAGAAATCCTACCATTATGTAAAACAATTACAGGCTTTCATTTTATATTCACTTTGCAGGACGGTAGTACCTCCCTGGGCAGTTGCTGTCTACCAACCTACTACCTAGGTTATTAATATTTACAATCACATTACAGCACTATTTATGTACTCTTATGTGATGACTGTTTCCTTTTTCTTTATCTATAGTACTATTATTGAAATACTCTCTGTAAATTTTAATATGCATTTATTTCCTTCCAGAACTGATGGATTAATTCAACAGACAATTAGATCAAAGTTTAAAGACTGCACTGTGCTCACAATTGCTCATCGCTTGCACACAATCATGGACAGTGATCGAGTGATGGTGCTTCAAGCTGGTAGAGTTGAGGCAAGTTCCACATCTGTTAAAAATGTTGAATTTAGCATTGATTTTCATTTTCAAATTGGTGGCTGTTATAGCAAGTTTGAAAAAAATCAATTTAATGTACATTAAGGCTTGGATGACTATTTTTCATGTACCAGTATAAATTGTATTATTATTATAATCTAGGGGAAATCAGTTGTATTACTGTATTTAAAGAACTGGTTGATACAGTTTAATCCTTAAAAGATTATAAACAAATTTCTTATGTCCTTATTTTTACAAGTCTAAGTCTCACAAATTGTATCCAGTTATTGTAATTTGCTTATATTCCTTCAGGAGTTTGACGAACCACACGTCTTATTGAAAACTGAAAATTCGTTGTTTGCTTCATTAGTTCAGCAGACGGGTAAAGCGGCAGCAGAACAGCTACGCCAGATTGCAGAAAAAGTGAGTAATGTGTTGTTTACTATCTATCCTGTGCAGTAATTTTTTTTTAACACTTATGCAGTCTCCCACCAAGGTAGTTTGTTTATGAAGGCAAGGGAGGGGGGGAAGATAATGTACCAGAGTATAGTGGTATTAATATTTTTTTTTTATATAGGTGTGGGGGCATGGTCTAAAATGCTGCAGTGTGTAGGAGGCTGGAGGCAGTAGGGATGTCATGTTAGAGGGCACTGTGGTGTGAATATTATGCAAAGAATTGGTGTAGAAATCAGAAGTCAATGTGGGGTTATGAAGGTATAATTTGGAGGGATGGGTGGGTGAAGTTATTTGGCTAATTATAAAAGATGGCATAAAAAGTGTGTATTAGTCTGAAATGGAGAGGTAGGACTACAGCCATTCCTGAGAGGAATGGAGGGCAGGGGTGAAAGAGGTTTGAAGTGTTTGAGCTAATTAGACAGGAGTAATTTCAGTAAAGTGGATTTTTAAAATGCTGCTGGATTGTGAATAAGGGAACATTTGTGAAGATTCGGGCAAACCAGGTGGAATTAGCCCTGGAGGTGGAAAATAGTGTCTGCATTCTGAAGAAATGTCACTGTTCACAAGGGTTGTCTGAATTGTGATGTATGCACACACTTCTAGAAAGACAGCTATGGAATTAATGGTGGTGATTGTGTGCTTAACATCCCCCCTCCATTGTTTATTGATGGGAGACAGCTAAAGGGGTGTCAGTTCTATTACATATTGGGCATTCAGAACTGTCTATAATTTTAATGCCCTGATTAAGAGTGTGAACTGCACAATAATTATTTAATTTCAGGCATATTTTGAACAGCATAAGAATGATGCATCAACAGAAGTGATGTTGGAAGATAAACAAGATGTGGGATGTGATAATGCAACATCTTCAGGTGATAATTTAAGAACTGAAACATTATGAAAATAAATCATGGTGCAGCAAAAGAGCTAAGAAAGACAGTGACTATAGGTTAAAATTTGTCAAGGAAAGAATGACAGTGATATAATAGTAATGAAAATTAGCAACTTTGGGTATGGTGAAGTACTAAACTGTGATTTTGTAGTGCATTATTTGACATAATTGACTTTAACACAGACTACTTAACTGACAGGGATATAAAACTGTGTGTGTGAAGATGAAGCCACTGTTTTTTTTTAATACACTAGTAATTGTGATATTTCTTCATACCAAATTTTGGTAATGCCTTGTACTACCAAATTCATGGGATATATCTAAAATCCATGAAGGCCATACATATAGTGCCTGGGGAATGGGAGGCAATCAGATTTGAAGGGTAGGTTCAATTCCTTGGATCAAGAGCCCTTTTAAGGCATTACCCCTTGAAAGGCAATGTCTTTATTATTATTATAAAAAAAGCGCTAAACCTACAAGGGTCATACAGCGCCGCAATGTCTTAAAATGTGCTCATTACCGTCAAGCATGAGAGGCAATTTTGCTATTTAATAGAGGTTTATTACTTCATGGGTTGTATTATTGCAAGCCATTGAGGAGTGGCTGATCCCTTCAACTGCTGTCTTTAGAAATTCATATAGAGCACCATGACTATGGTACCTTATTTTTGGAGGTGGGTCAGATATAATTGGTAGCTAAATGCCATTTACAATTTGAGCTTTGATCTGTGAAATGGGACCAGTTGTTTGTAGTTGTTAATCTATATTTTATTGTTATCTATTTTGTTTTCTACACAGTACCTTAAAATATACATTCTAGATAAATCTCTAATAAAAATGCAGCAAAGCCTCTGAATCAGTATAATTCACTTGGAGGAAATGCTGGGCATCAGATTAAATTGCTTAATACCCTCATGAGTAGTACTCCAAAACTGCTCTATATTCATGTGTTGCACCAGTTAAACCTTAGTAAAATAAAGAATTCTAATTTAAATCTTAATTAAGGTAATTACCACAAACATTAAAGCTAAAATAAGTTTTACTCTAATTATTGCATAAAGTAATTTTGTCGTTAGTTTATGAGGAAGAAGTCAACCATGTATTACCAGCTCAAGCTGCACAACTATCCTAGCCAAGTAACTTAATAGACCTCAGCTATTTACTTGATACGGTATTCTACACTATTTGTGAAACAAAAATCTTTTCGTACCTGTGTATTGTGTCTGTCAAGTACTTTCTTTTATTGATGCCCAGTTGGTAATAATTCAATCTGCATCATTGAAATAGTATTTCATGCAATGAATATTCTGGCCAAGGCAAAATTATACTCATCAGTGAGGTGAAGAGGCATAACTGATTTGGAGTGCTCTGCCATATTTGATTTTTATTTTTTGACATTGTGTAAGATCTGTAATTTGTTATAAATCAATAAAATTTTGATTTTCTGATGTATAAAATAAAAGTATTTATTAGCTTCCACCATCTTGTACTATATAAAGATTAAATCTAGGGTAAAATTTGCTTAACAGATCTTGAAAAGAAGTGATAAGATTCAGGAAAAATTTTAACAAGGGAATACAATATTGACAAGTAGATGAGCAAGATGTGTAACATGTCTTACTCACAGATTCAGTAAAGATAAGACTGGATTACAAGGGCTTTCAAAACAGTTTGACAATGCATTTGTGCTTTAGAAATAGTTTTGTATTTGTAATTCTGTTGAGCATACCACAACTAGAAAAATAAACATTTTACTTCTGTTATGTTCTGAAGTAGTTAGCAAGACATTTCGGCTCTTAAGTTTCAGAACGAATTAAGACTTAAAACAGGATCTCCCATTTGACTCTGATATTGAAGCTTGTATTGCAGACTACAAGTGTCAGCTCTGCTTCACATCAAACTAGCACATTTTTAAGTTAATATTTAGAATGTTCTGGCACTATGTATTTCAAATTGGACCCAGAGGGGCTCAGCACTTCCTCTGTTAATATAATAGTTATTGACTGAATTGTTGGAAATAGTAGTGTATAATGAAAAAATCGAATACAGTGGACCCCTGCCTTACGATATTAATTCATTCCAGAAGTCTGTTCGGGTGCCGTTACTGAACGAATTTGCTCCCATCAGGAATATTGTAAATTAGATTAGTCCGTTTCAGACCCCCAAAACTACACGTACAAAAGCATTTACAAAAATACACTTACATAATTGTTCGAGTTGGGAGCTGATCGTAAGGTGGGGGTCCACTGTATATTATTAGAATTATAATCATGGAGTGCTAAACCTGTAGGATTATACAACACCTGGGGAGGAGGGGGATGGAAGGCATTCAGGGAACTGAAGCACAGATCCAATTCCCTAGATCAAGAGCCCCTTGCCAGCATCAAGGAACCTCCCTTGAAGGGAATCAATCAAATATATTAAATTCATCAAGTTTCTGTAATCTTACAGCTTAAAATTTATTAATTTTTGATACTGTAATTATTTTTACATGCCTTTATTAATGACTGCACTGTATATGACTATTTCCAGCATGAAGCTAATGTTCCTGATAAAAAAAAAAATTTATCTAGTTATGACAGACAATGAAGACTACTAATGTGTTTCCAACACAAGATGAACTTGTTATAAACCAAGAGGACCTTCCCTCTTCCTAACATTCACCCTAATGCAGTGGAGTGAAAGTGATTTATGTTGAGGGGTTGGAGCCTTTTCTTCCCTGCAAGGGATGCCACTCTTTCCACTGGGTGCTTGCCTAAGAACCCAGGCTCTTTTGCCCCTGTCAAAATTTATTGACACAGCAAGTTAACAAGTGTAAATTTGATTAATATTAAACTAAATATGTTCAAAGCACTGAATAACCAAAGAGTTCTACAGCTTTGTATGCAAGATGCAAATAATATAATTAAAATTTTCTCACTACTGAGAATATAGTATAGACTATAATGATAGTTTGCTGCAGTGTCAGGAGGGTTATGTAGGCCATCAATTAGATATATACATAACAAAAAGGGCACTCTACCATTTAAACATAATATTGCTGCTTGAGTAACCCACTGGAAAGCATGAAAGAAATTGGACTGGTTTAAATTTGTGCAATGTGCTATATTTGTTTTATACAACAGTACAGTAAGTGGACAAGGTTGGTCTGAGGCTGCAGATTAATTAAACATTAACTGTTGCAAGGAATTACATTGGTGCAAATATGGCAAAATAAATAGATTATTCCAACACTAATGCAGTATACAGTACTGTACATCTCTCAAAATTGAACTTATTTCTGACTATGCATTCAAGATTATAGTATTGTATCTAAGAATTCTTTTGACATTTGGAAAATTACTAACTTTTATTGGGAAAGTCTTAATTCTGTTGAAGTATGAACAAGAGCTGTCCCATTTACATATCTAATTTCTGGGGCACCAACCGTACAATTTAAAATAAAATATTACTATACACTGTGTGTGTGTACATGAAGTATCATGTGATTAAGCTGTATTTTACTTTTTCATAATATTGTGAATGTCAGCTTAAATTTAAAAAGAATAAATTACTTAAAATTAAATTACTACTTTTACTTATCCTTTTCCTGTTTATGAAAATACTGTACTGTACTGTCCATGCAGCTGGGGGGGAGTTTAATAAAGGCACTTATTTGATTTTAAAAATTATTTTTATAATTATCAAGTACAGATATTTATTTCAATGGGGGTGTGGGGGAGGTGGAAGAGCACCTGGGGAACGAGAGGAATTCAGGTTCAGACCGAGGGGAGGACAGGTCCAGTTTCTTGGATCAAAAGCCCCTCACTCTTGAGGGGCGAGATAACATGATTCATTGTAACATACTAAACCCATAAGAGTTGCACGGTGCCAAGGAAATGCAAGAGAAAGTGTAGCTGGAATTAAATGGATGAAGAGGGGCATCATGAGGCAAATACTAGAACATACCATATGAATGGAGGAACACTGTAGCAGGCCTACTGGTCCATACTAGGCAGGTCCTTTTCAAACCTAAGTCCTCCAACAAGACATTCTTCTAGCCCATTCTCAAGGCTACCCAGGAAATAAGCTCTGATAATCCTACTAACAAAAACAAAAACCTTGGGTAGTTTTAAATATAGGTCGGATAAACACAAATGAAAAGGGGCTGGATTTGAGTGGAACTTGTACAAGTTAGTAGGATTTATTTTTATTTTATTATCACACTGGCCGATTCCCACCAAGGCAGGGTGGCCCGAAAAAGAAAAACTTTCCCCATCATTCACTCCATCACTGTCTTGCCAGAAGGGTGCTTTACACTACAGTTTTTAAACTGCAACATTAACACCCCTCCTTCAGAGTGCAGGCACTGTACTTCCCACTTGAGTCCTGGAGATGGGAAGTACAGTGCCTGCACTCTGAAGGAGGGGTGTTAATGTTGCAGTTTAAAAACTGTAGTGTAAAGCACCCTTCTGGCAAGACAGTGATGGAGTGAATGATGGTGAAAGTTTTTCTTTTTCGGGCCACCCTGCCTTGGTGGGAATCGGCCAGTGTGATAATAAAATAAAAATAAATCCTACTAACTTGTACAAGTTCCACTCAAATCCAGCCCCTTTTCATTTGTGTTCATCCGACCTATATTTAAAACTACCCAAGGTTTTTGTTTCAATGACCCTACTAAGCAGGCCATTTCTGATCTGGCATAGTACATTTTAGTACATCCTACCCTGCAGTGCTGTATGACCCTTGTGGGTTTAGTACTTAGTTCTAATTTTTTTAGTATTATTAGGCAGATTTCACTTGACTAATGTTTCCAAACCAGTACTTTCCTACATAATTTCTAAACACAGACTTTTCTAACACGAGTCAATTATTTACAGTTCTTAGAGTAATGCCCTAAGAACCTTAATTATAACTGCCTTTTAAGAGGACGATGGGTATAAACAAACACTTCAATCATGTCTCCCCTCATTCTGTCTTACAAGAAAATGTAGTCTAAGAGTTCTCAATCTATATGAAAGATTTGTTGTGTAGTGGATTAATTTAGTCACTTCTCTGTCTTCCAATAAATTTACATCCATTCTGTAGCATGGAGACCAGAGCTGAGCAGCATAATACAAGTGAGGCCATACTAATGATGCAATATAACCCCTGGACTCCTATTACCTAACTGAGATTTATAACATGAAGTATATATGTTAGCCCTAAAGTATTAAGGCAAGCTAAATTCAGTCACTTGTCTCATTTGTCTATTTCTTTTAATAGGCAGTATTAGTATTATTTATAGGAAAGCGCTAAAATGGTCTAATTCAGTAGAGGTACAAAACTGGAGAGCCAAGTGTCTTGTGACAAAATTTGCCATATTATCTTGTGGATATATATAATCTCAAATAAAAGACAAATGTTTAATTGAATGAAACAAAGCACTGATCAAATGGAACATGTCTTACCAGCATAATTATTTTTTTAGTATAGAAGAACTTGGCGAACCATGTAAATGGCTTCGTTGTCAGAGCCGGCAATCAGAGTGGAACCCTCCACATCGACAGAGTTGATGGGTAGTGGTGAATAAGGGATCACGCTGACTGTCTCAATGGCTCCTCTAGCCACATCACTACTTAACCACACATTGATGCTTCCTCCTGTAAACATCACACTACTGTAGTAATGATGTGTACATAGGTATACACTGATAATAAATCTACCCTACTTCAGCTCTTACTGCCTTTAATGTGAGATTTCCTTGATGCTGGTGAGGGCCTCTTGATCAAAGAAATGGGCCTGCTCTTCCCTTACTTGGATCAAACCTCCCAGGCACTGTATGAGTGACAGGTTTAGCACACCTCCAAAAATGCAATGATAGTAATTCCCTTCCTTGAATCTAACCTAATTGCCAAGCAATGCACGACACACATGGGTTCAGTCCTTCCCCTAGATATAATAAAAAAAGCTTTTACTAATTAAATAACTACATTCATGAGGAGTGCTAAACACAGAGTCTTACAGCACCTGAGGGAATGCAAGGCATTCAGAGTCAATACAAGCAAGGGGTGCACAGGTCTCATTGCTTAGATCAAGAGCCCCTCAGGAGCATCAAGGAACCTACATCTCTTTTCCTAAATCCAAGGAGACTGTTACCTACTGTTGTATATGTATTTCTCGATAGGGATGTGTTTCATTCTCCTTCACATTTGGGTTTCATTTGTGACTTGTCAATGTACTTGCATCCTCAACATGATTATTTTTGCTAAGTGTGTTTACATTACCTCATCTAAACAATGCTGCTACAAACACATTACCTATGTATTTTACCTGTGAGCATGAGTTTACACTGGAAATACTTTGAAAAAATTTCAAAATAAATTAGACAAATGTGTGTGGTCACTAACTATAGAACCAAAGCTAAACAAATCAGTCGATATGTATGTCTAATCATTCAACTATATACTTAATCCTATTATTTTTAAAGATATTTTTTTCAACATCACTGAAATGCCTTCAGCTCAGTTGTCTTACCTGATGGGTCTCTGGTATTCTTGAAGGATGGTATGTGTGTAGGTCTGGCAGAGGCAGAAGCATCCCAGTGAATCAGTTGGCCATCTAGTCCACAGGTAAACACATGCTCTGGGGCTCCAGGGTGGAATCTTACTTCACTAACTGAAAGATATACCAGAGATCATATGAACTTTTAATCATTCACAATGCCAGTCAATTTCTTTGTCAAGCCATAACAGCCTGACAAAGCTGGAGAGCAAATCATTGCCACAATAAAATGTCACACTATTCTAAAAGATACAGTGCAAATTATATTCCTGGAATAAAATGACTAGAGTTAACTAATGCTCAATGGGTAAAAGAAACTCTTACTTGGTCCACTGTGAGCAGATATGATAGTGAAGGGCTGGCTGGTATTACGCATATCCCATATGGCCAGAGCTCCATCCTCTCCTCCTGCAGCCACCAGATGTTGTTGTGTTGGATGGCTAGCAAGATCACACACAGCTATCTGTACACAGATATCACAGGCCATTAATAGTACTGTAGAGTACAATACTTTTAAACAAGTGTCATAGTTTCCTTACTAGGCCAAATAGTATCCAAATAATGTTATCAATGTATTGTGCAGAAGTTTTCAGTTGCATCAACATACAAAATAGTCAAACCCTATTAATCCAGCTTCCACATACAATACTGTATAGGCTTCCTTGCTCAACATTTAGAAATGCAGAACTGGCAGTAAGCAATAATTTAAAACAATTATGATAAACACAGAGTTTCAGGAAGGAAAATATTCAACCCTAAATATAAGATTTGTTATAAGTCACTATACTACAGCTGGAATTATTCACTAATAACCCATACTTAATAGAAGAAACTTATGACAATTTTTCAGTCCATCCTGGACAATTAAGTAGTCCAGGAAGAACCAAAAACTCACCGCAAATTTCTTCTAATAATGTGCAGGTTATCTGCGAATCAATCCTAAATTGCAAATATGTATAGTACACAGTGACCATCTCCCACTGAGGCAGGGTGACCCGAAAAAAAAACTTTCATCATCATTCTTGCCAGAGGCATGCAGATACAGCAGTTTAGATGTCTCCTCTCAACAGCAAATATCCCAAACCCCTCCTTTAAAGTGTAGGCATTTTACTTCCCACCTCCAGAACTCAAGTCTGGCTAACCAGTTTCCCTGAATCCCTTCACAATATATTACCCTGCTGACACACTAACAGCTCATCAAGTCCGAAAAACCAATTGTCTCTACTCCTAACATGCTTACACATGCCTGATTTAAGTCCAAGCCCCTTGCATACAAAACCTCCTTTACCACTCTCTCCATATATAGTAGGATTGCATGGTCCTGTGGGTTAGAGCGTCATGTGTTTTCACTCACCACGAGGCAGGCCAAAGCAGCATGAATTTAAGTCCTTGGATAGTCGCAATGTTGTTATTGATCAATACCACTCGTTCATGGTTACAATAATATATATATATATTTTTTTTACACCCCCCTCTCCCCCCCCCCCCCAAAAAAAAAAAAAAAAAAACATTCACTATCAGTCATTCATTCACTGTCTCGTCAGAGGTGTGCCGACATCACAATTCAGATGACCCTCTAAAACTGCTACATCCTCACCCCTTCTCTATAGTTCAGGCACCTTATCTTACCTTTGATGAATTTTGAGAGTTTTTCTACTCCTGAAGCCTGGCTTTAAGCCAGGCTCATCTGGTGCCTGCCTGATCAATGAGGCTGTTAATAATTATAATAATTTTATTTCCTCGAGCCATATAAGGAATGCAGTAGTTATACGTGAATTATGACAATAGTACATACAAAAGAAAGCCACTAATTATGCAATGCTTTTTGGGCAACTGCTGGTGGCCCACTTGCCCATATGTATATACTGTGCTTCCCAATTTCAGGATTCAAATCTGGCTAACTGGTTTCCCTGAATCCCTCAATAAATGTTACTTTCCTCACACTCCAACAACACATTAAATCATAAAAATCATTGGTCTCCAATTCTAAAACACTCACAAAATCCTGCCAGATGTTCAAGCCCCTAGCACTCAAAACTTCTATTACTTCCTCCCACCAACCCTTCCTTCTTTCTCCCCCAGATTAATATGCCATATTAATCATCCTATTTTGGCTCCATCTTCTCTAAATGCCCAAACCATCTCAACAAACCCTCTTCAGCTCTCTGAATTATACTTTTAGTGACCTCACATCATCTAATTTCCATGCTCTGAATTCACTGCATAATATTCACAGCACATTACCATCAAACTCATTTCCACTGCCTCCAGCCCCCTCCTCAGTGCAACATTAAAAACTCATACTTCACATCCATGTAAGTGTTGGTATTGGTATACTCTGGTGCATTCCATTTTCTGGCATCCAAAGATAAATTTCTTTCTTTCCACAGCTGCCTCAACACACTGCCTACCTTTTTACCCCTAATATATTCCATGGTTCACCTCGTCTTTTAAAGAACTATCTACCGACATGTTCATTCTCAAACATCTGAATACATTCAGTTCCTCCATACTGTCTCCAATTTAATATCTCATCTTTCATTATTTTACTCTTTTCCGTGCTCACATTTTTGTTTTTTTTTTTTACATTTTTTTTTTCAACACACTGGCCATCTCCCACCAACTTTTTTTTCAGAATCTCCCAAAAGACAACTTCCATTTTATATCAGATTCACTGTCTTTTAATCCCACACCTCTTCCAACAGCAGATGGACCAGAAATGTTGTCTTAACTTCTTTTTACATGTGTAGGTACTTGGTGAATTCTGCTAGTGTCCAAGGAGAAAGGGAAAGAAGCAAAATATAATTTGGTCTGCGCATAAGCAGATAAAAAAAAAAACTCAATGAGCATCATGATTGTTTTTTGCCTTATTATAGATGATATAAACGAAAAGCCGCCCTCCTTTATTTTTTAAATTACGCTTTGATTTATGCATTGCCCATCTGATACTTCATCTTGGAAACTTCAACATTTCTATAAATATATAAAAACACTCTCCATCTTATGTAGTTACTAAATCTAGAAAATAGTGCACATGTTGCAAAGGCCTTATGAAAGCAAAAGTTGAAGATGACATCACCTGATCAGGACTGAGGAGTGTGGCCCTTGCTGACTGAGCTGATCGCAGGTCCCACAACTTGAGGTGTCCCTGCATGTTGGCTGTTACAACTTCACTGGCTCTCACATAAACTACAGCATAAACACTGCACCCACCAACACTCTCTGGGAATGAATGAATAAATAAATAAACAAATATTTGTAACACACCAGCATATCCCACAGAGGCACGGTGACCCCGAAAAGGAAGAAACAAAAGATTTTCTTTTTACATTTAGTAATTTACACAGGTGGAGGAGTTACTAGCCCTTTGCTCCCAGCATTTTAGTTGCCTCTTATGAGAGGCTCTTCATCCAAGGAACTAGATTTAACCTCCTCTTCCTTGGGTCACACTTGACTGCCTTCCATTCCCAAAGTGCAATATAACTGGGTTTACCTCATCCCCAACTGAAAGATATGCAGTGCATACAGCCTCTCCTCACTTAGTGATGTACTCATTTACCGACGAATCTGACTTATGACGGGCTCTCTGACCGGTATGCATACCTAAATAATGTATATTAGAGCTGATTACCTCTATTCTGTTCATTACAATATACAGTACACTATTGTATAAATATTTAAAAATGTCTAAGGGCAATGTGTGGTGTAAATATTATGCAGAAAATTCGGAGTGTGGAAATTAGGAGGTGTGGAGTTAATAAAAGTATTAGTCAGAGGGCAGAAGAGGGGTTGTTGAGGTGGTTTGGTCATTTAGAGAGAATGGATCAAAGTAGAATGACATGGAAAGCATATAAATCTATAGGGAAGGAAGGAGGGGTAGGGGTCGTCCTCAAAAGGGTTGGAAAGAGGGGGTAAAGGAGGTTTTGTGGGCAAGGGGCTTGGACTTCCAGCAAGCGTGCATGAGCGTGTTAGATAGGAGTGAATGGAGACGAATGGTACTTGGGACCTGACGATCTGTTGGAGTGTGAGCAGGGTAATATTTAGTGAAGGGATTCAGGGAAACTGGTTATTTTCATATAGTCGGACTTGAGTCCTGGAAATGGGAAGCACAATGCCTGCACTTTAAAGGAGGGGTTTGGGATATTGGCAGTTTGGAGGGATATGTTGTGTATTTTTATACGTATATGCTTCTAAACTGTTGTATTCTGAGCACCTCTGCAAAAGCAGTGATACTGTGTGAGTGTGGTGAAAGTGTTGAATGTATTTTCTTTTTGGGGATTTTCTTTCTTTTTTTGGGTCACCCTGCCTCGGTGGGAGACAGGCCGACTTGTTGAAAAAAAAAAAAAATTAAAAATGTACTAAAAATGTTATAAAAGGCATAAAGGTAACATTAAAACAATATCAAAGATGGTCGACACAAACCCACTACCATTATAGTATGCTCCTTGCTTAGCGATGAATTTATTTACTAATGTGGTCTTAGGAATGGAACTCTGTCGTTAATTGAGGAGAGGCTGCATATAAACAATAGCTTGTAAAGTTTGATTAAGGAGGGCAGCCATAATGAATTTCCACCCGACCAAACTCGGAAACAGCAAAAGGAATGTCGTCACTCTTTTCCTAACTATTTAGCCCCCGAGAGGGAAAACCTACAATTATTGTCAGATTATTTTCTTTCTTCCTTAGAGGTTTTTCTTTATACCTTCACAACAACTTGTATGACAAGCTTCAAATTTTCAATGCTAGTGAACCATAATTAAAGGAATGTTCATGCAACTATTGGGAAGGAAAGTGCCCTAGTGTCAGTTTTATGAAGCCATTCCTGATTTTAGTTGCCATGTGATAACCTGAGAAAGACCCATCTGATTGGTTTCAAACCGTAAACACCTGTGTAAGCTACTTAGGTGGTGTAGACTGTTACTGCAGTCTTTTTTTTTTTTTTTTTTTAACAATTCGGCCGTCTCCCAACGAGGCAGGGTGACCCAATAAGAAAGAAAATCCTCAAATAGAAAACACTTTCATCATCATTCAACACTTTCACCTCACTCACACATAATCACTGTTTTTGCAGAGGTGGCCAGAATACAACAGTTTAGAAGCATATACGTATAAAGATACGCAACATATCCCTCCAAACCACCAATATCCCAAACCCCTCCTTTAGAGTGCAGGCACTGCACTGTACTTCCCATTTCCAGGACTCAAGTCCAGCTATATAAAAATAACCGGTTTCCCTGAATCCCTTCACTAAATATTACCCTGCTCACACTGCAACAGATCGTCAGGTCCCAAATACCATTTGTCTCCATTCACTCCTATCGAACACACTCACGCACGCTTTCTGTTAGTCCAAACCCCTCGCCCACAAAACCACCTTTACCCCTTCCTTCCATCCTTTTCGAGGAAGACCCCTACCCCGCCTTCCTTCCCCTACAGATTTATACGCTCTCCATGTCATTCTACTTTGATCCATTCTCTCTAAATGACCAAACCACCTCAACAACCCCACTTCAGCCCTGACTAATACTTTTATTAACTCCACACTTTCTCCTAATTTCCACACTTCGAATTTTCTGCATAATATTTACACCACACATTGCCCTTAGACAGGACATCTCCACTGCCTCCAACCGCCTCCTCGCTGCAGCATTTACAACCCAAGCTTCACACCCATAAGAGTGTTGGTGTTTGTTGTTTGTCCGTCGATTCGACGAGGACCATCTAGTCATCCTGGGGTCGAAGTTGGTGGGTATGCAGATGACTTGTCAGGCCAATCCGCGCATGAAACATTCTCTGGCAGTGTGGACAGGGAAGGGTGGCGGCATCGAGGGGTCTGATGGCTCTGGTCTTCCTTGCCTGCCTGCGCTGTTCAGCTAGTGAGATTCTGCTTGCCTCGCAGGATGTTGCTCCTTTCTGGACAACTACTCGCCAGTCATTCCTGTCCTGAGCTATCAGCTCCCACATGGTGTGGTTATGTTGAAAGCTTTCAGAGCAGTCTTAAGGGTGTCCTTGTAGCGCTTCTTTTGGCCTCCTTGAGAGTGGTTTCCATGCTGCAGTTCGCCAAACAAGAGTTTCTTTGGCAGCCGGTGGTCTGGCATGCGAGCAACGTGACCTGCCCAGCGAAGCTGTGTCTGCATTAGGATGGTGTAGATGCTAGGCAGGCCAGCTGTAGTCAGCATTTCTGTGTTTGGGATCTTATCTTGCCATCTGAGCCGTGTAGTGTGAAAGTGGTTCAACTTTCTGGCGTGACGTTTGTAGACAGTCCAGGTTTCGCAGCCATAGAGAAGTGTGGTGAGGACTATGGCTCTGTACACCTTGATCTTGGTGCTTGTGGTGATGCCTCTTCGGTTCCATACATTCTTGTGGAGCCTGCCGAAGGTGGCACTGGCTTTGGCAAGTCTGGCATTCACCTCATCATCGATGACAACGTTTCTGGAAAGGGTACTGCCGAGGTAGGTGAATTTGTCTACGGCGTTCAGTCGCTGCCCATTGATGGTGATGTTTGGCTCAACATACGTCTTTCCCGGGGCAGGCTGGTGCATCACTTCAGTCTTCGTTGTACTGATTGTCAGCCCGAAGTTGTTGCAGGCGTCAGAGAACTTGTCAACACTGTGCTGCATGGCGGCTTCTGAAGCAGCGTTGACGGCACAGTCATCAGCAAATAGCAGGTCATTGATGGTGTCAGTTGCAGCCTTGGTTTTTGCTTGAAGCCTCCTGAGGTTGAAGACAGACCCATCTGTACGGTACCTGATGCCGATTCCTGCGTCTGTGTCCCTGAATGCGTCTGTAAGCATGGCCGAGGACATCAGGCTGAACAGGGTGGGAGCAAGCACGCAGCCTTGTTTCACTCCATTTGAGCCTGGGAATGGTTTAGACGTCTCTCCGTTGTCTTGGACTCTGGCCAGCATTCCATCGTGAAGTTGGAGTACGATGGCGATGAATGTCTTTGGGCAGCCGTACTTTGCCATGATTCTCCAAAGGCCCTCTCTACTAACGGTGTCGAAGGCCTTGGTCAGATCGAAATAGGTGGAGTACAAGTCGGCGTTCTGTTCCTGACATTTCTCCTGTAGCTGTCTGGCAGCGAACACCATGTCGATAGTCCCGCGATCTTTCCGGAAGCCGCACTGGCTTTCAGGTAGGAGTCCTTGCTCTAGATGTTCGTTGAGCCGATTGAGTAGAACTCTAGCCAGGGTTTTGCCTGCGATGGAGAGCAGGGAGATACCACGGTGGTTGTCGCATGCCTGGCGGTTTCCTTTTCGTTTGTAGAGATGCACGATGGAAGCAACTTTAAAGTCCGGAGGAACTGTCTCGTGCTGCCATACAAGCTGGAAGAGTTGGTGAAGTTTCTCTACCAGTGCCATTCCGCCTTCTTTGTAGACTTCAGCAGGGATGGCGTCAGACCCAAGAGTGTTGGCTACTACTATACTTTCATACATTCCCTTCTTTGCCTCCATAGATTACGCTTTTTGTCTCCACATACACCTCAACGCACCACTCACCTTTTTTCCTCATCAATTCTATGATTAACCTCATCCTTCATAAATCCATCCGCCGACAAGTCAACTCCCAAATATCTGAAAACATTCACTTCTTCCATACTCCCCCTCCCCAATTTGACATCCAATTTTTCTTTATCTAAATCATTTGATACCCTCATCACCTTACTGTTTTCTATGTTCACTTTCAACTTTCTACCTGCTGGCAGGTGCCAGCAGTCGCCAGAAACCTACCACACAGATCAGCTGTTTTAATTATCTTCCTGGCCTGCTAGTGTACCTCGCATATAATTTAGTGATACCAGTGAATAGGAGAATACAGTGTTGTAGCAGAACTGACCAGTAATATAATGGTGCTTAGGGATGGAGTGACCATCATTAGTTTTTTCTTCATTCTTGAAATACTAGACGTATACAGTGAAATTCATATAACCTGTAGTTACCAGCAGTCGCAATATACACAACAAAAAGCAAATATTACTCCAGAAAAAGCGACTTTCCTCCAATAATCTTCACCAGTTGTGCAGATATCCAAGAATTATCTACAAGCAGTATTAAATCAGGGAAGTGTTTTTGGGTATGCCCAAATGAAAATCACATTGGTACTAAAAGATAACATCAAAGCAGCCTTCATAGAAAACCTGAAAGCATTCTATAACAGATAGGAAAATAAAAAGTCTGGGCTGGATGGTATCGCCCTTGGTACTGGCCATGTAGTCAGAAAGGGTAAGGCTGGAGGTGCTGTCCTGGTAGACAGTAAATGTGGGGCTGGAAGTGCTGTCCTGGTAGACAATAATGGTGAAGCTGGAGGTGGTCCTGGGAGACGGTAAATGTACGCATGAGGGAATGCATATAAATGGCCTCGAGGGAGACAGGAGCTGTAGTGGGGAAACTAGTGTAGTCAAGGACAAGATAAAACTAATATTACAAACTAGTAATACCACAGGAGATAGCAAACAAGGGGACTCCACTAGCAATAGTGAGGATATATTACCAGAAACAACTGGTGAGAGCTCCATTGTTAGTACTAGTGAGGATAGGAATGAGACAGGTAAACATGCACCAACAGGGAATACAGTCACAAAAACCCAAGGCAAATGGAAACCAAGCCTGTGCACATACCATGCACTTGGTATCTGCAGACATGGGAAATCTGGAAAAACAGATGGGACGTGCAACTTTGACCACCCTAGAAAATGTCGTGCCCATATGACAACAGGAAAATGCAAAACTCCCTTCCTGTAAGCTTTTTCACCCTGAAATGTGTCCCTCTTCAGTACAGGAAAGACAGTGCTATAACTTAAATTGCCAGGCACACCATCTAAAGGGGACAAAAAGATACAAAACATCCAGGCCATGGGAAAACCTGGGTAGCCACAGCCACTCAAGAGGGAGAGGTTTTTTTAGTGCCAGGAAGGAAAAAAAATGGCAGGAAATGGCAGAAATCGTACGCCAAATCCAGTCATTTCTGGAGTGGAACCACAGTCAATGGCTTCCACTCCAAACTGACAGATACAGATACTAGTGCCGGAAAAAAAAAATCCCCCCCCCAGTACCACCAATACCACCAGTCCGATGACATTCTTCTTTGCAAATATACAGGGTCTAAAGCCAGCAACGAACAACAAAATACCTTTCATCTGTGGACTGCTTGCAGAGGCAAATGCAGTGTTCGCGGCTTTTACAGAAACCCACATAAAGGATCACTTGGACAATGAAAATATGGATCCCAGGTTACAACCTATACAGATGCGACAGAGTGAACAGGCAAAAGGATGGGTGTTGGCCCGTATATCGCAGTCACTCATTTGCACAAAACTGCTTAATGCCTCAAATGATGTAGTGGAAGTTTTAGCAGTAAAGATCAAGAACCAAGACCTAGTCACTGTGGTAGTCTACAAGCCTCCGGATGCAACGTCCCAGTAATTCCAGGAACAGCTGTTAAAAATTGACCACTGTCTGGAAAATCTTCCAGCTCCTGCCCCCAACATCTTGCTCCTGGGGGATGTCAACTTGAGGCACCTAAAATGGAGGAATATAGCAAATAATGTTGTTGTAGTGATAACACCAGGAGGCAGCTCTGATGAGAACTCACACACACATGAGCTTTTAAATCTCTGCACAAAATTCAACTTAAACCAGCAAATAATAGAGCCTACTAGACTGGAGAATACACTAGACCTCATCTTCACTAACAATGATGATCTGATACGAAATGTCACCAGGGTAATATTTAGTGAAGGGATTCATGGAAACGGTTATTTTTATACAGCTGGACTCGAGTCCTGGAAATGGGAAGTACAATGCCTGCACTCTAAAGGAGGGGTTTTGGGATATTAGCAGTTTGGAGGGATATGTTGTGTATCTTTATATGTATATGCTTCTAAACTGTTGTGTTCTGAGCACCTCTGCAAAAACAGTGATTACATGTATGAGTGATGTGAAAGTGTTGAATGATGATGAAAGTATTTTCTTTTTGGGGATTTTCTTTCCTTTTGGGTCACCCTGCATCGGTGGGAGACGTCCGACTTGTTGGAAAAAAAAAAAAAAAACATAATCAAGGTTCAGACGTGTATGTGCGGAGCCCCAGACCGACAAAATGAGATTAGTCACGAGGAGCCTTCACCAAATTCAACTTCAATAACAAGAACAAGTAAACCAAGTCCTAAACGATATAATCTGGGAAGATAGACTAAGCAACACAGACCCTAACTTATGCCTAGAACAGATTAACTCGGTGGCACTAGATGTATGCTGAAGGCATATTCCTTTAAGAAAAAGGAGGAGTGGATGTAAAATAGGAAGAGACAGGCGCTCCCTTTACAGGCGATGGAAAAGAATAACAGAGCGGCTAAAAGAGGCCAATATATCTGAAATGCGTAGGGAGACACTGGTCAGAGAAATAGCAAACATCGAACTTAAGCTAAAGGAATCTTATAGGAGTCAGGAATCGCGGGAAGAACTAAAAGCCATAAATGAAATAAAAAGAAACCCAAAGTATTTCTTTTACGCCAAATCAAAGTCGAGAACAACATCCAGTATTGGGCCCTACTTAAACAAGATGGTTTATACACAGATGACAGCAAGGAAATGAGTGAGCTACTCAAGTCGCAATATGACTCAGTTTTTAGAAAGCCGCTAACCAGACTGAGAGTCGAAGATCAAAATTAATTTTTAATGAGAGAGCCACAGAATTTGGTAAACACAAGCCTATCTGATGTTATCCTGATGGCAAATGACTTCGAACAGGCAATAAATGACATGCCCATGCACTCTGCCCCAGGGCCAGACTATGGAATTCCATGTTCATCAAGAACTGCAAGAAGCCCCTATCCGAGCTTTTACCATCCTATGGAGAGGGAGCATGGACACAGGGGTCATCCCACAGTTACTAAAAACAACAGACATAGCCCCACTCCACAAAGGGGGCAGTAAAGCAATAGCAAAGAACTACAGACCAATAGCACTAACATCCCTTATCATAAAAATCTTTGAAAGGGTCCTAAGAAGGAAGATCGCCACCCATCTATATACCCATCACTTACACAACCCAGGGCAACATGGGTTTAGAGCAGGTCGCTCCTGTCTGTCCCAACTACTGGATCACTACGACAAGGTCCTAGATGCACTAGAAGACAAAAAGAATGCAGATGTAATATATACAGACTTTGCAAAAGCCTTCGACAGGTGTGACCATGGCGTAATAGTGCACAAAATGCATGCTAAAAGAATAACAGGAAAAGTTGGAAGACGGATCTATAATTTCCTCACAAACAGAACACAGTAGTACTCAACAGAGTAAAGTCTGAAGCGGCTACAGTGAAAAGCTCTGTTCCACAAGGCACAGTACTCGCTCCCATCTTGTTTCTCCTCATATCTGACACAGACAAGGATGTCAGCCACAACACCGTATCTTCCATTGCAGACACTGTAAGGCTCCAGGCAAACATCAACCAAATCTTTCAGTGGGCTGCAGAAAACAATATGAAGTTCAATGATGAGAAATTTCAATTACTCCAATATTGTAAGCACGAGGATTCATCAGAGTACAAAACAAATTCTGGCCATAAAAAAGAGCGAAAAACCAACGCAAAGACCTGGGAGTGATCATGTCGGAGGATCTCGCCTTCAAGGACCATAACATTGTATCAATCGCATCTGCTAGAAAAATAACAGGATGGATAATGAGAACCTTCAAAACTAGGGAGGCCAAGCCCATGATTACACTCTTCAGGTCGCTTGTTCTATCTAGGCTGGAATATTGCTGCACACTAACAGCACCTTTCAAGGCAGGTGAAACTGCTGACCTAGAAAATGTACAGAGAACCTTCACGGCAAGCAAAATGGAGATAAAACACCTCAGTTACTGGGAGCGCTTGAAATTCCCCAACCTGTACTCCCTGGAATGCAGGCGGGACAGATACATGATTATATACACCTGTAAAATCCTAGTAGGACTAGTACCAAACTTGCACACGAAAATCACTCACAACGAAAGCAAAAGACTCTGCAGACGATGCAACATCCCCCCAATGAAAAGCAAGGGTGTCACTAGCATGTTAAGAGACAATACAATAAGTGTCAGGGGCCTGAGACTGTTCAACTGCCTCCCAGTATACATAAGGGGGATTACCAATAGACCCTTGGATGTCTTCAAGCAGGCACTGGCAGGCACCTAAAGTCGGTACCTGACCACCCGGGCTGTGGCTCGTAGGTTGGATTGCGTGCAGCCAACAGTAACAGCCTGGTTAATCAGGCTCTGATCCACCAGGAGGCCTGGTCACAGACTGGGCAGCGGGGCCATTGACCCCCGGAACTCTCTCCATGTAAACTCCAGGTATACACACTCCCAAACTCGTCCACTAACCTTTGTTATTTTTCTTTAGAATCTCCCATAAGCATGGTATCATCAGCAAAAAGTAACTGTGTCAATTCCCATTTTGTATTTGATTCCCCATAATTTAATCCCACCCCTCTCCCGAACACCCTAGACAGGGATGTGTAATGGTGACATTACACATCCCTGTCTAAGACCTACTTTTACCAGGAAGTAGTCTCCCTCTTTTCTGCACACCCTAACCTGAGCCTCACTATCCTCATAATAACTCTTTACAGCATTTATTAACTTATCACCTATTCCATATATACTTGCAATATCTGCCACATTGCTCCCCTATCCACTATCATATGCCTTTTCTAAATCCATAAATGCAATAAAAACTTCCCTACCTTTATCTAAATACTGTTCACATATATGCTTCAATGTAAACACTTGATCTACACATCCCCTACCCACTCTAAAACCTCCTTGCTCATCTGCAATCCCACATTCTGTCTTACCTCTAATTCTTTCAATAATAACCCTACTGTACACTTTTCCTGGAATACTCAGAAACCTTATTCCCCTGTAATTTTTACAGTCTCTTTTGTCCCCCTTCCCTTTATATGAAGGGACTATATATGCTCTCTGCCAATTCCTAGGTACCTTCCCCTCTTTCATACATTTATTAAACAAAAATATCAACCACTCCAGCACTATATCCCCCCCCCTGCTCTTAACATTTCTGTCATGATCCCATCAGTTCCAGCTGCTTTACCCCCTTTCATTACGTAATGCCTCACGCACCTTCCCCAAACTCACATCCTGTTCTTCTTCACTCCTAAAAGATGGTATACCTCCCTGGCCAGTGCACGAAATTACCACCTCCCTTCTTTGTCAACATTTAAAAGTTCCTCAAAATATTCTCGCCATCTATGCAATACCTTCCTCTCCCCATCTACTAACTCCCCTATTCTGTTTTTAACTGACAAATCAATTCGTTCCCTAGGCTTTCTTAACTTGTTTAACTCACTCCAAAAATTTTTCTTATTTTCATTAAAATTTCTTGACAGTGCTTCTCCCACTCTATTATCTGCTCTCCTTTTGCACTCTCTCACCACTCTCTTCACCTGCAGTCTGCTGGTGTTAATTTGCCAATCTATTTTTAAAATAGCATAGTATTTCTAACAAAATAGGTTATTTATGCCTCATCTGAATGTAATGAATCTTTACTGGTTGATGCATCTTTGAAAAAGGATAATACCATCTAAGTTTAGGCTATCTATATGGGTGCAAATTTACTAATTTGCTAACAATTAATAATTAACTGGGAAATGAATAATGAATAAGCAGTTATTAAAAATGCTACATTACATTTACTGTAAAATTTTATGACTAATCTAAAATTCCTATTGAGCATTAACTAGATGAGGGTGTCACAAACCTATGGTCCTGATAGGAATCTTCTGGTTTGGATTAAGGATGACAAGGTTGCCATCTTCTCCAACTGAGGCAATTTGGTCTCCATTGGTAGCCAGAGCAGTACATGGAGCAGAACCTGTCAAGAAATAACTATATAACATCACCTTGTATATCAATACATATACATTTACACTCAAACTACGTATATTCCAATTCCAGTCAAGATAGGCATACTAAACAGCATATAGAAAACTTTAACTGTATAATACTGTTACTGTAATACTGAATTATACAGGGTGTCAGCAACCTACTTCCTACAAATGTGTGTGCTCGGTCCCAAGACATTTTCTCCTCCAAGTGATTGGAACTGTCATGTTGGTACAACTTCACTCCACCGTTGCTACTTCCTGCTGCAAACATGTCACGTGTGATGTACTACAGGACCAACAAAAAAATAACAATTAATTTATTTCCTGCAAGAGAATTTTCTTTGCTAATAACTTTATATATAAATTTAAGTACACTTTATTGTACTACCAGAGTAATTAACGTTTCTAACATGACAGAAGGTTCATCATACAACAAATTTAATTGTAAAGTAATCCAATTAAATTTAAATATAATCAACATACTGTATATCTCCCACTCGTGAGACGGAGAATCAAGCTTCCACCATGTCTTACACTGAATGACCCATGTGGGTTTAACTCTTAACGTGAATTATTTAATTTCTTCCATACATCGTAACTTCTTGCGAAATTCAAGGCAATTTCCTGCATTTATATTTACCATAAACACTCAACTGTACATATTCTCAATTTCAGATAACCAATCAGTATATAACAATAACAGAAAAGGCTCCCAGAAGGAGTCAAAATATACAGATCAATCAATCTCTGGAGTTTGTCTCCGTGTGGGTTATTACTGAGCACAGACAAGTGTTCGTTACACTTTATTCATACTATGCATTAATAAATCAACCAACTTGCATAATACATACATCCTAAAATGTGAATCAGTGTACAGTACCTGCATGTCATTAACACTGCCTAGGTGAGGCAGCTGATGCAAACGTGATGGGTCCTCCTCGGTCTCCGGCACCTGCCATACTTCCACAACATTATCCTGCAAGTGTAGGCTACATTATTAATAATAATAACAACTTATCTTGTATTTACTACAAGTACATGTACAAGGTATACAGACCATAGCTGACATTAATGACATACTCCTATATAGAAAGCCACTTGTTATGCAGAGCATTTCAGGCAAATTAGGTCAGTTTTGTCCCAGGATGCAACGCACACCAGTCAAGTAACTCCCGGGTACCCATTTTACTGATGGGTAAACATAGACAATCAGTGTAAAGAAACATGCCCAGTGTTTCTACCCTCACTGGGAATCGAACCCAGACCCTCACTGTGTGAAGCGAGAGCTTTAACCACCAGGCCACGGGGGTACCGTATATGTGGGCAAAGTACCTGGAGTTTACCTGGAGAGAGTTCCGGGGGTCAACGCCCCCGCGGCCCGGTCTGAGACCAGGCCTCCTGGTGGATCAGAGCCTGATCAACCAGGCTGTTGCTGCTGGCTGCACGCAAACCAACATACGAGCCACAGCCCGGCTGATCCGGAACTGACTTTAGGTGCTTGTCCAGTGCCAGCTTGAAGACTGCCAGGGGTCTGTTGGTAATCCCCCTTATGTGTGCTGGGAGGCAGTTGAACAGTCTCGGGCCCCTGACACTTATTGTATGGTCTCTTAACGTGCTAGTGACACCCCTGCTTTTCATTGGGGGGATGGTGCATCGTCTGCCAAGTCTTTTGCTTTCGTAGTGGGTGATTTTCGTGTGCAAGTTCGGTACTAGTCCCTCTAGGATTTTTCCAGGTGTATATAATCATGTATCTCTCCCTCCTGCATTCAGGGAATACAGGTTTAGGAACCTCAAGCGCTCCCAATAATTGAGGTGTTTTATCTCCGTTATGCGCGCCGTGAAAGTTCTCTGTACATTTTCTAGGTCGGCAATTTCACCTGCCTTGAAAGGTGCTGTTAGTGTGCAGCAATATTCCAGCCTAGATAGAACAAGTGACCTGAAGAGTGTCATCATGGGCTTGGCCTCCCTAGTTTTGAAGGTTCTCATTATCCATCCTGTCATTTTTCTAGCAGATGCGATTGATACAATGTTATGGTCCTTGAAGGTGAGAATCCTCCGACATGATCACTCCCAGGTCTTTGACGTTGGTGTTTCGCTCTATTTTGTGGCCAGAATTTGTTTTGTTACTCTGATGAAGATTTAATTTCCTCATGTTTACCATATCTGAGTAAATGAAATTTCTCATCGTTGAACTTCATATTGTTTTCTGCAGCCCACTGAAAGATTTGGTTGATGTCTGCCTGGAGCTTGCAGTGTCTGCAATGGAAGACACTGTCATGCAGATTCGGGTGTCATCTGCAAAGGAAGACACGTGCTGTGGCTGACATCCTTGTCTATGTCGGATATAAGGATGAGGAACAAGATGGGAGCGAGTACTGTGCCTTGTGGAACAGAGCTTTTCACCGTAGCTGCCTCGACTTTACTCTGTTGACGACTACTCTCTGTGTTCTGTTAGTGAGGAAATTATAGATCCATCGACCGACTTTTCCTGTTATTCCTTTAGCACGCATTTTGTGCGCATTACGCCATGGTCACACTTGTCGAAGGCTTTTGCAAAGTCTGTATATATTACATCTGCATTCTTTTTGTCTTCTAGTGCATTTAGGACCTTGTCGTAGTGTCCAATAGTTGAGACAGACAGGAGACCTGTTCTAAACCCATGTTGCCCTGGGTTGTGTAACTGATGGGTTTCTAGATCGTGGTGATCTTGCTTCTTAGGACCCTTTCAAAGATTTTTATGATATGGGATGTTAGTGCTATTGGTCTGTAGTTCTTTGCTGTTGCTTTACTGCCCCCTTTGTGGAGTGGGGCTATGTCTGTTGTTTTTAGTAACTGTGGGACGACCCCCGTGTCCATGCTCCCTCTCCATAGGATGGAAAAGGCTCGTGATAGGGGCTTCTTGCAGTTCTTGATGAACACAGAGTTCCATGAGTCTGGCCCTGGGGCAGAGTGCATGGTCATGTCATTTATCGCCTGTTCGAAGTCATTTGGCGTCAGGATAACATCGGATAGGCTTGTGTTAATCAAATTTTGTGGCTCTCTCATAAAAAATTCATTTTGATCTTCGACTCTCAGTCTGGTTAGCGGCTTGCTAAAAACTGAGTCATATTGGGACTTGAGTAGCTCACTCATTTCCTTGTTGTCATCTGTGTAGGACCCATCTTGTTTAAGTAGGGGCCCAATACTGGACGTTGTTCTCGATTTTTGATTTGGCATAGGAGAAGAAATACTTTGGGTTTCTTTCGATTTCATTTATGGCTTTTAGTTCTTCCCGCGATTCCTGACTCCTAAAGGATTCTTTTAGCTTAAGTTCGATGCTTGCTATTTCTCTGACCAGTGTCTCCCTACGCATTTCAGATATATTGACCTCTTTTAGCCGCTCTGTTATTCTTTTCCGTCGCCTGTAAAGGGAGCGCCTGTCTCTTTCTGTTTTACATCTACTCCTCCTTTTTCTTAGAGGAATAAGCCTTGTGCATACATCGAGTGCTACCGAGTTAATCTGTTCTAGGCATAAGTTGGGGTCTGTGTTGCTTAGTATATCTTCCCAGCTTATATCGGTTAGGACTTGGTTTACTTGGTCCCACTTTATGTTTTTGTTATTGAAGTTGAATTTGGTGAATGCTCCCTCGTGACTAATCTCATTATGTCGGTCTGGGGCTCCGCGCATACATGACTGAACCTCAATTATGTTGTGATCTGAGTATATTGTTTTTGATATGGTGATATTTCTTATCAGATCATCATTGTTAGTGAAGATGAGGTCTAGTGTATTCTCCAGTCTAGTAGCTCTATTATTTGCTGGTTTAAATTGAATTTTGTGCAGAGATTTAAAAGCTCGCGTGAGTGTGAGTTTTCATCAGAGCTGCCTCCTGGTGTTATTACTGCAACAATATTATTTGCTATATTCCTCCATTTTAGGTGCCTTAAGTTGAAATCCCCCAGGAGCAAGATGTTGGGTGCAGGAGCTGAAGGTTTTCCAGACAGTGGTCAATTTTTAACAGCTGTTCCTGGAATTGCTGGGATGTTGCATCCGGAGGCTTGTAGACTATCACAATGACTAGGTTTTGGTTCTCGACCTTTACTGCTAAAACTTCCACTACATCATTTGAGGCATTTAGCAGTTCTGTGCAAACAAGTGACTCTGCAATGTACAGGCCAACCCCCCCCCTTTTGCCTGTTCACTCTGTCACATCTGTATAGGTTGTAACCTGGGATCCATATTTCGTTGTCCAAGTGATCCTTTATGTGGGTCTCAGTGAAAGCCGCGAACATTGCCTTTGCCTCTGCAAGCAGTCCACGGATGAAAGGTATTTTGTTGTTTGTTGCTGGCTTTAGACCCTGTATATTTGCAAAGAAGAATGTTATCGGACTGGTGGTATTGTTGGTACTGGGGGGGATTTTTTTTCCGGCATTAGTATCTGTATCTGTTGGTTTGGAGTGAAGGCCATCGACTGTGGTTCCACTCCAGGAATGACTGGATTTGGTGTACGATTTCTGCCATTTCCTGCCAGTTTTTTTTCCTTCCTGGCACTAAAAAACCTCTCCCTCTTGAGTGGCTGTGGCTACCCAGGTTTTCCCATGGCCTGGATGTTTTGTATCTTTTTGTCCCCTTTAGATGGTATGCCTGGCAATTTAAGTTATAGCACAGTCTTTCCTGTACTGAAGAGGTACACAGTCAGGGTGAAAAAGCTTACAGGAAGGGAGTTTGCATTTTCCTGTTGTCATATGGGCATGGCATTTCCTAGGGTGGTCATAGTTGCACGTCCCATCTGTTTTTCCAGATTTCCCATGCCAGCAGATACCGAGTGCATAGTATGTGCACAGGCTTGGTTTCCGTTTGCCTTGGGTTTCTGTGACTGTATTCCCTGTTGGTGCATGTTTCCCTGTCTTACTTCTATCCTCCCTAGCACCAACAATGGAGCTCCCACCATTTGTTTTTGGTAATATATCCTCACTATTGCTAGTGGAGTCCTCTTGTTTGCTATTTCCTGCGGTATTTCTAGTTTGCAATATTGGTTTTATCTTATCTTTGACTACACTTGTTTCCCTACTATGGCTCCTGTCCCCTATGCGGTCATTCATATGTATTCCTTCCTGCGTATAATTCCCGACTACCTGGACAAAATCTCCAGCTTCACCATTACTGTCTCCCAGGACAGCATCTCCAGCTTCCCCATTACTGTCTCCCCAGGACAGCATCTCCAGCTTCACCATTACTGTCTCCCAGGACAGCACCTCCAGCTTCACCATTACTGTCTCCCAGGACAGCACCTCCAGCTTCCCCATTACTGTCTCCCAGGACAGCACTATCAGCCCCCCATTTACTGACTACCAGGACATCATCTCCAGCCTTACAGTTTCTGACTACATGGCCAGTATCAAGGGCAGTACCATTCAGCCCGGACTTTTTATGTTCCCATCTGTTGTAGAAAGCTTCCAGGTTTTCTATGAAAGCAGCTTTGATGTTGACCTCTTTTAATACCCTTGTGATTTTAGTCCACAGATTTATCTCATTTGGGCATACCCAAAAACACTTCCCTGTTTTAATACTGCTTGTAGCTAGTTCTTGGATATCTGCACAAGGGGCGTGACACCAATTTCCACAGAAATGACAATTTATGCATGTGGAAGCCCGTTTGTTTGACTGACCACAGACTACACACAGCTTCATAATGATTTGAATGGTTGATTTACTGCAATTCTACTAGCAACCTCTTGAATATTCTATTAATAACCTGCACAAAGATATGCTAAAGTGAATAGCTCCATGATTACACATTCAAAGACTGCAAAGGAAATAAGTCACTGACTTTTTGTGGGTTATCTTATGTAATTTACATGTGTTGCTGTGTATAAATATTTATGTAACTGTTTATGTGTACCTGCACCTAAATAAACTTGTGTATTTACATGTCATACCAGGTCCGACCAGGTCATCCCAGATCCCTCACAACCCTCCAGGTCTTCATGGGACCCTCCAGGTCATCCCAGCTCCCTCATAACCCACCAGGTCGTCCTAGCTGCCTCACAACCCACCAGGTCGTCCTAGCTGCCTCACAACCCACCAGGTCGTCCTAGCTGCCTCAAACCACCAGGTCGTCCTAGCTGCCTCACAACCCACCAGGTCGTCCTAGCTCCCTCACAACCCACCAGGTCGTCCCAGCTCCCTCACAACCCACCAGGTCGTCCTAGCTGCCTCACAACCCACCAGGTCGTCCTAGCTGCCTCACAACCCACCAGGTCGTCCTAGCTGCCTCACAACCCACCAGGTCGTCCCAGCTCCCTCACAACCCACCAGGTCGTCCTAGCTGCCTCACAACCCACCAGGTCGTCCCAGCTGCCTCACAGCCCACCAGGTCGTCCCAGCTGCCTCACAACCCACCAGGTCGTCCCAGCTGCCTCACAACCCACCAGGTCGTCCTAGCTACCTCACAACCCACCAGGTCGTCCTAGCTGCCTCACAACCCACCAGGTCGTCCTAGCTGCCTCACAACCCACCAGGTCATCCTAGCTGCCTCACAACCCACCAGGTCGTCCTAGCTCCCTCACAACCCACCAGGTCGTCCTAGCTCCCTCACAACCCACCAGGTCGTCCTAGCTGCCTCACAACCCACCAGGTCATCCTAGCTGCCTCACAACCCACCAGGTCGTCCTAGCTGCCTCACAACCCGCCAGGTCGTCCTAGCTCCCTCACAACCCACCACATCGTCCTGCCTCACAACCCACCACGTCGTCCTAGCTGCCTCACAACCCACCAGGTCGTCCTAGCTGCTTCACAACCCACCAGGTCGTCCCAGCTCCCTCACAACCACCAGGTCGTCCAGCTCCTCACAACCACCAGGTCGTCCTAGCTGCCTCACAACCCACCAGGTCGTCCTAGCTGCCTCACAACCCACCAGGTCGTCCTAGCTGCCTCACAACCCACCAGGTCGTCCTAGCTGCCTCACAACCCACCAGGTCGTCCCAGCTGCCTCACAACCCACCAGGTCGTCCCAGCTGCCTCACAACCCACCAGGTCGTCCCAGCTGCCTCACAACCCACAGGTCGTCCAGCTGCCTCACACCCACCAGGTCGTCCCAGCTGCCTCACAACCCACCAGGTCGTCCCAGCTCCCTCACAACCCACCAGGTCGTCCCAGCTCCCTCAACCCACCAGGTCGTCCCAGCTCCCTCACAACCCAACAGGTCGTCCCAGCTCCCTCACAACCCACCAGGTCGTCCCAGCTCCCTCACAGCCCACCAGGTCGTCCCAGCTCCCTCACAACCCACCAGGTCGCCCCAGGACCCACCAGGTCGTCCCAGCTCCCTCACAACCCACCAGGTCGTCCCAGCTCCCTCACAGCCCACCAGGTCGTCCCAGCTCCCTCACAACCCACCAGGTCGTCCCAGCTGCCAGTAATAAAGACATCCGTCCTGCCATAGTCAGTGGTCGGCGGCTTCCAGCGAACAGTCTTGATTTTCCTGGCAACATATTTCTTGGTGACCTCCATATTGCCCGCCATCACCACCACAACAACCATCACCAACACCACCACAACAATCACCAACACCACCTCAACTACCTCACCAACCACTACTACATCCTTAACTACCAATACAAAAATAATAATAATAATAATAATAATAATAATAATAATAATAATAATAATAATAATAATAATAATAATAATAAAAGATTTTTTTTTTAGATTTTGCCACCGCAGTGGCTAGTTTATTGTTCCCCCCATAACCATCCTGTGGACGGTAGCGCGAGAGCATATGGATACACAAAAGGCCCAGGAACTAGGCCCCAAAGGGTTAACAGGAATACATAATTGGCCCAGGGACTGGACTCCAAAACTTTGGAGTCCAGTCCCTGGACCAATTATGTACCTCTGTAATCTTTTGACTACCGCCCACAGGATGGGTATGGGGTGCATAATAAACATATTAAACTAATCTAACTCTGTATTCTTCAATAAGTGGACAATTAAGCACATAGTGTTCAAGAGAGTGACCATATGCCTGATCACATAATTTACATTTAGTATGATCATCATCTGTGTGTCTCCCAAACTGCCAGAAGTACTTGTAACCAATTCTAAGCCTGGTCACTACATCAGTCAGTACTTGTAACCAAGCCTCAGCCTGGCCACTACAACATCAGTCAGTACTTGTAACCAAGCCTAAGCCTGGCCACTACAACATCAGTCAGTACTTGTAACCAAGCCTAAGCCTGGCCACTACAACATCAGTCAGTACTTGTAACCAAGCCTAAGCCTGGCCACTACAACATCAGTCAGTACTTGTAACCAAGCCTAAGCCTGGCCACTACAACATCAGTCAGTACTTGTAACCAAGCCTAAGCTGGCCACTACAACATCAGTCAGTACTTGTAACCAAGCCTAAGCCTGGCCACTACAACATCAGTCAGTGTTCACATTGCAAGTTGCTCCATAAACATACTTATCTACGTTCATGTTATCATAGTGGGTTATAGATCTACTCAGGCTTCTAACTGCATTCCTATAACAATCATTTTCATTATTTACTTCTCTCCTAATATTATTCCTAATGCTAGACACAGTTATACCAGTTATATTCTACATTCTCCTTCTGGGTACTCTTCATGGCTAACATATCAACTTTATCATGAAGGAGTAATCCAATGTGTGATGGCATCCATAGCAATTGTACATTAATTCCTTTGTCCCTAATTTTTGAGTATCTATACCTGGCTTCTCCAATGAGCATGTTGTTGGAGTCATTATATGAGTCAAGAGCCTTCAATGATGACATAGAATCAGTAATGATGATAGAGTCAAGCTCAGTGTCATAGGTTAGCTTTAGCGCCATTAGGATTGCAAACAATTCAGTTTGCAGTGTAGACGCCCAGTTGTTAATTCTTATGCCTAACTCAACAAATTTATTATCGTTCTTAACTAGGGAGGTGGCAACAAGAGCAGATGCAGCCCTGCCAGAAGACTCCTGTTTAGATCCATCAGTGTATATAACACTTGTGATAACTTATTACTACCAGCTAGGTGAGAAATTTCTTCTTGAGCAGTTGCTTTAACAAGAGATTTAAGGAAGGGATTACTAGCAATGAGCTTCTTGGGAGGGACTTGCTCACTTACTCACTCAAAACCAAATAAATACTGAATAACTGAACCTTATAAATTGTATATCCTATATGTTACTCACAATTATATCACACAAATGTTAAACCTAGGACCCAATCTAACTTTATTATTTTTTTAAATACACAACCTAACAGAATACTCCATTCGACTGAATGTACAGCAATGCAAGCAACCATATGACCTGTCTTTGTAATACTCATTTGTGCTTTATAGTTATCTGTTTACAATAATGTTTTATCACTGATTACATCATTGCTTAGTTAATCTTAAGTTAATTTTAAGCCAGCCCGTAATGCTATGCATATAAGTGGCTTTGGCATGCTGCTCTTACCTGTATTTTTTTGTACCTCTGTATGTATGCTAAAATTACAAAATAAATAAATAAATAAATAAATAAATAAATAAATTAAATGAGCATATCTTCCACGGAGGGGTGAAATGCTCTTGTTGCCGACAGTGATACAGTTCATGCAGGTTATAAAACTTGATGTAATTGCACGTTTTCACAATCCATTTAGATCTGTGTGTATTTACCTCAAGACACTTGGTAAGATTCATTGTGACAGTGTCTGGTTCGTTTCTCAACATTCTAATACCGAGTACAGTGTTAATCTCAATAATCCTATCACTGATACTAGAAATACCAAGCTCCTTCCTCATGTTAAGAACTTTTGTAGATCTGGGACAGCCAAGAATAATCCTGAGAACTTCATTTTGCATTAACTCCAAGGGTCGGAGAGAACTTTCTCTAGCTAATATCAACATGGGAGCAGCATAATCAATTAAGGACCTAACATAGGCTATGTACATCATTTTCACGATTCTCACATTAGCACTATAGTTGGGGTTGTAGCCAGCAACAGCTTTGAGAGCATTTAGCCTAGCTTTGCATTTCTTGACTCAAGAAATTGTAATGACACGACGGGCTGGAGTTTTGAGACTCTATGACCGCGGGTTCAATCCCGGCCGGGGGTATGGTTTATTTGCATTTCTTGTTTAGTTGTGGTATAGTGGATTTGTTAAAGGGTACATCTACACCAAGATATCTGTAAGTTTTAACGTAGCTAATGATTTCATCCTGCAAATAGATGGGTGGGGGATATCGTTTGCTTGTTAATATCTTTGTTTTAGAGGAAGATATTATGAGGCCTAGTCGATTACAAATTGCTTGAACTTCATTAAGAATGGTATTCATCTTCTTATGCCCTGTTGTATGGATCATGATATCATCAGCATAGCTTATAGCTATATATTTAGGTGAGGCAGGTAGAGCATTTAGGAGAGCATTAATCAGAATATTAAATAGCATGGGACTAAGAACTCCTCCCTGCGGTGTACCTAAAAACATTTCTTTAGAATCACTTCTGAAGCCTTGGTAAAGGACAGAGGATACCCTATTTGACAGGTAATCCTATTATCAGCAGAGTAAGCTACCACCAATATTCATTTTGGCTAGTTCATGTAGTATAACGGTTCTGTTCGCAATATCAAATGCAGATTTTAGATCAAGGAAAGTGGTAAAACTAGTAGAGGTGTGTGAAGTGAGAAAGGTGGAAATACAGTTCTGCACACTTTTACCTTTCATGAACCCATAGAGATAGGGGGAAAGTTGGTGTCTGATTCTGTAGTACAGTCTGTTAAGTATCATTCTTTCAAAAGTTTTACAAAGACAACTAGTTAAGGAGATCGGCCTAAATGTATCAGGCTGTTGGGGCTTAGGGATAGGCACAATGAGACTATTGGTCCAGGAAGTAGGAAGAACGCCCTCAATGTAACTGAGATTATACAGTGCCAACAAAGGGTTATCAGGCACGTGCCTTAGAGTTCTGAGAATATCATAGGTTATACTAAGCCTGAGCTTGCTACCACCTGCAGCTCATAAGACTGCCATCCCCACGAGCCCCTTTGGGGCGGGGTAGATGGCAGACCAGAGGCCTAGCTTCTCCCTACGAGCCCCGTGAGGGCGGGGAATGTGGCTAGGCCTGGGGACAGTTGGTCCCAAAGATGAGGGGGTACTTGTACCTCCTCCCATGGGAGACTTAAGTCTCGAGACACTCCCCAGATAGGGAGCCAAGGCCGGGTCACCACTACTTGGAAAAGACCCGGGCCGGGAGAATACCGGCGAATAAAAAAAAAAAAAAATAGGTTATACCATCCTCTCCAGGAGCAGTTGATCGATCGACCTTTAGTTAATGCATTATCTAATTCATACTCGGTAAAGAGGCAATCACTCTCATCAATAATAATAATAATAATATGATAACCTCAGGTGCCTCAACGTATGATAACCTCAAGGAAGGTATGAGAACCTCAAGGAAGGTATGAGAACCTCAAGGAAGGTATGAGAACCTCAAGGAAGGTATGAGAACCTCAAGGTATGATAACCTCAAGGAAGGTATGATAACCTCAAGGAAGGTATGAGAACCTCAAGGAAGGTATGATAACCTCAAGGAAGGTATGAGAACCTCAAGGAAGGTATGATAACCTCAAGGAAGGTATGAGAACCTCAAGGTATAATAACCTCAAGGAAGGTATGAGAACCTCAAGGTATGATAACCTCAAGGAAGGTATGATAACCTCAAGGTATAATAACCTCAAGGAAGGTATGAGAACCTCAAGGTATGATAACCTCAAGGAAGGTATGATAACCTCAAGGAAGGTATGAGAACCTCAAGGAAGGTATGGGAACCTCGAGGAAGGTATGAGAACCTCAAGGTATAATAACCTCAAGGAAGGTATGAGAACCTCAAGGTATGATAACCTCAAGGAAGGTATGATAACCTCAAGGAAGGTATGAGAACCTCAAGGAAGGTATGATAACCTCAAGGAAGGTATGAGAACCTCAAGGAAGGTATGATAACCTCAAGGTATGATAACCTCAAGGAAGGTATGAGAACCTCAAGGGAAGTATGAGAACCTCAAGGTATGATAACCTCAAGGTATGATAACCTCAAGGAAGGTATGAGCCTTTTCCATCCTATGGAGAGGGAGCATGGACACGGGGGTCGTCCCTCAGTTACTAAAAACAACAGACATAGCCCCACTCCACAAAGGGGGCAGTAAAGCAACAGCAAAGAACTACAGACCAATAGCACTAACATCCCATATCATAAAAATCTTTGAAAGGGTCCTAAGAAGCAAGATCACCACCCATCTAGAAACCCATCAGTTACACAACCCAGGGCAACATGGGTTTAGAACAGGTCGCTCCTGTCTGTCTCAACTACTGGATCACTACGACAAGGTCCTAAATGCACTAGAAGACAAAAAGAATGCAGATGTAATATATACAGACTTTGCAAAAGCCTTCGACAAGTGTGACCATGGCGTAATAGCGCACAAAATGCGCGCTAAAGGAATAACAGGAAAAGTCGGTCGATGGATCTATAATTTCCTCACTAACAGAACACAGAGAGTAGTCGTCAACAGAGTAAAGTCCGAGGCAGCTACGGTGAAAAGCTCTGTTCCACAAGGCACAGTACTAGCTCCCATCTTGTTCCTCATCCTCATATCCGACATAGACAAGGATGTCAGCCACAGCACCGTGTCTTCCTTTGCAGATGACACCCGAATCTGCATGACAGTGTCTTCCATTGCAGACACTGCAAGGCCAGGCGGACATCAACCAAATCTTTCAGTGGGCTGCAGAAAACAATATGAAGTTCAACGATGAGAAATTTCAATTACTCAGATATGGTAAACATGAGGAAATTAAATCTTCATCAGAGTACAAAACAAATTCTGGCCACAAAATAGAGCGAAACACCAACGTCAAAGACCTGGGAGTGATTATGTCGGAGGATCTCACCTTCAAGGACCATAACATTGTATCAATCGCATCTGCTAGAAAAATGACAGGATGGATAATGAGAACCTTCAAAACTAGGGAGGCCAAGCCCATGATGACACTCTTCAGGTCACTTGTTCTATCTAGGCTGGAATATTGCTGCACTCTAACAGCACCTTTCAAGGCAGGTGAAATTGCCGACCTAGAAAATGTACAGAGAACTTTCACGGCGCGCATAACGGAGATAAAACACCTCAATTACTGGGAGCGCTTGAGGTTTCTAAACCTGTATTCCCTGGAACGCAGGAGGGAGAGATACATGATTATATACACCTGGAAAATCCTAGAGGGACTAGTACCGAACTTGCACACGAAAATCACTCACTACGAAAGCAAAAGACTTGGCAGACGATGCACCATCCCCCCAATGAAAGCAGGGGTGTCACTAGCACGTTAAGAGACCATACAATAAGTGTCAGGGGCCCGAGACTGTTCAACTGCCTCCCAGCACACATAAGGGGGATTACCAACAGACCCCTGGCAGTCTTCAAGCTGGCACTGGACAAGCACCTAAAGTCAGTTCCTGATCAGCCGGGCTGTGGCTCGTACGTTGGTTTGCGTGCAGCCAGCAGCAACAGCCTGGTTGATCAGGCGCTGATCCACCAGGAGGCCTGGTCACAGACCGGGCCGCGGGGGCGTTGACCCCCGAAACTCTCTCCAGGTAAACTCCAGGTATGAGAACCTCAAGGAAGGTATGATAACCTCAAGGTATGATAACCTCAAGGAAGGTATGAGAACCTCAAGGAAGGTATGATAACCTCAAGGTATGATAACCTCAAGGAAGGCATGAGAACCTCAAGGAAGGTATGATAACCTCAAGGTATAACCTCAAGGAAGGTATGAGAATCTCAAGGTATAACCTCAAGGAAGGTATGAGAACCTCAAGGAAGGTATGAGAACCTCAAGGAAGGTATGAGAACCTCAAGGAAGGTATGATAACCTCAAGGTATGATAACCTCAAGGAAGGTATGATAACCTCAAGGAAGGTATGGTAACCTCAAGTTATGAGAACCTCAAGGTATGATAACCTCTAGGAAGGTATAATAACCTCAAGGAAGGTATGATAACCTCAAGGTATGATAACCTCAAGGAAGGTATGATAGCCTCAAGGTACGAGAACCTCAAGGAAGGTATGATAACCTCAAGGAAGGTATGATAACCTCAAGGTATGATAACCTCAAGGAAGGTATGATAACCTCAAAGTATGATAACCTCAAGGAAGGTATGATAACCTCAAGGTATGATAACCTCAAGGAAGGTATGATAACCTCAAGGAAGGTATGAGAACCTCAAGGAAGGTATGATAACCTCAAGGAAGGTATGAGAACCTCAAGGTATGATAACCTCAAGGAAGGTATGAGAACCTCAAGGAAGGTATGAGAACCTCAAAGTATGATAACCTCAAGGTATGATAACCTCAAGGAAGGTATGAGAACCTCAAGGTAGGTATGATAACCTCATGGTATGATAACCTCAAGGAAGGTATGAGAACCTCAAGGAAGGTAAGATAACCTCAAGGTATGATAACCTCAAGGAAGGTTTTACCTGGAGTTTACCTGGAGAGAGTTTCGGGGGTCAACGCCCCCGCGGCCCGGTCTGTGACCAGGCCTCCTGGTGGATCAGCGCCTGATCAACCAGGCTGTTGCTGCTGGCTGCACGCAAACCAACGTACGAGCCACAGCCCGGCTGATCAGGAACTGCCTTTAGGTGCTTGTCCAGTGCCAGCTTGAAGACTGCCAGGGGTCTGTTGGTAATCCCCCTTATGTGTGCTGGGAGGCAGTTGAACAGTCTCGGTCCCCTGACACTTATTGTATGGTCTCTTAACGTGCTAGTGACACCCCTGCTTTTCATTGGGGGGATGGTGCATCGTCTGCCAAGTCTTTTGCTTTCGTAGTGAGTGATTTTCGTGTGCAAGTTCGGTACTAGTCCCTCTAGGATTTTCCAGGTGTATATAATCATGTATCTCTCCCTCCTGCGTTCAGGGAATACAGGTTTAGAAACCTCAAGCGCTCCCAGTAATTGAGGTGTTTTATCTCCGTTATGCGCGCCGTGAAAGTTCTCTGTACATTTTCTAGGTCGGCAATTTCACCTGCCTTGAAAGGTGCTGTTAGAGTGCAGCAATATTCCAGCCTAGATAGAACAAGTGACCTGAAGAGTGTCATCATGGGCTTGGCCTCCCTAGTTTTGAAGGTTCTCATTATCCATCCTGTTATTTTTCTAGCAGATGCGATTGATACAATGTTATGGTCCTTGAAGGTGAGATCCTCCGACATAATCACTCCCAGGTCTTTGACGTTGGTGTTTCGCTCTATTTTGTGGCCAGAATTTGTTTTGTACTCTGATGAAGATTTAATTTCCTCATGTTTACCATATCTGAGTAATTGAAATTTCTCATCGTTGAACTTCATATTGTTTTCTGCAGCCCACTGAAAGATTTGGTTGATGTCCGCCTGGAGCCTTGCAGTGTCTGCAATGGAAGACACTGTCATGCAGATTCGGGTGTCATCTGCAAAGGAAGACACGGTGCTGTGGCTGACATCCTTGTCTATGTCGGATATGAGGATGAGGAACAAGATGGGAGCTAGTACTGTGCCTTGTGGAACAGAGCTTTTCACCGTAGCTGCCTCGGACTTTACTCTGTTGACGACTACTCTCTGTGTTCTGTTAGTGAGGAAATTATAGATCCATCGACCAACTTTTCCTGTTATTCCTTTAGCGCGCATTTTGTGCGCTATTACGCCATGGTCACACTTGTCGAAGGCTTTTGCAAAGTCTGTATATATTACATCTGCATTCTTTTTGTCTTCTAGTGCATTTAGGACCTTGTCGTAGTGATCCAGTAGTTGAGACAGACAGGAGCGACCTGTTCTAAACCCATGTTGCCCTGGGTTGTGTAACTGATGGGTTTCTAGATGGGTGGTGATCTTGCTTCTTAGGACCCTTTCAAAGATTTTTATGATATGGGATGTTAGTGCTATTGGTCTGTAGTTCTTTGCTGTTGCTTTACTGCCCCCTTTGTGGAGTGGGGCTATGTCTGTTGTTTTTAGTAACTGAGGGACGACCCCCGTGTCCATGCTCCCTCTCCATAGGATGGAAAAGGCTCGTGATAGGGGCTTCTTGCAGTTCTTGATGAACACAGAGTTCCATGAGTCTGGCCCTGGGGCAGAGTGCATGGGCATGTCATTTATCGCCTGTTCGAAGTCATTTGGCGTCAGGATAACATCGGATAGGCTTGTGTTAATCAAATTTTGTGGCTCTCTCATAAAAAATTCATTTTGATCTTCGACTCTCAGTCTGGTTAGCGGCTTGCTAAAAACTGAGTCATATTGGGACTTGAGTAGCTCACTCATTTCCTTGCTGTCATCTGTGTAGGACCCATCTTGTTTAAGTAGGGGCCCAATACTGGACGTTGATAACCTCAAGGTATAACCTCAAGGAAGGTATGAGAATCTCAAGGTATAACCTCAAGGAAGGTATGAGAACCTCAAGGAAGGTATGAGAACCTCAAGGAAGGTATGATAACCTCAAGGTATGATAACCTCAAGGTATGATAACCTCAAGGAAGGTATGATAACCTCAAGGTATGAGAACCTCAAGGAAGGTATGATAACCTCAAGGAAGGTATGATAACCTCAAGGAAGGTATGATAACCTCAAGGAAGGTATGATAACCTCAAGGAAGGTATGATAACCTCAAGGAAGGTATGATAACCTCAAAGTATGATAACCTCAAGGAAGGTATGATAACCTCAAGGTATGATAACCTCAAGGAAGGTATGATAACCTCAAGGTATGATAAAATCAAGGAAGGTATGATAACCTCAAAGTATGATAACCTCAAGGAAGGTATGAGAACCTCAAGGAAGGTATGATAACCTCAAGGAAGGTATGATAACCTCAAAGTATGATAACCTCAAGGAAGGTATGATAACCTCAAGGTATGATAACCTCAAGGAAGGTATGATAACCTCAAGGAAGGTATGATAACCTCAAGGTATGATAAAATCAAGAAAGGTATGATAGCCTCAAAGTATGATAACCTCAAGGAAGGTATGAGAACCTCAAGGAAGGTATGAGAACCTCAAGGAAGGTATAACCTCAAGGAAGGTATGAGAACCTCAAGGAAGGTATGATAACCTCAAGGTATGATAACTGCTACTACTGCTGCTATTACTACTGCTGCTGCTGCTTCTAATGCTATTGCTGCTGCTATTACTACTGCTACTACTGCTGCTATTACTACTACTACTGCTGCTATTACTGCTACTACTGCTGCTATTACTACTGCTACTACTGCTGCTATTACTACTGCTACTACTGCTGCTATTACTACTGCTGCTGCTTCTACTGCTATTGCTGCTGCTATTACTACTGCTACTACTGCTGCTATTACTACTGCTACTACTGCTGCTGTTACTACTGCTGCTGCTTCTACTGCTATTGCTGCTGCTATTACTACTGCTACTACTGCTGCTATTACTATTGCTGCTGCTTCTACTGCTATTGCTGCTGCTATTACTACTGCTGCTGCTGCTATTACTACTGCTGCTATTACTACTGCTACTACTGCTGCTATTACTACTGCTATTGCTGCTGCTATTACTACTGCTGCTGCTGCTATTACTACTGCTGTTATTACTACTGCTACTACTGCTGCTATTACTACTGCTACTACTACTACTATTGCTGCTGCTGCTGCTGCTATTACTACTACTACTACTACTGTTATTACTACTGCTACTACTGCTGCTATTACTACTGCTGCTGCTTCTACTGCTATTGCTGCTGCTATTACTACTGCTACTACTGCTGCTATTACTACTGCTACTACTGCTGCTGTTACTACTGCTGCTGCTTCTACTGCTATTGCTGCTGCTATTACTACTGCTACTACTGCTGCTATTACTATTGCTGCTGCTTCTACTGCTATTGCTGCTGCTATTACTACTGCTGCTGCTGCTATTACTACTGCTGCTATTACTACTGCTACTACTGCTGCTATTACTACTGCTATTGCTGCTGCTATTACTACTGCTGCTGCTGCTATTACTACTGTTGTTATTACTACTGCTACTACTGCTGCTATTACTACTGCTACTACTACTACTATTGCTGCTGCTGCTATTACTACTACTACTACTACTGCTATTACTACTGCTACTACTGTTGCTATTACTACTGCTGCTATTACTACTGCTACTACTGCTGCTATTACTACTGCTGCTATTACTACTGCTACTACTGCTACTATTGCTGCTGCTGCTGCTATTACTACTACTACTACTGCTGCTATTACTACTGCTACTACTGCTGCTATTACTACTGCTACTACTACTACTATTGCTGCTGCTGCTATTACTACTGCTACTACTGCTGCTATTACTACTGCTACTACTGCTGCTATTACTACTGCTACTACTACTACTACTATTGCTGCTGCTGCTGCTATTACTACTACTACTGCTGCTGCTATTACTACTGCTACTACTACTACTATTGCTGCTGCTGCTGCTATTACTACTACTACTACTGCTGCTATTACTACTGCTACTACTGCTGCTATTACTACTGCTACTACTACTACTATTGCTGCTGCTGCTGCTATTACTACTACTACTTACTGCTGCTATTACTACTGCTACTACTGCTGCTATTACTACTGCTACTACTACTATTGCTGCTGCTGCTGCTATTACTACTACTACTGCTGCTGCTATTACTACTGCTGCTACTACTACTATTGCTGCTGCTGTTGCTACTACTACTACTACTACTACTACTACTACTACTATACACAAATAACCCGCCAGACCTCTGGCAGTCTTCAAGCTGGCACTGGACAAGCATCTAAAGTCAGTTCCTGATCAGCCGGGCTGTGGCTCGTACGTTGGTTTGCGTGCAGCTAGCAGCAACAGCCTGGTTGATCAGGCTCTGATCCACCAGGAGGCCTGGTCACAGACCGGGCCGCGGGGGCGTTGACCCCCGGAACTCTCTCCAGGTAAACTCCAGGTAATAAAAGATAGAAGCTTACGACGACGTTTCGGTCCTATTTGGACCATTTACAAAGTCACACAATGTGACTTTGTAAATGGTCCAAGTCGGACCGAAACGTCGTCGTAAGCTTCTATCTTTTATGTGCGGGTTATTTGTGTATCGTTCCAGTCACGGTTACCTGGAGTTACCTGGAGAGAGTTTCGGGGGTCAACGCCCCCGCGGCCCGGTCTGTGACCAGGCCTCCTGGTGGATCAGCGCCTGATCAACCAGGCTGTTGCTGCTGGCTGCACGCAAACCAACGTACGAGCCACAGCCCGGCTGATCAGGAACTGACTTTAGGTGCTTGTCCAGTGCCAGCTTGAAGACTGCCAGGGGTCTGTTGGTAATCCCCCTTATGTGTGCTGGGAGGCAGTTGAACAGTCTCGGGCCCCTGACACTTATTGTATGGTCTCTTAACGT
>NC_069453.1:24196838-24271838 GCF_026875155.1 Cherax quadricarinatus
GTGTTGGCAGTCTCGTAATTAATTGTTGTGCTTTTGGAGCTTGATCCAAGGAAGTGGAGCTGCCGTTCTTCCTCCTCGAATCAAATCTCATCACCTGACATTTTCGAGGTGATGTATGGGGGGCTTTCATGATGCTGGTGAAGAGTTTCTTGATCCAGGATGTTGGAGTTGACCTCCCCTGCCTCAAATCAAACTTGACCTCCCCTGCCTCGGATCAGACTTCACCTCCCCTGCCTCGGATCAAACTTCAGCTCCCCTGCCTCGGATCAGACTTCACCTCCCCTGCCTCGGATCAAACTTCAGCTCCCCTGCCTCGGATCAAACTTCACCTCCCCTGCCTCGGATCAAACTTCAATTCCCCAATGGAAATAAGTCTGATTAATTTTGGTTATCCTCTGTAATCTACACATATCTTACCGTGTGTGATAATTGTACTTACATGTACCTGTACATAAATAACTTTCTTTAAGTGCTGTTTGATGGGCTCTTGATCCAAGGAGTTAGTGCTTTCCTTAGATCAAACTTGATTATTCTCCTATAGGTTTTAATAATTGATATTACAAGGACCCCAATGGAAATAAGTCACTTTGACTTGTTTGGGTTATCTTGAATAATTTACAACATGTATAATAATTGTACTTATGTGTACCTGTGCCTAAATAAATTGACTTACTTATCATCAATATTAGTGGTGCTGTGCTGTCTTAATAATCACTACCAGTTACTCAGAAGCTGCTCATATTCTGCTGATGAATGCTCAACTACTTACTGCTTTGAAATTAGGATGTCTAAATTTCATTGTTTTAAATAGTACTAAACTGTAATACATCATATTGTAAATTGTTTAAAATTGTTCCATTGCAATGCTGTAATCTTTATAAACTAGTTCAATAGTGTAATAATTCTCTACTAGACTTATCAAAGCCATGTAGCATTACCTGACAGAATATTCAGTTTTCCTGTACTCACTGTAATTCGTCTAAAGTTAATTGTCAGATTTGCCTGAAATGCTCTGCATACAAAGGGACTTTTGGCATGTACACCCATTATTATATTCCTCTGTACAACCATGTATTATGTCGAAATAAACAATCTTAATCTTTTCTTAATCATTTTATTTAATCTTGTTCATGCATAGCTTAATTGTACTTAACACTGAAGTAATGTCACTTTATCTGTACAATTATATAATGTTAAGTACTTTTAACTTCTAGTTTTAGTCTGGCCAAAATTCTCTGCTTAACCAGGGGACTTTTAAAAATTTATGAAATAAATGTTACCTAATTACAGTGGACCCCCGGTTTACGATCAGCTCCCAATGCGACCAATTATGTAAGTGTATTTATGTAAGTGCATTTGTATGTGTATGTTTGGGGGTCTGAAATGGACTAATCTAATTCACAATATTCCTTATGGGAACAAATTCGGTCAGTACTGGCACCTGAACATACTTCTGGAATGAAATAATATCGTAAACCGGGGGTCCACTGTATAATGTAAGTAAATAAATACATATGCAGCTTTAAGTATTTTACTGAGACTTTCACTCATAGTAACTTAAGTGAGCCTTAATTTACCTAAATTGATTGTTGGCATATATACATGATTTATATCTATCATACTTCATTCCGATTTTGTAACAATTACATTCTGAAAATAAAATTTGCCTCTTTTGTTTAGAGCTCATGTGTGTGTTTTAGTATTAGTATTATTGTTATTATCATTATTATTATTTTTGTTTTTGTTATATTATTGTCATTCAGGAACAAGCATTAAACCCATTTGGATCATACAGTGTGTGTTCTGTAGGATTTGATAAGGTTGACATGTAGGTAATTATGTTAAAACATTCCAAAATTTTATCTTGCATAAAATTTGCAGATTGTATAGATGCAACATGGCTTCTGAGCTTCAGCTTCATGTCCTGCACTGAAATATTTGGCTTTGTCTTGAGTGACACCTTGTGTCGTGCTAATCGAGGGAGGAAGCACGACCCAGTCATGTTTTCACGTATATCAGATGCTCTGCAGGCTGCCGCAGATGTGGTAAGTTAGTACAAGTCTGAAGTTATTACAGATACATGTGCCTGTCCACTAACGATGGTTTGACTTACGATATGTTGATTTTATGACAGTAGGTGGCAAGTTCATAGCTTATATTCATTTATTTACTTTTGAATACTAGTTACAGTAATTACAGTATTTGTTTTTTACTTATTCAGTGTCAGTATTTTTATTTATTTAGCATATTGCATATTGCTCTTTTGCTGATGACACTGTGCTCTTGGGAGATTCTGAAGAGAAGTTGCAGAGATTGGTGGATGAATTTGGTAGGGTGTGCAAAAGAAGAAAATTAAAGGTGAATACAGGAAAGAGTAAGGTTATGAGGATAACAAAAAGATTAGGTGATGAAAGATTGAATATCAGATTGGAGGGAGAGAGTATGGAGGAGGTGAATGTATTCAGATATTTGGGAGTGGACGTGTCAGCGGATGGGTCTATAAAAGATGAGGTGAATCATAGAATTGATGAGGGGAAAAGAGTGAGTGGTGCACTTAGGAGTCTGTGGAGACAAAGAACTTTGTCCTTGGAGGCAAAGAGGGGAATGCATGAGAGTATAGTTTTACCAACACTCTTATATGGGTGTGAAGCATGGGTGATGAATGTTGCAGCGAGGAGAAGGCTGGAGGCAGTGGAGATGTCATGTCTGAGGGCAATGTGTGGTGTGAATATAATGCAGAGAATTCGTAGTTTGGAAGTTAGGAGGAGGTGCGGGATTACCAAAACTGTTGTCCAGAGGCCTGAGGAAGGGTTGTTGAGGTGGTTCGGACATGTAGAGAGAATGGAGCGAAACAGAATGACTTCAAGAGTGTATCAGTCTGTAGTGGAAGGAAGGCGGGGTAGGGGTCAGCCTAGGAAAGGTTGGAGAGAGGGGTAAAGGAGGTTTTGTGTGCGAGGGGCTTGGACTTCCAGCAGGCATGCGTGAGCGTGTTTGATAGGAGTGAATGGAGACAAATGGTTTTTAATACTTGACGTGCTGTTGGAGTGTGAGCAAAGTAACATTTATGAAGGGGTTCAGGGAAACCGGCAGGCCGGACTTGAGTCCTGGAGATGGGAAGTGCAGTGCCTGCACTCTGAAGGAAGGGTGTTAATGTTGCAGTTTAAAAACTGTAGTGTAAAGCACCCTTCTGGCAAGACAGTGATGGAGTGAATGATGGTGAAAGTTTTTCTTTTTCGGGCCACCCTGCCTTGGTGGGAATCAGCCAGTGTGATAATAAAAAAAATAATAATAATAAAAAATTGCATTCATATTCGACTTATGATGGGTTTGTTGGAACATGATCCCACCTTAAGTCAAAGAGTGCCTGTACAGCATTAGTGACTTAATTTTTTCATTTACCTATATGTACTTAATGTTGTTCTCATCCTGATAGATTTTTTCTGTTAGACTTAGTGCCTGGGCCTTCCATCTTTGTCTTGCTTGGATTTTACTCCTCATTTCTTATCTGTTGCTATGTATTACCATTATATCTTGTCATTCTCTCCATTCTCTTTTCTGTTCCTTTCAAATTCTCCATCAGCATCTTAAAATGCTTACACTATTTGCTATCCTCTCTGAAAGAATGATTTTTGATGTAAATTCTGTTTGTGCTTTTTAATCTGCAGCCGGTTTACTACATTAATACTGCTATTTCTGTTATTTCAGTGGGTATTGACTAATTTTCATGGTACAGGTCGGCCATCACTAATCTGGCAATTAGTTATCCGGTTGCGTCAGTAATCCGGCACTAATTTCTACTAGCATAATTTCAAATTTCATCATTATACTGACTCAAATCATTACATTGACTCAAATTTCATCATTATTCTGACTCTGGAACTGTGCAGATGGTTGTAAATCCACAGAACTGCTTAATGCCTCAAATGATGTAGTGGAAGTTTTAGCAGTAAAGATCGAGAACCAAAACCTAGTCATTGTGGTAGTCTACAAGCCTCCGGATGCAACATCCCAGCAATTCCAGGAACAGCTGTTAAAAATTTACCACTGTCTGGAAAATCTGCCAGCTCCTGCACCCAACATCTTGCTCCTGGGGGATTTCAACTTAAGGCACCTAAAATGGAGGAATATAGCAAATAATATTGTTGCAGTAATAACACCAGGAGGCAGCTCTGATGAAAACTCACACTCACACGAGCTTTTAAATCTCTGCACAAAATTCAATTTAACCCAGCAAATAATAGAGCCTACTAGACTGGAGAATACACTAGACCTCATCTTCACTAACAATGATGATCTGATAAGAAATGTCACCATATCAAAAACAATATACTCAGATCACAACATAATTGAGGTTCAGACATGTATGCGCGGAGCCCCAGACCGACATAATGAGATTAGTCATGAGGGAGCATTCACCAAATTCAACTTCAATAACAAGAACATAAAGTGGGACCAAGTAAACCAAGTCCTAACCGTTATAAGCTGGGAAGATATACTAAGCAACACAGACTCCAACTTACGCCTAGAACAGATTAACTTGGTGGCACTCGATGTATGCACAAGGCTTATTCCTCTAAGAAAAAGGAGGAGTAGATGTGAAATAGAAAGAAACAGACGCTCCCTTTACAGGCGACGGAAAAGAATAAAGAGGTCAATATATCTGAAATGCATAGGGAGACACTTGTCAGAGAAATAGCAAGCATCGAACTTAAGCTAAAGGAATCTTATAGGAGTCAGGAATCGCGGGAAAACTAAAAGCCATAAATGAAATCGAAAGAAACCCAAAGTATTTCTTCTCCTATGCCAAATCAAAGTTGAGAACAACGTCCAGTATTGGGCCCCTACTTAAACAAGATGGGTCCTACACAGATGACAGCAAGGAAATGAGTGAGCTACTCAAGTCCCAATATGACTCAGCTTTTAGCAAGCCGCTAACCAGACAGAGTCGAAGATCAAAATGAATTTTTTATGAGAGAGCCACAGAATTTGGTAAACACAAGCCTATCTGATGTTATCCTGACGCCAAATGACTTCGAACAGGCGATAAATGACATGCCCATGCACTCTGCCCCAGGGCCAGACTCATGGAACTCCATGTTCATCAAGAACTGCAAGAAGCCCCTATCACGAGCTTTTACCATCCTATGGAGAGGGAGCATGGACATGGGGGTTGTCCCACAGGTACTAAAAACAAAAGACATAGCCCCACTCCACAAAGGGGGCAGTAAAGCAATAGCAAAGAACTACAGACTGATAGCACTAACATCCCATATCATAAAAATCTTTGAAAGGGTCCTAAGAAGCAAGATCACCACCCATCTAGAAACCCATAAATTACAGAACCCACGGCAACGTGGGTTCAGAACAGGTCGCTCCTGTCTGTCTCAACTATTGGATCACTACGACAAGGTCCTAGATGCACTAGAAGACAAAAAGAATGCAGATGTAATATATACAGACTTTGCAAAAGCCTTCGACAAGTGTGACCATGGCGTAATAGCGCACAAAATGCGTGCTAAAGGAACAACAGGAAAAGTCGGTCGATGGATCTATAATTTCCTCACTAACAGAACACAGAGAGTAGTAGTCAACAGAGTAAAGTCCGAGGCAGCTACAGTGAAAAGCTCTGTTCCACAAGGCACAGTACTCGCTCCCATCTTGTTCCTCATCCTCATATCTGACATAGACAAGGATGTCAGCCACAGCACCGTGTCTTCCTTTGCAGATGACACCCGAATCTGCATGACAGTGTCTTCCATTGCAGACACTGCAAGGCTCCAGACGGACATCAACCAAATCTTTCAGTGGGCTGCAGAAAACAACATGAAGTTCAACGATGAGAAATTTCAATTACTCAGATATGGTAAACACGAGGAAATTAAATCTTCATCAGAGTACAAAACAAATTCTGGCCACAAAATAGAGCGAAACACCAACGTCAAAGACCTGGGAGTGATCATGTCGGAGGATCTCACCTTCAAGGACCATAACATTGTATCAATCGCATCTGCTAGAAAATGACTTGATGGATAATGAGAACCTTCAAAACTAGGGATGCCAAGCCCATGATGACACTCTTCAGGTCACTTGTTTTATCTAGGCTGGAATATTGCTGCACACTAACAGCACCTTTCAAGGCAGGTGAAATTGCTGACCTAGAAAATGTACAGAGAACCTTCACGGCACGCATAACGGAGATAAAACACCTCAATTACTGGGAGCGCTTGAGGTTCCTGAACCTGTATTCCCTGGAACGCAGGCGGGAGAGAGACATGATTATATACACTTGGAAAATCCTAGAGGGACTAGTACCGAACTTGCACACGAAAATCGCTCACTACGAAAGCAAAAGACTTGGCAGACGATGCAACATCCCCCCAATGAAAACCAAGGGTGTCACTAGCACGTTAAGAAACCATACAATAAGTATCAGAGGCCCGAGACTGTTCAACTGCCTCCCAGCATACATAAGGGGGATTACCAACAGACCCCTGGCAGTCTTCAAGCTGGCACTGGACAAGCACCTAAAGTCGGTTCCTGACCAGCCGGGCTGTGGCTCGTACGTTGGTTTGCGTGCAGCCAGCAGTAACAGCCTGGTTGATCAGGCTCTGATCCACCAGGAGGCCTGGTCACAGATCGGGCCACGGGGGCGTTGACCCCCGGAACTCTCTCCAGGTAAACAAGCCAGTGGAGGAGAAAGCAGTGATGAAAATGAGGAAGCTGTAGAAGTCTCTCTATTGATAGGTTAATTAAGCGTATTCTGACCTAACCACTCTGTAATCTGGCAAACTCACTAATCCGGCACACTACAGGTCCCAATGATGCCGGATTAGTGATGGCCGGCCTGTATCAGTACTGATGACAGTACTGGTTGGTATCAGCTAATTTTGATGGTATTGGTATCGTTCTAAAATCAAGTGTTGGTATTAGCAACAGTTTTGGTATTGTCCGATCCCTAATACCGTACCACATACTAGTTCTCTCTACTTCCTCTGTCTTTTTATCCTTTACTTTATTATTCTTTATCCTGCCCATCTCTTGCTTTCTTTGTTCTCTTTTTATTGTTTTCTTTATTTTTGTTTAACTGAATGCTTACAATGCTCTTTTAATACAGAACAACATTTAAATGTTAAAAATTTTAAATTTAAGAAACTACTTATTAATATTGTATATCTGTTCTAAGTGTTAAGCACACTTACGTTACAGTATTTTCTTGCATTGAATTTTAGTGTTGACATAATTTGTAGATGATAAAAATGGAACATGAGAACAGTGAGGTGCTTCCCACAGATAGCTCCACCATGTCCACGAGTGGAGGATCTGCGTTACCATTGGACACAGCTGTCATTTGTATGTCAGAGGTGCCAGCATTATGACGGGCAGCCGCCAGCCATTGAAGAAACACACGTCCCCAGGCATCTCTCTCAGATGCTAAAGGTACTGTCTCCCTATAATTTCAGGGTTGTCAGAATTTAGAAAAAGAGCATTCACAGTTCAATATTTATTTAATGTAGAACTTAAAAGCATATGTTTTGCATTAGTTGGTTAATACAGTATTAAAACACATTACTAAATATCTGACCTTCCATATACGTACAGTGGATCCCCGATTTACGATATTAATTCATTCCAGACATCTGTTCAGGTGCCATTACCGAACGAATTTATTCCCATAAGGAATATTGTAAATTAGATTAGTCCGTTTCAGACCCCTAAAAATACACGTACAAAAGCATTTACAAAAATACACTTACATAATTGTTCATGTTGGGAGCTGATCGTAAAGTTGTGTGTCCACTGTATTTGATAGTTTCTATAATCTGTAGCATGTCACTTAAGCAGTACAAAAGATTATGTTGAAATATTCAGTTTAATGCAGAGTTAGGAAATTTTGTAGAATTTATCTATAGGGCATTGTCAGTTTGTAGTGACCAAAGTTCTGAGGAATTTATATAGAAAAGCTGCATGAAGATGAATGACATATTAAGGAATAGATTAAAGAGTGAAATGAAAAGGTTTGCTCAAATGGACAGTGTTTTATTGTGGTTAGGAAACATATACCATAAAGCAGGAAAATTATTACAATGTTGAGAAATGGTGCAGTGTTTCAGTTAACATGCAAATTCATGAATTACTTGAACCTGCTCTTAACTAATATTATTCAGTCAGTCCCCCATATCCACTGCATCTACATAAACTATATTCTTCTGTTTTGTGCCTTGCCAAAGAGGAATGCATCAATATTTTGGTTTCTAGCTGATCATTGTAATGATCACCCAAGAGACCAAAATGTTTATGCACCCTCTTCATTGAAAGCAGATAAAAGTGAATATAGAGGCAATTATAAATGTACAGTTATTCTGAGTTCAAGAAATTATACAAATCTCCCATGTAATAACTGATCATTCAAGATAAATATATTTAGTGATGATATATTAACCCTTTGACTGTTTTCGACGTATAAATACGTCTTACGAGCCAATGTTTCTGACGTATATATACTCAATAATTCTAGCGGCTTCAAATCAAGTGGGAGAAAGCTGATAGGCCCACATGTGAGAGAATGGGTCTGTGTGGTCAGTGTGCACCACATAAAAAAAATCCTGCAGCACACATTGCGTAATGAGAAAAAAAAAACTCTGATCGTTTTTTTGGAATAAAACGCCGACTCTGAGGTGTATTTTCGTATAGTATTTTTCGTTGTTTTCGCGTTTTCATGGTCTTATTTGATAAAATGGAAAACATATTACAGAAATAGAGATGATTTTCATTACTTTTACGATGAAAACGACCTTGAAACTGAGCTCAAAGTAGCGGAAATGTTCGATTTTTACCAATGTTCAAGAGTAAATAAATCACACCACACGTCCAATACACGTCAACTGGGGAGTCTAATATTCTTTCACTAGTGCACTGATATTATTTATACCATTTTTACAATAATGCAGTCGTCTGCATAACAGTAAATTTTGTATTTTTTTGTATGAATAAAAAATCAAAATAGAAAACAATAATAATATAAGAGGGGCCTAGAGATGTGACTAATGAACAGAGCATATGTTATTTTAGTGCCACGAATGTCTACCTTGTTTATTCTGGACCCTATTTTGAAATTGGCATCTTTTTTATTTTGCGTGAAATTTGGGTAAAATTGCCAATTTCTGACCACCATATTGGGTAGTCCAAATTATAAAGGGGAGGTTTCTTGTGCTCAGCTGATAGATAAAATGGGGGTTCTAAAGAAATAGCTATGAGTTTGGTCAACTGGAACAATGGAATTGGCTGAAAATTGGGCTCAAAGTCGGCGAAATCGCCGATACGCATATGTCGCCGAGACCGCTAACTTCGCGGGAGCATAATTCCACGAGTTTTCGACCAAATTTCGAACTTTTGGTGTCATTACCATCGGGAAAAGATTCTCTATCATTTCATAAGAAAAAATAATTTTTTTTTTTTTTTTCAAAAATTGAGCGACATAGAATGACAGTTTCAGAGAGGGGCCTGAAACAGTCAAAGGGTTAAGGAACAAACCTGTATATCATCACCCCTACTACTCTCCTTATTCTGAAATTTAATGCTATGGAAATTGAACATCAAATGTCCTGGACACATCGGGTATCCTGATGGAAGAACACTACACAGCCTTTACTAAACACTTTTTTCTTCAGACAAGTCTCTACATCTAAGGGAGTCCCAAGGAAAATACCTACAGTTACAGTATTGCCATCTACTGTACCTACAATAGTATTGCCCTCTACTGTAACCTACAATAATTACCCTCTTCCCACAATTGATTGCTCAGATGAGGCAGAAAATCTTTCCTGTCACCTCCCACTTATTCCAGTACACACACACTCCATTCATATAAAAGGACATTTTGGTAAAGTAGAATTAGCTTTATATAAATTTTCTTAATGTCCTTTTTTTTGTGGAATACAACTCTGTTGCCAAATGAGGGATACTTATAGAGTACTGTATTATTACTATACAGCATTTTTATTAAGCACAGAGTGTCATCACATTTATGGTGAGGTTAGAAAGTCCAACATACATAATTGCAGATGCTGGTGGCAGAAGAACGGGAACAGTGCATAGGAGGACCTTTGAGCCCATGCATGGAGTATCTTGTACAAGAGAAAGTTTTAGCTGCATTGGCCTTGCACGCTCGTGCTGACCGACCTCTGGGGATACGTCAGCATGTCTACATATTCTTGGTTGGGGTACTAAACCATCTCCACCATACTCATCTCCATCATGCACCTATACACAAGCCTCTACAGGTATGTGAATGATCTGCTTTATGCTTCTCTCTCAATGATGTACAGTCTTGCAAGACTTTATAGTATCTGCACTGCACCCATCCCCCTATTGTGTATATTGTAGATGTGTTTCATTTTTTTAACACTTTGGATGCTTCCCACCAAGGCAGGGTGACCCAAAAAGAAAAAAAAAAAGAAAGAAAAAACTTTCATCATCATTCAACACTTTCACCATCACTCGTACATAATCACTGTCTTTGCAGAAGCGCTCAGATACGACAGTCTAGACGTCCCTCCAACCTTAAACCCCCTCCTTTAAAGTGCAGGCATTGCACATCCCATTTCCAGGACTCAAGTCCGGCTACCCAGTTTCCCTGAATCCCTTCACAAAATATTACCCTGCTCACAATCCAACAGCTCGTCAGGTCCCAAAAACCATTCGTCTCCATTCACTCCTGTTTAACATGCTTACACACACTCACGGTAAGTCCAAGCCCCTCACCCACAATACCTCCTTTACCCCCTCCCTCTAACCTTTTCGGGAACAACTCCTAACCCGCCTTCCTTCCTCAATAGATTTATATGCTCTCCAAGTCATTCTACTTTGTTCCATTCTCTCTAAATGACCAAACCACTTCAACAGCCCCTCTTCAGCCCTCTGACTAATACTTTTAGTAACTCCACATCTCCTCCTAATTTCCACACTTCAAATTCTCTGCACAATATTTACACCACACATTGCCTTGAGACATGACATCTCCACTGCCTCTATCTGCCTCCTCGCTGCAGCATTTACAACCCATGCTTCACACCCATATAAGAGTGTTGGTACCACTCTCATACATTCCTTTCTTTACCTCCATGGATAACGTTCTTTGTCTCCACAGATACCTCAGTGCACCACTCACCTTTTTTTCCTTCATTAATTCTATGGTTTACCTCATCCTTCATAAACCCATCCACTGACAAGTCAACTCTCAAATATCTGAAAACATTCACTTCTTCCATACTCCCTCCCTCCCTCCAATGTAATATCCAATTTTTATTTATCTAAATCATTTGATACCCTCATCGCCTTACTTTTATCTATGTTCACTTTCAACTTTCTACCTTTACACACTCTCCCAAACTCGTCCACTAACCTTTGCAACTTCTTTTCTTCAGAAACCCCCAAAAGCACAGTATCATCAGCAAAAAGTAGCTGTGTCAACTCCCATTTTGTATTTGATTCCCCATAATTTACTCCCACCCCTCTCCCTAACATCCTAGCATTTAGGTTCATTAATTTATTTAAATTGGTATCAATATTTGAACATAAGTACTTTTTTTTTGGTACAGAATAATTTATCTAGTTACCAAAAAGCCTCGGATGCAGTGGAATAATCATGAGTATGGTCTCTGAATTCACATGTATAATAAGTACTTATGTTGAATTAGTTGAAATATGTTCTTTGCTGCTTTTAATGGTTTGGTGGCTCGGGCCGTATTCTCCTAATTTGATGCTGGACCTGGGTTCATGTCCCAGTAAGAGCATTTTGCTGTCAAGCATTTATGCGCTAATGGTTGCACATTAAGTTCACTTAAGTTGCTTTAAAATATTATCAGTCTGCTGCCAAGAGGAGTATATCACTACTGTACTATAATCAGTCACTCAATCTATTCCAGGTTATGGTTCGAATAAGTTGTGAAACGAGAGCCTCTCCTTATGAGGCAGAAGAAATTGAATTTTTGTCTACTTTGTGTGAAAAAATACGACAAGATAGCAGTATAATATTGCTATACATTCAGGTAAATAAGATGAGGCTTCAGCCAGTGTAAGTGTAACGAGACCTTAGAAATAATACTGTATATAAATACAGTGGTAATTTTAGCCATTAGATTTATATGAGGGTCATTCAGCATTCAGCATATGTATTAGTGAGGGTTCCTACACAAGAGACAGACGTGCCTTCTAATTTTATTCCCCTAGTTGTCTTTAATAGTTAGAAAAAGTATATTAATTCTGTACTGTTAGGGTATTTCCCAAATGAGGGAGAGTCATTTTAACCCCTTCAGGGTCCAAGGCCCAAATCTGAAGTGGTGCCCCAGTGTCCAAGAAATTAAAAAAAAAAAAAAATTTGTTATTTTTTCTTATGAAATGGTAGAGAATCTTTTTGTGAAGGTAATAAAACAAAAAGTACGAAATTTGATGGAAAATTGACGAAATTATGCTGTCGCGAATATTGATGTGTCAGCGATATTTACGAATCGGCGATTTTGCCGAATTTGACTCCCACTTTAGGCCAATTACATTATTCCAGTCAACCAAATTCTTAGCTATTTCACTAGTATTACTTCTATTCTATCGATTGAGCACAAGAAATCGCCAAGTCAACTGTTTCAAAATACAAATTAAAGTGATCGGAAATTGTTTAATTTGGCCAATTTAACACAAAGTTCAAAATATTCCAATTTCAAAATAGGTCCAGAATAAACAATGTAGGTATTCCTGGAACTAAACTAACATTTTTCCCCTGTTCATTAGTTTTTGTTTTGAGCTTTATAAATAAATTCCATTTTGATTTTTTATTCACAAATGAATTTTTATTCACACCAAAAAATAGAAGATTTACTGTTATGCAATACTGTAATAATTGTATAAATATCATCACCATATTTGTGAATGCATATTAGACCCACCAGCTGGCTTGTATTAGACGTGTAAGGTCGTTTGTTTACTCTTGAATATCGGCAAAAATTTAACATTTCTGCTACTTTGAGCTCAGTTTCAAGCCATTTCCAGTGCTAAAACCAATCAAAATTATCTCTATTTCTGTAATATGTCTTCCATTCTATCAAATGAGACCAAGAAATCGCAAATAGAACTATAAAAAACATACGAAAAAACACTGCAAAGTCGCTGTTTTAATCGAAAAATCATGATTTCAGTTTTTTTCTCTCATTATACACAGCGTGCTGCAGGATCTGTTTTATGTGGTGCACACATACCACATAGATGTATTCTCTCATATCTAGGCCCAAATGTACCACTCACAGTTTATCAGAGTGAGCTGAGCTCATGGCGTAGATCTACGGTTTGGACACTCACCGTAAAGCTGTAGATCTACGGGACGGACCCTCAAAGGGTTAAATTATAACATCTTCAACTAGTAATTTTCACTTTATAAAGCTTCTAAATTAGAAGACACAGATAAATCTTATAATTAAATGTGATTATTGATATTGTTGACAATGATCACTTTAGGTAAATTACTTCCTTGATGGATGAAATAAAGACATGGAAATGGATTAAGGTGGTATTATGTTATCATTACAGGAGGGCCCCACTTATACATCAGGTTAGGTTCCAAGCTACCACTGTAAAGTGAATCATAGCCCCTTTCTTTTCACTTTGAAATGCATATAAAAGCCTGATAATGTGTTTACATATCATATATTAAGTGAGCAATGTAGCTAGGCCTAAAAAATGCATGTACAGTACGCATATTACATGTAGAACTTAAAATATTTTTATAGATAGCTTATATTGAACTGTGTCTGATGCAGGATCGAGCTTCCACCACGTCTTGAGCTGAATGACCCACATGGGTTTAGCGCTTAACATGAATTAACAAAACAAACAATATTAGAGACGAATATATTATTGTAGGAAGTCTGAACAACTGAAGAATGGGTATAATTGAAAACTGCTGTATTAGCTGAAATAATGTAAGGCAAAGCATTGTAAAGCAGGGCCTTGCTGTATATACTTATTGATAGGTATACAGATACTAATTGCTATTATTTTATGTATCCATTTCTGTGTAGACATTTTATCATCAGATGTGGATTTTTAGGTATGAACTTTAACTTCTGAGGGACCAAAGCACATTTTTACCTTAAACATTGAATACGTAGTTTTTAACTACTTAGAAACAGTGAAGTCTTTCCTTCTGTAGAGATTATGTTGGCTATCAACTGTTTTCAAATATATTAATTAAGATGAAAGCAAACTACAATCTAACTTAAACTATTTAATTTCGATAAAGAAATTGATAGTCTTACCAAGTTGGATAATGAACTTACTGGAAATAAATGGTATAAAATACCAACACAGTGGAAATATAAACACATATGCAGTTTAATGTGATCCTTTATTGACAATGTTTCGCCCACACAGTGGGCTTTTTCAAGTCACAAACAGATCTGTTTGTGACTTGAAAAAGCCCACTGTGTGGGCGTAACGTTGTCAATAAAGGATCACATTAAACTGCATATGTGTTTATATTTCCAATGAACTTACTGTTTGGAGGAGAGTTTGAAAATAGAAGATTTACAAAGATTAACATTTTTTTTCTTTAAAATTTCAGCCATTAGCACTCACTGGAGCTGTGTCAAGTGGCTACACTCCAGAAGACAGCCTGCCACCAACTCCATCTCACATTAACATGAGCCCCAACAACAGTGATCCAGTTTCTGTGGTGGCATTGGAAAAATCACAACCCAAGTTTCCTCTAGTGGATGCTTTGCTCAACCTGTGCCACAGTGCAGTAAGTATAATACTGTGATTTTGTCTAGTAAACTGAGTATTCTTAGTAGATAGTGACTGATACATTTTTATTAATGGATTAGATTTTGATTTCATGGAATATTCAGTACATTGAATAGGTGTATCACAGGCTGCCATAGGTCTGATCTCAGTAATTAGTAATTGGAAAGATAATGTGTCATAAAAATTATTAGTGGAAATATAGTTAATTTTGCAGTGCAATTTTTATTTACAATAGTTTCCATTACTGCTCTTATCTGAGGACTCGGAATGACTACAAAATATAGAATTTGTATTATGAGGAAAGTGGAGTTTGATAAAGTAAGTACACATAGGTATATACACAAATAACCCGCACATAAAAGAGAGAAGCTTACGACGACGTTTCGGTCCGACTTGGACCATTTACAAAGTCCAAGTCGGACCGAAACGTCGTCGTAAGCTTCTCTCTTTTATGTGCGGGTTATTTGTGTATCGTTCCAGTCACGGTATTGTGCCTTTTTTTGTTATTTGTTACACATAGGTATAGAAAGAACAGAATCAAGGAGCACTTGACTAAACTCATTTTTCCTAGGAAAACCTATCAGGTGACTCCAGCACCTGCTCATATCCCACATGTAACACCAACTTCACTCAGATCAATGCCACAGATGATACCTAATCTCACTTTTCCATCTGTATATAATATCTAGTCATTTTATTCCTTGTATGACTTGAAATGGAAAACTTGTCTATAATATAGGTTTCTGCTGCATTGTTTTTCACGCATTACCTGAACTCCAGGCATTATATGTTTGTTTTGAAAATCAGAAGAGAGATTCATTATTCTTTTGTTTGTACTTTTTTCCCAACAAACCAGCCATATCCCACTGAGGCAGGGTGACCTAAAAAGAAAAACAAAATTTTCTCTCTTTAATTTTAGTGGTGTATACAAGAGAAGGGGTTACTAGCCTCTTACAACACACATGGCTTACAGAGGAAGAATTCTGTTCCATTTCACCATGGAGATTTGTTTGTACTTGTTTAATACATTTGCAGGCCAGTGTTGTTTGATTCATGTAGTCTTACATCTTTTTACTTGCAAGGGTCACAATCCTTAAAGTTATTATGCAGTTAAAAGAGCAAATTGAAGGTTGACAATGGTCACAGTTCACTGTTAATTCAATATAATGTATGGGATTAATGTTTAACATATAAATATATATTATATCAGGACAGCCAGATCTCTGCAACAGCACATGACTGCCTTGTGGGTATAGCAAGTGTCAGAGAAGGACAGAGCAGTTCAACTATAGCGAGATACACACTCCTTCCCCACTATCTAGCCACCCGTTTGGTCATTGCCACTGATAACATTCCTGCTGATACTGAACCTGCACTAATAGAGGATGTCCCATCATCAGAAAAAGTCAGGTGGGCACCAGTTAGCTGACATAGCCATCCACAGTGAGGTATATAATAGTCATATTTTTTTTCATTAAAGCATAATTCTATCATGAGGACCAGAAAGTAATATGAAACATTAATTGGCTTTAAATTGCATGTGTTTGTATATTGATTTGTACTATAATTAGTTGCCACAATTTCTCACTTGTATATATTTAGTTGTATAGGTTCTCTGTTAATACTTGCCTAACAACTGTAAAGCTATGAGAACACTTATAAACAGCCTAGTATAGTTAACTAAATGTAAAGTATTTAAATTGTTTTTCTTTAATTTTCATGACATTTGAGAATTGTAGCAATGAATTCATAAAGCAGGTTCATGTAACATATAATTATGAAAGTAATACATGTAGTGTTCTAGTCACGACATTGTGCCTTATCTTCTTTAAAAACTTTGTTGTCATGAAGAAAAAACACTTTGCAGAACATGCTTCTATTGGGACAACGTTTCAGTCTTTTAAGAACCTAACAGAGTGAAAAGTCTCAATAAAAGTTTGTTCTAAAAAGTATCTCTTTTCTTCACTATTATTGGCAGCAAGCAAATTAGTTCTGGCTATTGTTGCCAACAGAGTGAGCATTGAATGTCCTTAATAGGGTTACTTTTGTGTCTCTAATAATATAAAAATAATAACAATTCTGAAAGCAAAAGCAGCTTAACTAATTGAAATAAAAAAATATTCCAGGACTGAAGGCAATGAAAATAGTGACAGTGATGATGAGGAAGTTATTGGAGAGTTTCCCGGCAAAAAAGAAATAATTTTATTCCTTCACTGGCTTACTTTTTGTGATAAGGTACTGTGATTCTTAACATTATACATACAGCAGTATAGTATTTTCTGTATAATAGAGCTCTTGGTGCCATGGTCTATGTAAATTGTATTTTGTTCATTATATTAGAAATATTTAATGTAAAGCTATTCTTCAAAAATGTGAGGTAACTTGGAAAGTACTTTGCAGATGGATAGAAGATAGTTGCATAGGAAGGGAAGATGCAGCTGGAAAAGCACTTGGCTTCATTGTGACATGTTGCATTATGAGAAGGTACACACTGTAGTAGTTAGGGTACTGAATTGATAATTGATGAAAGTTGGTTTCATGTGTATCATGTTGTAATGTTTACTGCATTTATAATTTTAACTATTTATATACAGAAGATTGATAACCACCTCAGTTTTAATTTGTTGGCAAATAAAATTAAAGCTGTATTTATGTTTAGTCCTAGGTAGTAGGTTGGTAGACAGCAACCGCCCAGGGAGGCACTACCGTCCTGCCAAGTGAGTGTAAAACGGAAACCTGTAATTGTTTTACATGACGGTAGGATTGCTGGTGTTTTTTTTTTCTGTCTCATAAACATGCAAGATTTCAGGTACATCTTGCTACTTCTTACACATAGGTCACACTACACATAGATGTACAAGCATATACTATATATATACACACCCCTCTGGGTTTTCTTCTATTTTCATACTAGTTCTTGTTCTTGTTTATTTCCTGTTATCTCCATGGGGAAGTGGAACAGAATTCTTCCTCCATAAGCTATGCATGTTGTAAGAGGCAACTAAAGTGCCGGGAGCAAGGGGCTAGTAACCCCTTCTCCTGTATAAATTACTAAATTTGAAAAGAGAAACTTTCATTTTTCTTTTTGGGCCACCCTGCCTCGGTGGGATACGGTCGGTTTGTTGAAAGATTTATGTTTAATGTACCAATGGTGCCCTGTTGCCTAAAGATTGAGGGGCAGCCTTCTACAGAATCTTTCCAAAACATCTTCACATTTTTTATGTTCATTTCTTAAGTAATGCTTTATGTTCAGTATCTTTCTGATTGGGATCATTATTAATGTACTGACATGAATTTTAAAAACAATTATACATGTTTATACTGTAAGGCTTCCTGTTAAATATTAGCAGTTTCAGTGGATTAATTGCTATTATTGGATTTATTACTTAACTGTATGAGGAGGCTGAGCCGCAGCTTCTGGAACTACTAGTCACTCGCTCCTACATCTAATGACCACACCTTTGCATCTCGACTCACTTCCAGCTCCTCTTAATTACCATAATTGTCTCTCTCACTTCCACACACTGTATCATTTCCACATTCTTAAAATTCATATTTGCACTTCTCTAACATACACCTGCACTACTTAATGCACTTGATTCTTCAAATTGGAAGATTGGAATAAATAAGAGAGAGAGGCCAGGGAAAGAAGTCTATCTAAGACTAACTCTTACCATTGTTTCTCTCTTTGGGTATATTTACTGGAATATGGACAAGGATTATCAGGGAGCCAGGGATACCGTACTTGAGACTGGAGATCAATATATAATGTACTTTTCTTTATTCTGTACTATAATACTTTATTGCAACTTTTTAGCTTGTAGGTGTAAGTGCCGGTGCATTGGGTTCGAGCATCTGTAATACAGTAAGAGAGGTGTTCTTGGATGGTGTATTGCGTGGGAACCTTACAAGTGATGATGAAGATACAATATCTCTGTACATTGCTCTAACGGCTAAAATCGTCACCTCAGTCTCCTCCCCACTGCTTGTTAATGGTAAGTTTTGCATTACATTGTTAATGCTAAATACTTTACCATTAGTTATTGTTGTAGTGGTGAATGCATGTTACTAGCAAATTATTTTCCCTTTGGGTATTTTATTTGTAATTTTATAAAATATTACAAAAATAAGAGAAGTTTTCTATGTAGGATCAGCTGCTACTATTTATAAATAACTAGTGTCACTGAGCAATGATTTATTGCAATACAAAAGAATGTCATTGTAATTGTCTAGTAGACATGCGACAGCCAATTTGGAAGATACCTCGTTATGAATAAATTCATGAATATTTGATCGTGCTTTTAATTGTTATTATAATAGCCAAGGGGGAAGCGCTAAACCCATAGGATTATACAGCGCCTGTGGGGGAGGGGGGACGGGGAAGGTATTTAGGCTTAATTCAGGGAACTGGAGCACAGATACAATTCCCTAGATCAAGAGCTCTTCACCAGCATCAAGGAACCTTCCTTGAGGGGATCATACTTTTAAAAATGAGTTGCATATGCTATTGGAGATGCATTTCTCATTATATCTTGGAATATTGTAGTCAGGCCTGATCTTTGACTTACCCACTAGATTTTACATTGTATACTGTAGTACAGGGAATTTATTGTTCAGGCATCATCTCCTGGCTGACTGAAGACTCTGAGGATGTAGGAGGTGAGAGCAGCATGAGACATCATATGCTGCTGCTGTGCCAGCAACCACCTCATCATCTCCAGATACAGGCTCTAAGGTTACTTCAGGTAAATTACCTCAAGATTTTAATGAGAGTTGTTTGTTTTTCTTAGTTTTGGCTCCGTATGAATAAGATTCATTAAAAAATGAATAAATACAGCAAGAATGAAAACACTGAAGAATGAGTCATAATTTGGGGCTGGAACAAATTACAAAACCACAAATTATAATTCAAATCTGGGCATTGTTTCTATTCATCCAAGACCATTATCAACTCCAGTTTTTATAATAGTCCACAGTTGACTGAAATGTTGTTTAATTATCAATTTCCCTTATGGAGTGACAAAGCAGAACTGTAGACTTAACTCTTAACACATTTGAATTGATTTCACTAAGATCCTATGTATTTTATATTCCTTTAGTTTTTTTCTTATTTCAAAAGGTTCCTGGTCCTGATATCAGATTATCACTGTATCAGATTACACTTTGTATTCACTGATTACTACCTGCTTAGGCGGGATGGGACATACACAGACGATAGCCAAGAAATGAGTGAGATACTAAAGTCCCAATATGACTTAGTGTTCAGTGAGCCACTGCCCAGACTAAGGGTTGACAATCCAAATGAATTCTTTATGAACGAAACCCAAAGTTTGGTCACCCCAAAAATCTCAGATATTATTCTAACTCCACAAGAAATTGAAGAGGCAATTAGTGACATGCCCATGCACTCTGCCTCAGGTCCAGACTCGTGGAACTCCGTGTTCATCAAGAATTGCAAGAAGCCCCTATTGCATGCCTTCAGCATTTTATGGAGAGGGAGCATGGACACAGGGGTCATCCCACACACAGTAAAAACAACAGACATAGCCCCACTCTACAAAGGTGGCAGTAAAGCAATTGCAAAGAACTACAGACCGATAGCACTAACATCCCATATCATGAAAATCTTTGAGAGGGTTCTAAGAAGCAAGATCACCAACCACCTAGATACCCATCAATTACACAACCCAGGGCAACACGGGTTTAGAGCAGGTCGCTCCTGCCTGTCCCAGCTACTGGACCACTATGACAAGGTCCTGGATGCTGTAGAGGATAAACAAAATACAGATGTAGTATACACAGACTTTGCAAAAGCTTTCAACAAGTGTGACCATGGTGTAATAGCACAGAAAATGCGTGATAAAGAAATAACGGGAAAAGTTGGTAGATGGATCTACAACTTCCTGACAAATATGAAGTTCAACGAGGAGAAATTTCAACTACTCAGATATGGGAAACTTGAAGTTAAAAATGTGTCAGGGTATACAACAAATTCTAACCATACAATAGAGCAGAAAAGTAATGTGAAGGACCTGCGAGTGATAATGTCAGAGGATCTCGCTTTCAAAGACCACAACAATGTATCTACCTCATCTGCTAGGAAAATGATAGGATGGATAATGAAAACCTTCAAAATTAGGGATGCCAAGCCCATGATGATTCTCTTCAAATTGCTTGTGCTCTCTAGGCTGGAATACTGCTGTACACTAATGGCCACCTTCAAGGCTGGTGACGTTGCAGACCTGGAGAGTGTACAAAGAACTTTCACGGCAGACATAAGTACGATAAGACACCTAAACTACTGGGAATGGTCGAAGGTCCTTGATCTGTATTCCCTTGAACGCAAGTGAGAGAGATGCATGATAATATACACTTGGAAGGTCCTGGAGGGATTGGTACCAAACTTGCACATGAAAATCACTCCCTATAAAAGTAAAAGACTCGGCAGGAGATGCAACATTCCCCCAATGAAAAGCAGGTGCGCTGCAGGTACACTGAGAGACAACACAATAAGTGTCCGGGGCCCAAGACTGTTCAATTGCCTCTCAGCATACATAAGGGGGATTACCAATAAACCCCTGACCAACCGGGCTGTGGTTCGTACATCAGCTTGTGTGCGGCCAGCAGTAACAGCCTGGTTGATCAGACCCTGATCCACCATGAGGCCTGGTCTCAGACCGGGCCATGGGGGCATTGACTCTTGAAACCAACTCCTGGTAAACCATAGCTTATTTAAGTTGAGAGGGAATTGTGCTTTGTTTAGTTGTACAAAGAAGTTATTGTTACAAGTAATGTCTTAATATATTGCTATCCTTCAGGTGCTGATGGAGAAGCCAGGAAGCATGGCTGTGCAGTCGTTAGTACTGAACTATGTAGCAACACGTGCATACCACGATTCTTCTGCAGCAGAGCACTTGCAGAGCTCCTGGTCTGATGAAGAGGATGAGAGATACAAACACAGAGATGGTCAGTCAAATATAATTTACTTTTCAAAGAAGTACACTGACTTTTATATTCCTAGACATTTTGTACTCTAAAAGTAAATTGGTATCAAAAAGCAAGACAACAGGTATACTACAGGCGCCAGTGTGTAAAACATAAATGATATATCTCTAGCCAAGGAAAGGAAGGAAAAGTTCAATTGGAACAAGAGCCCTTCTTCAGCCTCAAGGAGCCTTCCTTGAGGGGTTCTGGCAATACAGCTTTGAATGAATAATGACTTTTTTTTTTTTAGGGGGGGGGGGGAATTCTGCCTTGGAAAGGAAAAAAACCATCGGTGTTAAAAAAAAAATGCATGTGTAGTTTAAGATTTTGAAATGCAACTAAGATGGCAAATAATAATGCTTTGTGTTCTGGCAGTCTCAGAGCACACAAATGTAAGTGAAATAATAATAGTAGAGGTATTAATATATATGCACACAGGTGAGACTTCGCCAGGATCACCACCCATCAGCAGAACTTTAGCACCAGCTAACATAAACAAGATTGTCAAAAGGTGAGTTTCATCATTGAATGTGTGTTAGAGATACAGTGGACCCCGGTTAACTATATTTTTTCATTCCAGAAGTATGTTCAGGTGCCAGTACTGACCGAATTTGTTCCCATAAGGAATATTGTGAAGTAGGTTAGTCCATTTCAGACCCCCAAACATACACGTACAAACACACTTACATAAATACACTTGCATAATTGGTCGCATTGGGAGGTGATCGTTAAGCGGGGGTCCACTGTATACATGTAACCAGCACATGTACTGTATAACCTTAAGAAGTTTTTCAACAGTGTCTGTGGTAATTTTCAGTAACCATTTTTTTCAGCAGAGAAATTGCAGCTTTAAAACCTGACACTAACTATTAATATGTCCGCTAGTAGCTGCTTACAAGTTTTTTCAATGATTTGCTATTCTGTTACAGCATTAGAATTATGTTAAATGGCACCAAAAATGTGTTGTAAGTTTATTTAATCTCATTTGAGTATAAGAACTGACATAAAATTTGCCTCTACTTGGCTAGCCTAATAGTCATTGCCTATATGGCATGGATTATTGTATTTGAGAAGAAAAATTTTTGATAGCATGTGTGCATTAATTTGATATTTTTTAAAAGTTTCTTGACAGTTGTACCTGAGGAGCTAAGATCTACACCCAAAGATGACTTTGAGAGCTACATGGCTGATGCTCAGCATCAGTACAAAGATATGTGTCGGGTAAGTAATGTGGAGAATCTTTTGATATCTTAAGTGTTTGGTATCCAGAAAGGGAAATAGAATATGGGTGGCTCACAGCTTATCGCTGTCAACAAACCTATAACAAAATATTTAACCTTAATATCCAGTACCGTACTCTCAAAAATTTGTAGTTCCTCTTGTTTTGTCAGCAGTTTTCCACATAGTACAGTACTGTACTGCCTTTACTTGGTTATGCCTCAGTTATTTGTTGAAATTAATCTTCTGTGCTCTGCAAACTAGAAGATATTGGTGATTGCAGTGAAGTGCTGTTTACCAAAAATTAAAATATGTAGGTATTAATAAGGAATTTTGATTTGGCTATTAAAAATCCAAGTTTTAAAAGCAGAGAGTCAGATCCATAAATAATGGTAAGTTTTATATTGTATACTGGTATTTTTATCTTTTATTTATGTAAAATAAGTTTTTTCTTCAGTCATGTTCATCATTTGGTTGGCCAAGAGAAGCTGTAACTCCAGAATGCCCTTCTGATTCCTCGTCTACAGCCTCACGAGAGTCACGTCCTGAAGCAGAAGGAAACACGTTCTATGAAGGGCCATTCCTTAGTATGCTTATGGATTTCATGGAACACTTACCTGATCAGGTATGAATTTGCTTGAAGAAAGAATTGTCTGCATTAAGCTTTGAGTCTTTCAATACTGCAAGTAAATATAGAATTACGTATTCAATACTAGTACTTATGTTAAGGTTTAGATACAAAAAATGGTGTACAACATTAGCAATATAACTAAGGTATTGAGTGTGCTTCAAAAGAGAATGTGGTAGTTACTAAGGAGCTTTAATTTAAGGGGAATAGTTGATAAAAATAAAGATAATTTTGTAATGGTAGTGAAAGAGGGAGTGAAGGTTATAGTAGCATCTTGGTAAGAGTTAATGTAATTATAAATGAAGATTTAACACTGCAGGCTCAATACTAGTGCTGTATATGGTATTAGTGGGGTCTGTTATATGTTGTATAGGTTATGTGTTTAGGGTTAGTTTATTTTTTTAGAAGTCAAGTCTTATTAAGGAATGATGTTAGAATGCCCAAAATGCTCTGCATAATTGGCTTTACAATAAGCTTATAGCCATGTATGTTAGCTTTATGATGAAAATTATTTTTTTTCCTAACATGTAGAAAGGTCATTAAGGCTTTAATCATCCAAGATTCTAGCCTTCAAGTATATTTAATCCATAGTAAATAATTTAGGAATTAACAGTTTTCTGCATATGTACAGTGCTGCAAATGAAAAAAAGTGTAAATAATGAAACTCCTCAGAATTAGCTATCTATTAATTAGGAAAACTTAGAAAAGATACCCAGATATAAAGAAAGAGACTGTATTCTAATTAATTCATCCACAGGATTATGATATCAATCTGCAAGTGACTTCTTTGGTGGCCACTCTAGCACTGCTGCCACACCCTCACCTCCACGAGTACCTACTGAACCCCACTATAACGTTGTCAGGGGGTGTGCGCACTCCCTACACTGTTCTCTCCTCAGTAGTTTCCAAGATTCATCAGCCAATTATTGAACGCGATGATTACCAGGATCACCTAAAGGTCACCAGATACCAGCTCCTGGGCACAATGGAGGAGTTTGATTTTGAGTAAGTTTAGAGTGTTACATACTTTTTGTGTTTTATGTAATTGTGTTAAGAAATGCATTATTTGTAGATCTAAGACACCTACAGACAAGGAATGTAGAAAAAAACTATTGACAATACTAGAGTGAGCAATAGGGAGATACGTATGTAAATGGCTTAGAAAACTGACAAGTTGAAGAATGATACACTTGTGCAACATATGGGTATCTTTATTGAGGAAATATTTCCTTAATATTCTGAAATGTTGCACAAGTGTTACATTCTTTAACAGAGAGAGAAAACTAACAAGGAAGAAATAGTTCATATGGGCTATACTAAAATGTGCAGACACAGTAGTGGTGGGAGGCAAGAGTTGTCTGTAATGTGACTCTGTTAAAAATACATAGAATTATTCTTTGTTATAAGGTAGTTTTATAATGAATATGCCATTAAACTGACTTGTACCCCAGATGATTGATGAATGATCCGCTACATGTGTCTAGGACAAGGAAACATTAAATGTATCTTCCAGTTAATTTAGCAAACACCATGCTTTTTATCCCATATATTTCAGTGTTCTACTTATATATCTGTATACTGTATGTATGTGTATATGTTTGGAAGATGACAATTTTAGTACTACAATGAGTTCAAAATGCACTTCAGTTTTTATTTTAGTGTATCATATGAGGATAACAAAAAGATTAGGTGATGAAAGATTGGATATCAGATTGGAGGGAGAGAGTATGGAGGAGGTGAATGTATTCAGATATTTGGGAGTGGACGTGTCAGCGGATGGGTCTATGAAAGATGAGGTGAATCATAGAATTGATGAGGGGAAAAGGGTGAGTGGTGCACTTAGGAGTCTGTGGAGACAAAGAACTTTGTCCTTGGAGGCAAAGAGGGGAATGTATGAGAGTATAGTTTTACCAACGCTCTTATATGGGTGTGAAGCATGGGTGATGAATGTTGCAACGAGGAGAAGGCTGGAGGCAGTGGAGATGTCATGTCTGAGGGCAATGTGTGGTGTGAATATAATGCAGAGAATTCGTAGTTTGGAAGTTAGGAGGAGGTGCAGGATTACCAAAACTGTTGTCCAGAGGCCTGAGGAAGGGTTGTTGAGGTGGTTCGGACATGTAGAGAGAATGGAGCGAAACAGAATGACTTCAAGACTGATACAGTCTGTAGTGGAAGGAAGGCAGGGTAGGGGTCGGCCTAGGAAAGGTTGGAGGGAGGGGGTAAAGGTGGTTTTGTGTGCGAGAGGCTTGGACTTCCAGCAGGCATGCGTGAGCGTGTTTGATAGGAGTGAATGGAGACAAATGGTTTTTAATACTTGACGTGCTGTTGGAGTGTGAGCAAAGTAACATTTATGAAGGGGTTCAGGGAAACTGGCAGGCCGGACTTGAGTCCTGGAGATGGGAAGTACAGTGCCTGCACTCTGAAGGAGGGGTGTTAATGTTGCAGTTTAAAAACTGTAGTGTAAAGCACCCTTCTGGCAAGACAGTGATGGAGTGAATGATGGTGAAAGTTTTTCTTTTTCGGGCCACCCTGCCTTGGTGGGAATCGGCCAGTGTGATAATAATAATAATAATAATAATAGACTACTATTGTTGGGGGTTCCCAAAAATTGATAGTTTTGGAAAATTCTTAGTATTTCTAGAATTAGAGGTAATACAGAATGTAGGATTGCGGATGAGCAGGGAGGCTTCAGAGTGGGTAGGGGATGTGTAGATCAAGTGTTTACATTGAAGCATATATGTGAACAGTATTTAGATAAAGGTAGGGAAGTTTTTATTGCATTTATGAATTTAGAAAAGGCATATAATAGAGTGGATAGAGGAGCAATGTGGCAGATGTTGCAAGTACGTATATGGAATAGGTGGTAAGTTACTAAATGCTGGAAAGAGCTTTTATGAGGATAGTGAGGCTCAGGTTAGGGTGTGTAGAAGAGAGGGAGAATACTTCCCAGTAAAAGTAGGTATTAGACAGGGATGTGTAATGTCACCATGGTTGTTTAATACATTTATAGATGGGGTTGTAAAAGAAGTAAATGCTAGGGTGTTTGGGAGAGGGGTGGGATTAAATTATGGGGAATCAAATTCAAAATGGGAATTGACACAGTTACTTTTTGCTGATGATACTGTGCTTATGGGAGATTCTAAAGAAAAATTGCAAAGGTTAGTGGATGAGTTTGAGAATGTGTGTAAAGGTAGAAAGTTGAAAGTGAACATAGAAAAGAGTAAGTTGATGAGGATATCAAATGATTTAGATAAAGAAAAATTGGATATCAAATTGGGGAGGAGGAGTATGGAAGAAGTGAATGTTTTCAGATACTTGGGAGTTGACGTGTCGGCGGATGGATTTATGAAGGATGAGGTTAATCATAGAATTGATGAGGGAAAAAAGGTGAGTGGTGCGTTGAGGTATATGTGGAGTCAAAAAACGTTATCTATGGAGGCAAAGAAGGGAATGTATGAAAGTATAGTAATACCAACACTCTTATATGGATGTGAAGCTTGGGTGGTAAATGCAGCAGCGAGGAGACGGTTGGAGGCAGTGGAGATGTCCTGTCTAAGGGCAATGTGTGGTGTAAATATTATGCAGAAATTTCGGAGTGTGGAAATTAGGAGAAGGTGTGGAGTTAATAAAAGCATTAGTCAGAGGGCAGAAGAGGGGTTGTTGAGGTGGTTTGGTCATTTAGAGAGAATGGATCAAAGTAGAATGACATGGAAAGCATATAAATCTATAGGGGAAGGAAGGAGGGGTAGGGGTCGTCCTCGAAAGGGTTGGAAAGAGGGAGTAAAGGAGGTTTTGTGGGCTAGGGGCTTGGACTTCCAGCAAGCGTGCATGAGCGTGTTAGATAGGAGTGAATGGAGGCGAATGATACTTGGGACCTGACGATCTGTTGGAGTGTGAGCAGGGTAATATTTAGTGAAGGGATTCAGGGAAACCGGTTATGTTCATATAGTCGGACTTGAGTCCTGGAAATGGGAAGTACAATGCCTGCACTTTAAAGGAGGGGTTTGGGATATTGGCAGTTTGGAGGGATATGTTGTGTATCTTTATACGTATATGCTTCTGAGCTGTTGTATTCTGAGCACCTCTGCAAAAGCAGTGATAATGTGCGAGTGTGGTGAAAGTGTTGAATGATGATGAAAGTATGTATTTTCTTTTTGGGGATTTTCTTTCTTTTTTGGGTCACCCTGCCTCGGTGGGAGACGGCCGACTTGTTGAAAAAAAAAAAAAAATCTAGATTATGCTAAATTTACATTATCATTATTTGATTTTATTACAGATATTGATTGGATGATTAAAAGAAATTTAAAAGACTATTCATTATGAAACACTTTTGAAATTATGCTCTATATCAGATATACATTTTTTAAATTAGAATAATAAAAGGTGTTTTCTTGATTAATAAAATTAACTGAATTTGTTCATTACAGACGAGATGAAGATGACCGTAAGTTTGAAGCATTAATTGTCATCGAAGAATTCACCAAGGAATTAGCATCAATTGCATATGCAAAATACATTACTGAAGGTAGTGGATGGTAGTGTTCACCAGTTATGGAAAATGCAGTACTGTACATTCCTGTGATAGTTGTTCATCTGCCCTGATAATAATTACTGGCAATCATCAGAGCAGCAGAATAATAAGTGTGGTAATGGTTAAAGACTGCAAGTTTCTTGACTTTTACTTATTTCATTACAGTATATCAGATATTTTTTTATATTATAATTTAGGCACTAAGAGTCATCCTATAAAATTTTAATTGATGGTAACCATCAAGCACAACACAGATCTGACAGATTTTTATTTTGAATGCTTTTCTATATTTTTACTTGTTGGGATGTTGGTAGTAATATGTTTACTTAAATAGTTGTTAATATTGTTATTTTGTTACTTTTATATTTATATTAATGAAGCGTTATATTTGTTATTGCTATTGTTCCTTGTGGAACTGTTTTTGGAACTTGCAGTTAATCTGCTGATTGATTTGTTTTGGAATGTACTTAGTGTGCCATTAAGTGCAATAATGGAAGAGAATACAGTGCACAGCTAAATTCCCATTTTTGTCTGTATTGTATTCTGTTTGTAGTATCAGGAGATCCATGCACAAGTTTATTGTCCATTTTGAGTGAGAATGGAGTGCAGTTGGTCTATGGATAAGCACAAGAACATAAGATTAGACTACATATACCATAATAGGAAATTACATGTACTATATTTTTAAAAGATATAGTGGTGGAAGGCTGGGCATTAACCAGTTCTTACTGTTGAATAACTTAGTTTACATATTTTTGGAGGGACATCTAAAGTGTCATATCTGAGAGCATTTGCAAAGACAGTGATTATGTATGAGTGATGGTGAAAGTGTTGAATGATGAAAGTTTTTTCTTTCTGTTTGGGTCACCCTGCCTCGGTGGGAAATGACTGACGTGTTTAAAAAGAAAAAAAGGTGATAATGCTAACTGCAGTTTCACCTGGTAAATCTACGTTAAAGCCATACTAAAGAACTTTTATATGCCATAAAAAAGTCATGTATCAGTCTTGCTGCCTATTTCTTTCTTCATAATTCCTATGGAATATGAAGGGAATAGTGATGGGAATTAAAAATTATTTATCTTTAACCCTTAAACTGTCCAAGCAGACCTACGTTCACATGCGTACTGCTCCAAAAGTAGATCTACGGTTTTTTTTACATATTTTCAAATATAACAAAAAAAAAAAAGTAGATCAAAGTTTTTTTTACACGTTTTCAAATGTAAAAAAAAAAAAGATGATCTACTTTTTTACATACTTTCAAATGTTGAAAAAACGTAGATCTATGTTTGGACAGTTTAAGGGTTAATAATATACTGTATACTAGTTGTATTTTGCCTAAACTGATAAACCTGCCATTTTTTTTTTTGGCAAATTTTCATTGCCAAGAATGAAGGCTGTTGCAAATATTGCTTTTTAATTCATTAACAGAGGTTTTGCTTTGGTGATTCTCATTGATGTGCTTTGTTGTATATATTATATAAAATTGTATATGCATGTTCATTATTTTACAATAAAGCAGATTTTTTCATAATGTTTGCTAGCAGTCACAGGTAGCTATGAATTACTAGTTGGTGACTTACTTGTCTCTACTGAATCATCATAAACTAACCTAAAAAATCTAGTCTTTGCTAAGTAATGTTGACAGTGTTCATTTTATCAGAACAGCAAAGCGTACAGTATTCATTTTTCTTATATTGTAATTGTAAAAATTAACCACAACATCACGAAATTAGTGTTTTATTGAGGTTATGCAATACTAACTATAGGTTAGGTAGATTTAGGCTATATTGTACTAGATTAATTTGAATAAATTAGCAATATAAGTTAGTTTGGGTACAAAATTAAAAATCTGCTTACATTGTTAATTGTTGTGAATAGATCTATCAGTCTGTAAGAAAAAATATACTATTCATATTTCAGAAAATTTGGCCTGTCTGACAACTATGGCTAAAAATCCACAACATATTTAACCAAAAAGAGCACTTAAAAAAAAAAATTAATAGGAAAAGGCCTTGAAGATGAAATTAACTTATTTCATTGTAGATTTTAACCTGTGCCAAAAAAAAAATTAAACACTGCCTAGTCAAAGGTACAGGTAACAAAAACTACACAGCTAAATACAGTTGAATATAATTTTAGAAAATATGTACAGATACAAAGATTCTTTATTTTGAATGTTACTTTTAACCATTATTTATAGTGTTCTTATTTATTATAATTGTTATTGAATAAAAGAAAAATCTTAAAATTTTTTCTTCAAATACAGTATATATTCATTACTTCCCTACTTTAAAATACCAAGTAGCCCTCCCAGATTTAGTTATCATCATGATTGCAAACTGAACACACACTAAATTTAATGGACGAGTTGGGGAGGCTGGTATGGAGTGTGTGGGTGACTTGACAAGATTTTTTGCAGTGATCATAATGGACAATTCTGTAATCAATGGACTTGTCCATTGATTCCCCTCCTGCACTCAGCCTCCCATTTTACTTCTAATCAGTAACTGAAGAAGTGGGTTGCCCATCACTGTCCACACCGCTACGAAGAGAGTGAAAAATTGATAAAAGTCTCCACGCATAGCTATCAGACTGAGAACAGTTCTGGGTAATCTACAGTCATAGCCATAGCCACCTTAGTAGAGAAAGCTCCAGCTAGTGCAGACCAAAGCATCTACAAAGACGAGCCTTCCTACCATGAAAACATGTCTGCTTATAGAAGGCCAGCATAGATGACAAGCCTGTATAGAGGATTCTGTGTCAATTGATTATACAAAATCAAATTATTATACAAAATCAAATTATCATATAGGCACCCAAGTGCTTATATAAATAGTCATATCATATAGTTATACAAAATGTTTTTTGCATTTTGTCTATTAAAAACTGTTAGCAAGCTGTAGCCTGAGTTTGTATACCCTTGTAGACATGGGTACCTATGATGATGATGCAATAATGATACTACTACTATAATGCAAAACTTGAAAAAGGCCCTGTACACCAATGCACTCTAATAATTGGATTCTTTATCCTATACATATATTTATCATGGCCTTATAAATGTTGTGCAGTAGGGCCATAACTTATAATATTAATGCATTCTTTAGCTGCACGATCCTTGTCAGTTTAGCGCTTTATTATTTGATTATAATAATAATGCATTCCTAGGTAGTAGGTTGGTAGACAGCAACCGCCCAGGGAGGTACTACCGTCCTGCCAAGTGAGTGTAAAACGAAAGCCTGTAATTGTTTTACATGATGGTAGGATTGCTGGTGTCCTTTTTTCTGTCTCATGAACATGCAAGATTTCAGGTACGTCTTGCTACTTCTACTTAGGTCACACTACACATACATGTACAAGCGTATATATACATACCCCTCTTGGTTTTCTTCTATTTTCTTTCTAGTTCTTGTTCTTGTTTATTTCCTCTTATCTCCATGGGGAAGTGGAACAGAATTCTTCCTCCGTAAGCCATGCGTGTTGTAAGAGGCGACTAAAATGCCGGGAGCAAGGGGCTAGTAACCCCTTCTCCTGTATATATTACTAAATTTGAAAGGAGAAACTTTCGTTTTTCCTTTTGGGCCACCCTGCCTTGGTGGGATACGGCCGGTGTGTTGAAAGAAAGAAAGAATAAAGCATTCTTTAAAATTCATCAAATCAAATGTTCGGTACTTGGAACCTAATATCCCAAAAGAAACAATGTAAAATAGATTAGAGTAATGCATTCCCAAACCCTAATTTGTCTGTATCTAATTTCTGTTGCTTCCCCTCCCACTCCCAAGAATCTTTATCCGAGATTTTACCATCAATGTGATTTTCAGTTGCAAAAAAGATATTTCTACAATGTGTACATATTAATTATAAAATAAAATAAGATACATATTTAATAATCATTGTGTACAGTATTTACTTTGAATGATGATCCAGTATTGCTCGCTGGAAGTGATGTTTCTTGCTTATTTTAGGCTTTGTAAGTAGTCTCCACTGTGCCAATCACTGGTTTATAAGTAGTTTAGTGGTGTTAAAGTGCCAATGATGTAAATGCAAAACATTGTCACTCTGAGCCCTGCTGTATTCAATGTTTATAAAACCAAACATTACATTTGAACCAATCTGTTACACAATATTTAAAATTATTAATGAATTTTGAAATGAAAGCACATACACACAGGTAATGGTTCATGAACCAAAAGATGCTAGATTTGAAAAGATTGGAAGTATACTGTCGTAACACAGATGCATTACAAATTTTATGACTGTCGAATGGGTTTTACCTATTTGAGGATTTCAAAGATCACCACCCCTGTGGCTCAGTCTTTAATCAGACCCCTGACTGATGGCCTGGTCAATGAAGCTGTTGGTGCTTGCAGCATAATTTCCATTGCAGGAACCACAGCACAAACTGATCAGGAAGGATATGGAGGAATTCAAGTTCATATGGATTATGCAGTAGATATATTAAGAAGCAATAAGATATCTATGTTTTAATAAGAATAATTTACAAGTGACTGACAAAAATACTTAAACTCATGAATGTGTTGGAAACTGTATACCTCGTACAAGGTCATTTTTCCAAGTCAATGACCTCTATCAATAAAGCCTTGAAAATGGAAATACAACCAGCAAAATATATATTAAATATACGTATTTCTAAGTATTGCAAATAAACTGTCTCAGATAAATTTAGTAATAAAGGTACGTACAAAAAGTACTTAGCCAGTGAGAGTTGATCAGCACTGTAGTAGTATTTTTTTTTTTTTTCTCTTTTTCCAAAGTGCCCTGCAGCAATTTTTTATAATTTAGTAATCACAAATTCGATGTGACTCTTTCAAGAAAGCATTTTGGCATGAGTACTGGGGGTGAGAAGTACAGTGCCTGTACTCTAAAGGAAGGGTAGGGATATTTGCTGTTGGGATGACCATCTGAACTGTCATCTCTGTGCACCTCTGGCAAGACAGTGATAGTGTGAATGATGATGAAAGTGTTTCTTTTTTTATGGGTCACCCTGTCTCAGTGGGAGAAGGCCGGTGTTAAAAAACAACAGCTTCTATACACTGTCTTACTTATACAACCTTAAACTAAACTGCTAGCAAAGCAGGTGATAAATGTTGGTAATAATGAACAAATTCTTACTGGAAACTTCTGCTGATATTTTCTATCTAAAATATTTTAAAAGTAATTTCTAGATAAAGAACACTGATACATGCTACCTTGGTAAACTGGTAACACTCAAGTGACCAACCTAGATTGCAACTCATTTAGAAATACAGCTTTTTTTATAATATATCCAATTTCATTTTAATTACAATCTTGGAATGAATAGGGAGCCTATTATACATTAAAGATATCTCACTAATGTTTTGTGTTTTTGTCATGGGAAATACAAATAAACTAATGCCTTACTATGAAGAGGTTTAATGTTACACACTTATGTCAAAAGCATAATCCTCACTAATAGAGATCAAGAATATCATTCCTAAACATATTCACCAGATTATGAAGTCAACTATACCTTATATCAATTGAAGGCTATACATAATATATATATATACAATACACAAAGTACTGTACTGTGTATCACCTGTTTGGCTATATTTACATCTACAAATATGTATATTCTTTTTTTAAATAGTTGTGGTACAGGAGTGATACAGTACCTTCTTGAGCATTAAGCTGGCAGTACAGTAGTTGTAGTTATATACGTAATTATTTTCTTGAGCACTAAGCCAATGACTAAGTGAAAGAAGAATCCAGAAGAATTCATGCAGCACATCATGTGGATACAAACACCATGAGGCAATAGATGTGGCTAAGTGACTATCATGAGGAGATATAGTTCAGTACACTCCATTCCTATGGTACTATGACTTGCTGTAATGCATTAATCTAGCAAATATGTAACACAAATCATGAAATAGAATCAAAAGCTACATGTACATTCATTTTTTTTAAAAAGTAAGGTCACATCTAGTGGAATTATATATAATGTACATTAATAATGTGAAATAAAGATCCTTTCAAGCCACAACAGCTTTTAAAATAACTGCTAATTATCACATTCATTTGAGGAAAGGTGATCAGTGGCGCTTGCTCAAAGCTACACCGAGCCCCACCAGCGCACCAAGACCAAGGATGGCGCCACCTGCTATAGCTGCTCCTTTGATTGCATCTGTAAGAAAAAAATTATCTCTGTAAACTATATAAAGCTAAATCCTATATGTTTCTGTCCTCTTCAAATTATTAAGTTTAGGGGAAAGTTCTAAACTTGTAGGGGTTTAGAAGGGAATTGGAAGGGGAGGAAGCTCTTGATCCAATTCCTTGTATTAAGAGTCTCACCATCATCAAGGAACTTGAAGGATTTTTTTCCTAAAAAAATTAGTAGTCCACACTGATATCCAAAATATTACTTGTGACATTTGCATAGTCCTCCACTTTTTCTATTTTCAATTTTTTTTTTTTTACTATCCTCTACATATATACACACTAAACCAGCTCAAAACCCATAGTAGACTGGAAGATTTCACATCCTTTCAAATTTCAAAACACTTCAACATTAAATCTTTTATGTTCATGACCTTGTCAAAGCTTACCTTTCTCCATTCTCTTCTTAATACAAGATTCTAGTTCCAAAACTTGTCTGTTTGCTGGTTCTACTTGTAGAAGTCCTTTTAAATAATTTAATGCTATCTGGTATTCCTGCAATTAGGTAAAATTTAAAAATTTAATATTTAATGAAGTACAGTACACTAATGATGTACAAAAAAAACAAACTATGATTTAAGATTAAGAAAACAAGTTAAAGTTTAAAAGACAAAGAAATGTGAGGTTGAATTTGCCATAAGTTTTTGTAAGTTTGTATTCTTTAAATCAATACATGATTTAAAGAAGAGAGAAAAATTACATTTGAATTACAAGAGAAAAGAGACAAGTGATCAACATTTGTAAGTTATCACCAGAGATCAATAAAGTGCAATGAATCTCTCACATCCCAGGTAAGTGGTATTACAGTAGGACCCAAATATCCGTGGGGGGATATGTTCCAGGAACCTACCGTGGATACTGATACTGTGGATAGTGACAAACCCCATATATAATGAGTTTAATTGATAAATTATGCACAATAAGGTGAGAATCATCACTCTCATTGATGGGAAGCACTTATGGATTCTCTTAGGCTTTGAAGAATTACCAGCTTTTATACCTTTGTGCTTTGGGGCCATTATTATGCAAAATTAAGAGGTATCTTTGGGCCACAGTAAACCGTGGATAACCGGAACCACAGATACCGAATCGGTAGATATGGGGGTTCTATTGTATTTACACATGTATAGGCATACTTTGCTAACATAGGGGGGTTAGGGTCTAGACCACTGCTGTAAAGTGAATATTACCTTAAAGCTAATCACAGTTTTTTTTTTTCATTTGCCAGTGCATATAAAAGCCTAAAAACATGTTTACATTATCATTTAAGTGTGCAATAGTGCTAGACCTAAAAAAGATGCAAAAGTTAAAAAAATAATAAGTAAAAAATGCACATCACCATTGTAAACCATCCTAGGAGCAAGGTAAACCCAGAAAATAATAAACATGAATATAACTGAAAAGTGCCATACTAGCAAAGCACTCTAAAGCAAATTATTATTATTATTATAATCAAAAAGAAGCGCTAAGCCACAAGGACTATACAGACTCTAAAGCAAAGTGCCTTAAGGTGAGGTACCTCTGTAACTATGAATCTGAAGCTCAGCACTGAGTGACTTAGTCCTATATGGATTTACAATGCTTATGCAACATATAATAAAAAATACAGCCTCTCCTCACTTAACGATGGAGTTCTGTTCCTAAGGCCACGTCGGTAAACAAATTTGTCGCTAAGAGAGGAGCATACTATAAGGGCAGTGGGTTTGTGTCAACCATCTTTGATATTGTTTTAATGTCACCTTTGCACCATTTATAACATTTCTGGTATACGTATTTTTAAATGTTTATACAGTAGTGTATAGTATATTGTAATAAACAGAATACAGCCTCTCCTTACTTACCAATGTACTCGTTTACCAATGACTCGGACTTACAACAGGCTCTTTGACCAGTATGCATACCTAAATAATGTATATTAGAGCTGATTTCCTCTATTCTGTTTATTACAATATACAGTACATTACTTTATAAACATTTAAAAATATACCATAAATGTTATAAATGGTGCAAACGTGACATTAAAACAATATCGAAGATGGTTGACACAAACCCACTACCATTACAGTATGCTCCTCACTTAACGACAAATTTGTTTACTGACATGGTCTTAGGAACGGAACTCCGTCGTTAAGTGAGGAGAGACTGTAGAGGAAATCAGCTCTAATATACATTATTTAGGTATGCATACTGGTCAGAGAGCCCGTCGTAACTCAGAGACGTCGGTAAATGAGTACATCACTAAGTGAGGAGAGGTTGTACTATATAGAATGTATCATTACAAACTTACATTCATTAAAATTTAAGTGTGTAAATCATTTACTTGCAAAGTGGTAAGCCTTATACTGTCGAAACTTAGCAAGTATGTGGCCACTTCCTGCTTACCTTCAAACGAGCATTTCCAATGGCAAGATAGTATATGTAGTCTCGTTTCCCAATTTCATCTGGGCGCTTATAAAGCTCTTCCAAGAGCACCACACCTCGCTGAATATCTGCTGGGTACCTTAGGATGGAAGACCCATCATGTGAGAATTCAGGTGCATTATAATACAATCACAAATTATTTCTAATTATTATTAACATTACATTTATGAGGGAATGCTAAACTCATAAGGGTAATACAGTGCCTGAGGAATGGAAGGCAATAAGGCTTAATTTAAGGAACTGCAGCACAGGTCTAATTCATTGCACTAGGAGTCCCTCACCAACACCAAGGAACCTACCTGGAGGGGTCTATTATTGCTTAAGAGATACTGTTAATATGATAATTGCAAAAATTATCTATAAAATTGCTGTCTTCTGTTCATCTCAATACTCCTGTTCTCATAACCCAGAAGTTGTTTTCATCAGAGGTCATGCACTGGATTAAGAGCCAGAAGTGCCCAAAATGAAGCCATGAGGTAAAGTTTTGAAACAAAACCACAGATGATTCATAGTTTGGCTTCCTTTCATGGCTACAACATAACCTGAGCTCTAAATATCCAAACTTTAAATGATTAGATGCTTTTTGCCATCCAGAGAATGCTGAAACATGTAGGTACCATTGACTGTCCTTGTGCTGAAACATACTGCCTATCCTTTCCTTTGAGCTCTACCTCAAGGGCTTGGTCTACAGCATCCATCATGGTACTCCCAGTCCTGGCTAAGAGTTATAGGAATCCCAGGAGCTGATGGCATGCATTTCCAGAGGCCAGGATCATAAGCCAGTCCACTAATTCCTGATGTTGGTCATCAGAAATTAGTGGACTGAAAGTCATCGTTTTCTCTAGATAGCTAAAATAGTCATACATACTAAATTTTTTTTCCCGTAGTTACTGTTAAATAGTTATGATGAAAATATTGTAATCTGAAATAAAAAGGAAAAAGCACAACAATCAAAATGCTACATTATACAATTTTTGATTCAAGGTTATTTTAATTACAAAGCTCTGCAAGACTCTCCCCTCAAGGAAGGTTCCTTGATGTTGGTGAGGGGCTCTTGATTTAGGGAATTGGATCTATGCTCCAGTTCCCCGAATTAAGCCTGAATGCCTTTCACATCCCCCCCAGGCGCTGTATAATCCTCCGGGTTTAGCGCTTCCCCCTTGATTGTAATAATAATAATCTGCAAGACTCTTACACTTCCCCATGAATATAATACCAATATTACTACTACTAATAAAGGACCACAATGGAAATAAGTCACCCTGTCTGACTTTTTTAGGTTATCCTAGGTATTTTACACATATGCTGCCATGTATGATAATCTATGTAACCGTATTTGTGTTAACCTGAATAAACTTACTTACTAATAGTTACACTTCATAAAGAGAAATGTGTCGACACAATACATTAATGACTTAAAAGTATTATTAACAGTGGGGGCGAGCTTTTAAGTTGAACACTCAAATCTTTTACTGTATGGGTAGATAAGATCAGTCTATACCTGTAGGCATCTATGTACTACACTTACTTGCTGCGGACTAAGAAGCAAGCATATTCAAACTGTGTCTTGCTTGAAACCACCCCTTTACACATTTCCTCATTGTAATTCCGCTCAAAGATCTGAAATAGAATACACAGTACTGTACATACACGAAACAATAACAAATCGCTTCAGTGTTGCAAAGTTGTATATTTTTTTTTTTTTTTTTTTTTCAACAAGTCGGCCGTCTCCCACCGAGGCAGGGTGACCCAAAAAAGAAAGAAAATCCCCAAAAAGAAAATACTTTCATCATCATTCAACACTTTCACCACACTCGCACATTATCACTGTTTTTGCAGAGGTGCTCAGAATACAACAGTCTAGAAGCATACACATATAAAGATGCACAACATATCCCTCCAAACTGCCAATATCCCAAACCCCTCCTTTAAAGTGCAGGCATTGTACTTCCCATTTCCAGGACTCAAGTCCGACTATATGAAAATAACCGGTTTCCCTGAATCCCTTCACTAAATATTACCCTGCTCACACTCCAACAGATCGTCAGGTCCCAAGTACCATTCGTCTCCATTCACTCCTATCTAACACGCTCACGCACGCTTGCTGGAAGTCCAAGCCCCTTACCCACAAAACCTCCTTTACCCCCTCTCTCCAACCCTTTCGAGGACGACCCCTACCCCGCCTTCCTTCCCCTATAGATTTATATGCTTTCCATGTCATTCTACTTTGTATATACTTTAAATATATTGAAAACCATCCATCTTGATTATAAATCACAGTATTGTACTTTAAGTAAAAGAGTATTTTAAAATAATAAAAGGCTATAATGTTTATATTTTTATATCACAAATAAATTACTAACTCAATAGGAAACATTTATAAAGCAAATTAAATTGGCAGAAGTAGAGCCAAATCAAGCCATAACTAACCTCAGTAGATGAGATCTATGTAAAGGGGCTCTGTGGCCTGGCTGGCAAAGCTTTCGCTTCACACGATGAGGGCCCGGGTTCAATTCCCGGCAGGGTGGAAACATTTCGACACATTTCCTTACACCTGTTGTCCTATTCACCTAGCAAGTAGGTACCTGGGTGTTAGTCAACTGGTGTGGGTTGCATCCTGGGGTACAAGATTGAGGACCCCAATGGAAATAAGGCAGAGTGCCTCGATGATGCACTGCCTTTCTTGGGTTATCCTGGGTGGCTAACCCTCCAGGGTTAAAAATCCTAACAAAATCTCATCTTGGAGAAAAGACGATTTTTTAATGTCATTATTAACTGCTAAACCCACAAAGGTATAAAGTGCTGTAGGGTAGAGCATGCTAACTGTTTAATATACTTAATAATAATAATAATATCTTTATTTATTACAAGTACATGTACAAGGAATACATACCGGCCTAGCTGACATCAATGACGTACTACTATATAGAAGGCCCATGTTATGCTGAGCATTTTGGGAAAATTAGGTCAGTGTCCCAGGATGCAACCCACACCAGTCGACTAACACCCAGGTACCTATTTTACTGATGGGTGAACATAGACAACAGGTGTACAGAAACATGCCCAATGTTTCTACCCTGGCTGGGAATCAAACCCAGGCCCCCGCTGTGTGAAGCGAGAGCGTTAGCCACCAGAGCTATCAGAGACTAGAGAGGGTGGAGAATATAACAGAGGTAGAGTTAGTTACAGCGGTGACGAGTGCTTAAGAAAGTACAATCAAAGCAAAAAAGACAAGACCTCATAGAAAGTAACAAGTAACAATTAGCGAGAAAATGACTCTGGAACTGCCGCTGACATTTGGGAAAGAGAAAGAGAGATGCATTTGCAGCAATGATAATTTATAGTACTGAACAACAAAAGGATTGAGGTAGAAATGAGAGAAGATAAATTACATCTAAGATAAGGTAAGATTTCGTTCGGATTTTTAACCCTGGAGGGTTAGCCACCCAGGATAACCCAAGAAAGTCAGTGCGTCATCGAGGACTGTAACTTATTTCCATTGGGGTCCTTAATCTTCTCCCCCAGGATGCGACCCACACCAGTCGACTAACACCCAGATACCTATTTGCTGCTAGGTGAACAGGACAATAGGTGTAAGGAAACGTGTCGAAATGTTTCCACCCGCCGGGAATCGAACCCGGGCCCTCCGTGTGTGAAGTGGGAGCTTTAGCCACCGGGCCACCGGGCCACAGTACTGTACTTTAAGATTACTGGCTTTAAGATTATTTCACAACAACGTATTCTCATGATGCATTAAGCAGCGGTGATGGATTCATCGCAGCACAAACTGTATATCTGTACTATGATCAGGTTTTCAAGGTCAAAGATTTATTTCCACAAGATATAATATGTGTAGAGATGAGTGACATTTACCTGTGCAGAAACTACCTGGTTATAAGGAACATTTTGAACAAAGTTATTGGGTTATCCAAGGTTCACATTATTTACCTTATAACATCATGATGAAAGTTTAATTGTATGCGAGAGACAGAAATAAAAATATACATGAATCAAAATTTTGGAGTCTAAGATAGTGAGTCAATGAAAGTTTGATTACGATCCACAGGATGATTATATAGAGGGATAATAAAGCAATCTTAACTATCAGACAACCTCGGTGAACATAATTTATTGTCTGATCTTCATTGAAAATAAGTAAGTTATGACTGATGGTCAGCGGAGATAATAAAGACAGACGCAGCTTGTTCATTACCGCCATATTACCTCACATATAATATATTTATTTCACCTTCACCTGACACACGACCTGACCTTCACCTGACCTTCATCTACACCCTTCACCTCACCCATATACTGACCTTCAAGTCCTCAGGGGAGCAAATTTCCGTCAGAGGGTCGGCCATGTCTGTCATGTTAGTTGTTTACCATCACACCCCCCCCCACACCACTCCCCCACCACGCCCCCACCACCCCCACACCACGCCCCCACCAACAGCACCCCCCAACCCCCCCACCAGCACCCCCAACCTCCCACCACTTTCCCCCACCACCAGGACCCCCCAACCCCCCCACCACTCCCCCAACACCAGCGCCCCCCACCACACCCCCACGCCCCCACCACCTCCACCCCCCACCACCCACACCCCATACCCCCCACTCCACCCCCACTCCCCCTCCACCACCCCACCCCCCACAACACCCTACCAAACAACCCCCCCACTCCACTCCCCACACCCCCACAACACTATTATTATTTATTTATTATTATTATTATTATTTATTTATTATTATTATTATTATTTTTAATGTATTTATTACTATTATTATTACTATTACTGTATTTATTACTATTATTACTATTACTGTATTTATTACTATTATTGTTACTGTTACTGTAACTATTACTGTCATTATTACTGTTACTGTAACTATTACTATCATTATTACTGTTACTGTAACTATCATTATTACTGTTACTGTGACTATTACTATCATTATTACTGTTACTGTAACTATTACTATCATTATTACTGTTACTGTAACTATTACTATCATTATTACTGTTACTGTAACTATTACTATCATTATTACTGTTACTGTAACTATTACTTTCATTATTACTGTTACTGTAACTATTACTGTCATTATTACTGTTACTGTAACTATCATTATTACTGTTACTGTAACTATCATTATTACTGTTACTGTAACTATCACTATCATTATTACTGTTACTGTAACTATCATTATTACTGTTACTGTAACTATCATTATTACTGTTACCCGTAACTATCACTATCATTATTACTGTTACTGTAACTATCATTATTACTGTTACTGTAACTATTACTGTCATTATTACTGTTACTGTAACTATTACTATCATTATTACTGTTACTGTAACTATCACTATCATTATTACTGTTACTGTAACTATCATTATTACTGTTACTGTAACTATCACTATCATTATTACTGTTACTGTAACTATCATTATTACTGTTACTGTAACTATCACTATCATTATTACTGTTACTGTAACTATTACTGTCATTATTACTGTTACTGTAACTATCATTATTATTGTTACTGTAACTATCACTATCATTATTACTGTTACTGTAACTATCATTATTACTGTTACTGTAACTATCACTATCATTATTACTGTTACTGTAACTATTACTAGCATTATTACTGTTACTGTAACTATCACTATTACTGTTACTGTGACTATTACTATTACTGTTACTGTAACTATCATTATTACTGTTACTGTAACTATCACTTTCATTATTACTGTTACTGTAGCTATCACTTTCATTATTACTGTTACTGTAACTATTATTATTTATTATCACACTGGCCGATTCCCACCAAGGCAGGGTGGCCCGAAAAAGAAAAACTTTCACCATCATTCACTCCATCACTGTCTTGCCAGAAGGGTGTTTTACACTACAGTTTTTAAACTGCAACATTAACACCCCTCCTTCAGAGTGCAGGCACTGTACTTCCCATCTCCAGGACTCAAGTCCGGCCTGCCAGTTTCCCTGAATCCCTTCATAAATGTTACTTTGCTCACACTCCAACAGCACGTCAAGTATTAAAAACCGTTTGTCTCCATTCACTCCTATCAAACACGCTTACGCATGCCTGCTGGAAGTCCAAGCCCCTCGCACACAAAACCTCCTTTACCCCTCCCTCCAACCTTTCCTAGGCCGACCCCTACCCCGCCTTCCTTCCACTACAGACTGATACACTCTTGAAGTCACTCTGTTTCGCTCCATTCTCTCTACATGTCCGAATCACCTCAACAACCCTTCCTCAGCCCTCTGGACAACAGTTTTGGTAATCCCGCACCTCCTCCTAACTTCCAAACTACGAATTCTCTGCATTATATTTTACACCACACATTGCCCTCAGACATGACATCTCCACTGCCTCCAGCCTTCTCCTCGCTGCAACATTCATCACCCATGCTTCACACCCATATAAGAGCGTTGGTAAAACTATACTCTCATACATTCCCCTCTTTGCCTCCAAGGACAAAGTTCTTTGTCTCCACAGACTCCTAAGTGCACCACTCACCCTTTTCCCCTCATTAATTCTATGATTCACCTCATCTTTCATAGACCCATCCGCTGACACGTCCACTCCCAAATATCTGAATACATTCACCTCCTCCATATTCTCTCCCTCCAATCTGATATCCAATCTTTCATCACCTAATCTTTTTGTTATCCTCATAACCTTACTCTTTCTGGTATTCACTTTTAAATTTTCTTCTTTTGCACACCCTACCAAATTCATCCACCAATCTCTGCAACTTCTCTTCAGAATCTCCCAAGAGCACCGTGTCATCAGCAAAGAGCAACTGTGACAACTCCCACTTTATGTGTGATTCTTTATCTTTTAACTCCACACCTCTTGCCAAGACCCTCGCATTTACTTCTCTTACAACCCCATCTATAAATATATTAAACAACCACGGTGACATCACACATCCTTGTCTAAGGCCTACTTTAACTGGGAAATAATTTCCCTCTTTCCTACATACTCTAACTTAAGCCTCACTATCCTCATAAAAACTCTTCACTGCTTTCAGTAACCTACCTCCTACACCATACACCTGCAACATCTGCCACATTGCCCCCCTATCCACCCTGTCACTATTACTATCATTATTAATGTTACTGGAACTATCACTATTACTTTTACTGTAACTCACTTTCATTATTACTGTTACTGTAACTATTACTGTCATTATTACTGTTACTGTAACTATCACTATTACTGTTACTGTAACTATCACTTTCATTATTACTGTTACTGTAACTATTACTATCATTATTACTGTTACTGTAACTACCACTATTACTGTTACTGTAACTATCACTATCATTATTACTGTTACTGTAACTATTACTATCATTATTACTGTTACTGTAACTATCACTATTACTGTTACTTTAACTATCACTTTCATTATTACTGTTACTGTAACTATTACTTTCATTATTACTGTTACTGTAACTATCACTATTACTGCTACTGTAACTATCACTTTCATTATTATTGTTGCTGTAACTATCACTATTACTGTTACTGTAACTATTACTATCACTATTACTATTACTGTTACTGTAACTATTACTATCACTATTACTATTACTGTAACTATTACTATCACATTACTGTTACTGTAACTATTACTATCACTATTACTATTACTGTTACTGTAACTATTACTATCACTATTACTGTTACTGTAACTATTACTATCACTATTACTGTAACTATTACTATCACTATTACTGTTACTGTAACTATTACTATCACTATTATTGTTACTGTAACTATTAATATCACTATTACTGTTACTGTAACTATTACTATCACTATTACTGTAACTATTACTATCACTATTACTGTTACTGTAACTATTACTATCACTATTACTATTACTGTAACTATTAATATCACTATTACTGTTACTGTAACTATTACTATCACTATTACTGTTACTGTAACTATTAATATCACTATTACTGTTACTGTAACTATTACTATCACTATTACTGTTACTGTAACTATTACTATCACTATTACTATTACTGTTACTGTAACTATTAATATCACTATTACTGTTACTGTAACTATTACTATCACTATTACTGTAACTATTACTATCACCATTACTGTTACTGTAACTATTAATATCACTATTACTGTTACTGTAACTATTACTATCACTATTACTGTTACTGTAATTATTACTATCACTATTACTGTTACAGTAACTATTAATATCACTATTTATTTATTTATTTATTTATTTATTTATTTATAATTTGAGCACACTTACAGAGGTACAAAAAAAAAAAAAATACAGATAAGAGCAGCATGCCAAAGCCACTTATACTATGCATAGCATTACGGGCTGGCTTAAAATTAACTTAAGATTAACTAAGCAATGATGAAATCAGTGAAAAACATTAATGTAAACTGATTACTATAAAGCACAAGTGAGTATTACAAAGACAGGTCATATGGTTGCATGCATTGTTGTAAATTCAGTAGAATGGAGTATTCTGTTAGGTAGTGAATTTAAAAAATAATAAAGTTAGATTGGGTTTTAGGTTTAACATTTATGTGATATAATTGTGAGAAACATTTAAGATATACAATTTATAAGGTTCAGTTATTCAGTATTTATTTGGTTTTGGGTGAGTAAGTGATCTTTGAGAAGAGACTTGAATTTATAAACAGGTAGTGTTTCTTTTATATTAACAGGTAATGAATTCCAGATTTTAGGGCCTTTTATGTGCATTGAGTTTTTGCATAGCGTGAGATGGACACGAGGAACATCAAAGAGTGATCTGTGCCTTGTGTTATGGTCATGTGTTCTGTTGAGGTTGGCAAGGAGATGTTTGAGGGGAGGGTTAATATCAGAGTTGAGTGTTCTATGTATGTAATAGGTGCAGTAATAAGTATGGATGTTACTGTTACTGTAACTATTACTATCACTATTACTATTACTGTAACTATTAATATCACTATTACTGTTACTGTAACTATTACTATCACTATTACTGTTACTGTAACTATTAATATCACTATTACTGTTACTGTAACTATTACTATCACTATTACTGTTACTGTAACTATTACTATCACTATTACTATTACTGTTACTGTAACTATTAATATCACTATTACTGTTACTGTAACTATTACTATCACTATTACTGTAACTATTACTATCACTATTACTGTAACTATTACTATCACTATTACTGTTACTGTAACTATTAATATCACTATTACTGTTACTGTAACTATTACTATCACTATTACTGTTACTGTAATTATTACTATCACTATTACTGTTACAGTAACTATTAATATCACTATTACTGTTACTGTAACTATTACTATCACTATTACTGTTACTGTAATTATTACTATCACTTTTACTATTTCTGTTACTGTAACTATTACTATCACTATTACTGTAACTATTACTATCACTATTACTGTTACTGTAACTATTAATATCACTATTACTGTTACTGTAACTATTACTATCACTATTACTGTTATTGTAATTATTACTATCACTTTTACTGTTACTGTAACTATTAATATCACTATTACTGTTACTGTAACTATTACTATCACTATTACTGTTACTGTAACTATTACTATCACTTTTACTATTTCTGTTACTGTAACTATTACTATCACTATTACTGTTACTGTAATTATTACTATCACTATTACTGTTACTGTAACTATTACTATCACTTTTACTATTACTGTTACTGTAACTATTACTATCACTATTACTGTTACTGTAACTATTAATATCACTATTACTGTTACTGTAACTATTACTATCACTATTACTGTTACTGTAACTATTACTATCACTTTTACTATTTCTGTTACTGTAACTATTACTATCACTATTACTGTTACTGTAATTATTACTATCACTATTACTGTTACTGTAACTATTACTATCACTTTTACTATTTCTGTTACTGTAACTATTACTATCACTATTACTATTACTGTTACTGTAACTATTACTATCACTATTACTATTACTGTTACTGTAACTATTACTATCACTATTACTATTACTGTTACTGTAACTATCACTATTACTGTTACTGTAACTATCACTATTACTATCACTGGAGTTTACCTGGAGAGAGTTCCGGGGGTCAACGCCCCCGCGGCCCGGTCTGTGACCAGGCCTCCTGGTGGATCAGAGCCTGATCAACCAGGCTGTTGCTGCTGGCTGCACGCAAACCAACGTACGAGCCACAGCCCGGCTGGTCAGGAACCGACTTTAGGTGCTTGTCCAGTGCCAGCTTGAAGACTGCCAGGGGTCTGTTGGTAATCCCCCTTATGTATGCTGGGAGGCAGTTGAACAGTCTCGGGCCCCTGACACTTATTGTATGGTCTCTTAACGTGCTAGTGACACCCCTGCTTTTCATTGGGGGATGGTGCATCGTCTGCCAAGTCTTTTGCTTTCGTAGTGAGTGATTTTCATCTGCAAGTTCGGTACTTGTCCCTCTAGGATTTTCCAGGTGTATATAATCATGTATCTCTCCCGCCTGCATTCCAGGGAATACAGGTTTAGGAACCTCAAGCGCTCCCAGTAATTGAGGTGTTTTATCTCCGTTATGCGCGCCGTGAAGGTTCTCTGTACATTTTCTAGGTCAGCAATTTCACCTGCCTTGAAAGCTGCTGTTAGTGTGCAGCAATATTCCAGCCTAGATAGAACAAATGACCTGAAGAGTGTCATCATGGGCTTGGCCTCCCTAGTTTTGAAGGTTCTCATTATCCATCCTGACATTTTTCTAGCAGATGCGATTGATACAATGTTATGGTCCTTGAAGGTGAGATCCTCCGACATGATCACTCCCAGGTCTTTGACGTTGGTGTTTCGCTCTATTTTGTGGCCAGAATTTGTTTTGTACTCTGATGAAGATTTAATTTCCTCGTGTTTACCATATCTGAGTAATTGAAATTTCTCATCGTTGAACTTCATATTGTTTTCTGCAGCCCACTGAAAGATTTGGTTGATGTCCGCCTGGAGCCTTGCAGTGTCTGCAATGGAAGACACTGTCATGCAGATTCGGGTGTCATCTGCTAAGGAAGACACGGTGCTGTGGCTGACATCCTTGTCTATGTCGGATATGAGGATGAGGAACAATATGGGAGCGAGTACTGTGCCTTGTGGAACAGAGCTTTTCACCGTAGCTGCCTCGGACTTTACTCTGTTGACGACTACTCTCTGTGTTCTGTTAGTGAGGAAATTATAGATCCATCGACCGACTTTTCCTGTTATTCCTTTAGCACGCATTTTGTGCGCTATTACGCCATGATCACACTTGTCGAAGGTTTTTGCAAAGTCTGTATATATTACATCTGCATTCTTTTTTTCTTCTAGTGCATCTAGGACCTTGTCGTAGTGATCCAATAGTTAAGACAGACAGGAGCGACCTGTTCTAAACCCATGTTGCCCTGGGTTGTGTAACTGATGGGTTTCTAGGTGTGTGGTGATCTTGCTTCTTGGGACCCTTTCAAAGATTTTTATGATATGGGATGTTTGTGCTATTGGTCTGTAGTTCATTGCTGTTGCTTTACTGCCCCCTTTGTGGAGTGGGGCTATGTCTGTTGTTTTTAGTAACTGTGGGACGACCCCCGTGTCCATGCTCCCTCTCCATAGGATGGAAAAGGCTCGTGATAGGGGCTTCTTGCAGTTCTTGATGAACACGGAGTTCCATGAGTCTGGCCCTGGGGCAGAGTGCATGGGCATGTCAGTTTTATCGCCTGTTCGAAGTCATTTGGCGTCAAGATAACATCGGATAGGCTTGTGTTAATCAAATTTTGTGGCTCTCTCATAAAAAATTCATTTTGATCTTCGACTCTCAGTCTGGTTAGCGGCTTGCTAAAAACTGAGTCATATTGGGACTTGAGTAACTCACTCATTTCCTTGCTGTCATCTGTGTAGGACCCATCTTGTTTAAGTAGGGGCCCAATACTGGACGTTGTTCTCGACTTTGATTTGGCATAAGAGAAGAAATACTTTGGGTTTCTTTCGATTTCATTTATGGCTTTTAGTTCTTCCCGCGATTCCTGACTCCTATAAGATTCCTTTAGCTTAAGTTCGATGCTTGCTATTTCTCTGACCAGTGTCTCCCTACGCATTTCATATATATTGACCTCTTTTAGCCGCTCTGTTATTCTTTTCCGTCGCCTGTAAAGGGAGCGCCTGTCTCTTTCTATTTTACATCTCCTCCTTTTTCTTAGAGGAATAAGCCTTGTGCATACATCGAGTGCCACCAAGTTAATCTGTTCTAGGCATAAGTTGGGGTCTGTGTTGCTTAGTATATCTTCCCAGCTTATATCGGTTAGGACTTGGTTTACTTGTCCCACTTTATGTTTTTGTTATTGAAGTTGAATTTGGTGAATGCTCCCTCGTGACTAATCTCATTATGTCGGTCTGGGGCTCCGCGCATACATGTCTGAACCTCAATTATGTTGTGATCTGAGTATATTGTTTTTGATATGGTGACATTTCTTATCAGATCATCATTGTTAGTGAAGATGAGGTCTAGTGTATTCTCCAGTCTAGTAGGCTCTATTATTTGCTGGTTTAAATTGAGTTTTGTGCAGAGATTTAAAAGCTCGTGTGAGTGTGAGTTTTTATCAGAGCTGCCTCCTGGTGTTATTACTGCAACAGTATTATTTGCTATATTCCTCCATTTTAGGTGCCTTAAGTTGAAATCCCCCAGGAGCAAGATGTTGGGTGCAGGAGCTGGAAGATTTTCCAGACAGTGGTCAATTTTTAACAGCTGTTCCTGGAATTGCTGGGATGTTGCATCCGGAGGCTTGTAGACTACCACAATGACTAGGTTTTGGTTCTCGACCTTTACTGCTAAAACTTCCACTACATCATTTAAGGCATTAAGCAGTTTTGTGCAAACAAGTCCTGAATAAATTTCTTTAAATCAGTTATATATATTGTCATCTAAGATACTGTCAGGACTATGTACTCACCTATTTCTGGTTGCAGGGGTCGATTCATAGCTCCTGGCCCCGCCAGGTATACACAAATACAGTTACATAGATTATCATACATAACAGCATGTGTACAGAACCTGGGATAACCCAGAAAAGTCAAGAGTGGCTTATTTCCATTACTTAACGTGCATGTTAATTAACATGGTATGAATGTTGTTCAGTGGAATGAACGTTGTTCAGTGGAATGAACGTTGTTCAGTGGAATGAACGTTGTTCAGTGGAATGAACGTTGTTCAGTGGAATGAACGTTGTTCAGTGGAATGAAAGTTGTTCAGTGGAATGAACGTTGTTCAGTGGAATGAACGTTGTTCAGTGGAATGAACGTTGTTCAGTGGAATGAACGTTGTTCAGTGGAATGAACGTTGTTCAGTGGAATGAACGTTGTTCAGTGGAATGAACGTTGTTCAGCTGACTGAACAAACCTACATACTGACATACAACAATATTGCTACAGTTATGTCGGGACTTAAAGTCTAAACTTAACAATTGTTACGAAAGATGAACTTTGCTAAGTAGCTCAGTCTTATATCGAAAAATCCCGGGCTCCAGCTCCTGGCCGCCGAAGCTTAAAGAATAAATAATTAAATAAATATATAAATAAATACATAAATACTTCATTTCTACGGGATATACGATATACAAAATTAGATGGAGGGGGTAAGCCGGGGGAAGGTCTCTTTTAGATGACCAAAAGCTGCAGCTGTGGGGTCATCATATGCCTATGACCTGCCCAGTGTTAAAACTTGGTAAAATACATTAAACATTTTGCATGTACAGGTATGTGTACGAAAACATTTAAGATATACACAGAATGAAAGTAATTCTAATGAATATGACAGGAAATATGAAAGTAGATTAAAAGTATACCTGGAGAGAGTTCCAGGGGTCAACGCCCCCGTGGCCCGGTCTGTGACCAGGCCTTGAAAAGCGTAGCATGGTATATCACAATAAAAATGATGAGTCAGGTTAAATCCAACTAAATATATTCTCGGGTACATATTTTTCATCAGGCGACATTTAGCATAATACTCTGAAAGCTAGATTTAATAATATTCTTACTAAGGAAGCTCAACACAGTATATTTAAGAATCATTCTTATGGAGAAATCAATACCAGTAAGTAAAGGGTATTTATAGAGAAGGGATATATGGGTTGACATACGTCAAGGTACATACTGCCTTCTCTACCTTAGTTTTGTAAGAAGGAGGACAATTTGCAAGCACTTTTGTTGCCTTTGTTTACCAAACTTGAAGTGTAGGTAATATAACGAGGGTTATGTTGCATCTCTAGCAAGCACAAAGTTGTTTTTTTGATGCGTTTCTGATGTTTATGGCAATGAGCACAAATTCAGTGGCTAGATCTGGTATTGACAACCGACCCATCTACTACTTGGAGATTCATTTTTCGCATTATTTTTCAGTACTCTCTCTCTGTCCTCTCTCACTCACTCTCTCTCTCTCTCTCTCTCTCTCTCTCTCTCTCTCTCTCTCTCTCTCTCTCTCTCTCTCTCTCTCTCTCTCTCTCTCTCTCTCTCTCTCTCTCTCTCTCTCTCTCTCAACAATTCCAAAGTCTCTGGTAATAACCTTGGTCAGAGTTGAAGTACAGTTTTTCCATAAAGCCATAATTAGGTTCCTAGTCATCATGCGTTCATCATTGTCATTCAGCTCGCATGATTATGAATTAGGCATACATGAGTTATACACAGACTACATGAAGAGACGCCCAGTACCTGGTTCAAGCACTGCCAGGCCAAGCTGTCAGTTCGCCATAACCAAACACACTGGTGTATTTATGAGACAGCACAGAAAATTCACTTTTGACATCTGCAGTGACCTCTTATGCTCACTCTAACTGACCTCCTAGCCGAAAGTCCACCTTCAATGCACACTCTAACTTTTTTAATAGAAAGTAAGTTATAACTTTAAATTTACTATTAATTTTGCACCTACGCTTACCCAAACTTCCATAACCACTGCCCGAACATCACTGCACTGCATCACTGTATGATTCATATGGGTTAAGTGTGAATGGTAGATCTTATCAACGAGTAAGTTTTGATTCAGATTATATTAATTTTAAAGTCTACATTGGTCTGAGAGAACATAGATGACTCACGAAATCGTACTGACATGATTGCAAACAAACCATACCACTGGCGGAGATTGAATTCGTAGTCACTACGAAGTCGCAAAACTGCAGGCCAGAGCGTGAGCCACTGGGCCAGCTGGTTACAATAAGATTCATCCAACTAGGTATATTTATACACCATAGAGAGGTTAGCACAGGCCGCACTGTGACTCACTCGCCACGAGTTCAATCCCCGCCTGTGGTATAGATTGTTTAGCACATAGATGCTATGTGCCCTCAAGCCATTGTACCACATTACATAGATTTAACCACCAGATGAATAATAGCAAAGAAATATTAACACTAAGCTACAAAATTGTGATTGATCTGTAGTAAAGCAAATTGTATAGAAGTAAATGAAGCTTGGGAAAACTGCAAAGATGTAAATGAAGCTTGGGAAAACTGCAAAGATGTAAATGAAGCTTGGGAAAACTGCAAAGATGTAAATGATGCTTGGGAAAACTGCAAAGATGTAAATGAAGCTTGGGAAAACTGCAAAGATGTAAATGAAGCTTGGGAAAACTCTAGAACCGTCTGCAATACAATCCTTCATGATATTAAGTTAATAAAAAGAGTAGAATAAAAAAAAGGGCAACCGAACCCTGCATAGCGGTTGACACACTAGAGATTATGAGAGTAAGAGATTATTTGCTGAGCAAGTTAAAGTTAGTAGGATGTAGCAGCCGTCACTGAATGTCAGAAGGTGAGGCATAAATTGCAGGAGGATGTAAGACAGTCACAGGCATGGTCATAGTTCGGAAATTAAGGGATTTAAGTATAGTTATTTATTTTTTATACTTATTGACTTAAAGAAACAAGGTGATTTATTTTCATTTGAGTTGATTACTTTGAGATATGGCAGAGTTACGGGGATTGTATGGTGGGTGGGTGGTAGTTGTATGGTGGGTGGGTGGTAGTTGTATGGTGGGTGGGTGGTAGTTGTATGGTGGGTGGGGTGGTAGTTGTATGGTGGGTGGGTCGTTATTGTATAATGGATGGGTCGTGATAGTATGACGGGTGGTTCGTGACTGCATACTGGGTGAGTAGTAATTGTACGACTGGTGGGTCGTGATTGTATGGTGGGTGAGTGGGTCGTGATTGTATGGTTTGAGGGTCGTCCTTGCTGACGTGTGGGGGTTGTGCTTGCTGACGTGTGGGGGAAAGAGGGAGGAGACGGTGACTGCAGGAAGAATCAATACCGGAGATGTATGGCCAACACGCAAGGCATGAAGCTTCTCTCTCTCTCTCTCTCTCTCTCTCTCTCGCCCCTTCCAGTGATGTACGCTCAGATTCACTCACCATTGGACAAGATTCACTGATGATTGATCGACCTTTCCACTCTCCGTCTAATCTTCTCACTCTATGACTGTCTTTATCTTTCTCGTCCTTGTTGCTTCCTCTATCTCTGGAATCATCCTCTCTCCCTCTCCCTTACCACACACTCGGAGGTCTGTTATATTATTTCAGGCTCCCTTTATCGCCTCCCAATCTATCTTTTCTTGTTCCTCTTTCCTCACTGACTTATTTTCCCTCCCTGACCCCTATATTATTTCCCTGGCCCCTATATTCCCTCCCTGACTACAGTATTTCTTCCCTGTTCCCCATATTTCCTCCCTGACCCCTATATTCTTTCCCTGATCCCCATGTTTACTCCCCGACTCCCATATTTTCTCCCTGACCACCATATCTCCTCCCTGACCTTCCATGTTGCCTCCCTGACTACTGTCAGTCTGTTTTTCGATTTTTTTACATTTTCATTGCCTCAGTGTTTTTGTATTATCATCTCAAATGTTTTATTTTGATCCCAAATCTCCGTTTTTACTGTTTTTTTTGTTTAGAATCTATATATTTTCGTTTTTTTTCGCTTGTTATCTCCATTGTTAGCTATTTTTTTTATTTCGATTTTCGCTCTTATAGTTTTTTAATTAACCATTTGATAGTGACCAACTGTGACTTATATTGTTATGTTATGTTATGTTATGTTATGTTATGTTATGTTATGTTATGTTATGTTATGTTATGTTATGTTATGTTATGCTATTTTATGTTATGTTATGTTATGTTATGTTATGTTATGTTATGCTATGTTATGTTATGTTATGTTATGTTATGTTATGTTATGTTAGGTTAGGTTAGGTTAGGTTATGTTATGTTATGTTATGTTATGTTATGTTATGTTATGTTATGTTAGGTTAGGTTATGTTATGTTATGTTATGCTATGTTATGTTATGTTATGTTATGCTATGTTATGTTATGTTATGTTATGTTATGTTATGTTATGTTATGTTATGTTATGTTATGTTATGTTATGTTATGTTAGGTTATGTTATGTTATGTTATGTTATGTTATGTTATGTTATGTTATGTTATGTTATGTTATGTTATGCTATGTTATGTTATGTTATGTTATGTTATGTTATGTTATGTTATGTTAGGTTATGTTATGTTTTGTTATGTTATGTTATGTTAGGTTAGGTTATGTTCTATTATGTTAGGTTATGTTAGGTTATGTTATGTTAGGTTAGGTTATGTTAGGTTAGGTTATGTTATGTTAGGTTATGTTATGTTAGGTTAGGTTAGGTTATGTTATGTTATGTTAGGTTATGTTATGTTAGGTTATGTTATGTTAGGTTAGGTTATGTTAGGTTAGGTTAGGCTAAGTCAGGTCAGGTTAGGTTAGGTTAGGCTAGGTCAGGTCAGGTTAGGTCAGGTCAGGTCAGGTCAGGTCAGGTTAGGTTAGGTTAGGTTAGGTTAGGTTAGGTAAGGTTAGGTCAGGTCAGGTTAGGTTAGGTTAGGTTAGGTAAGGTCAGGTTAGGTTATGTCAGGTTAGGTTAGGTTAGGTCAGGTTAGGTTAGATTAGGTTAGGTCAGGTCAGGTTAGGTTAGGTTAGGTTAGGTTAGGTCAGGTTAGGTTAGGTTAGGTCAGGTTAGGTTAGGTCAGGTCTGGTTAGGTTAGGTTAGGTCAGGTTAGGTTAGGTCAGGTTAGGTTAGGTTAGGTCAGGTTAGGTTAGGTTAGGTCAGGTCAGGTTAGGTTAGGTTAGGTCAGGTCAGGTTAGGTCAGGTCAGGTCAGATCAGGTCAGGTTAGGTTAGGTCAGGTCAGGTTAGGTTAGGTTAGGTTAGGTCAGGTTAGGTTAGGTTAGGTCAGGTCAGGTTAGGTTAGGTTAGGTTAGGTTAGGTTAGGTTAGGTTAGGTTAGGTTAGGTTAGGTCAGGTTAGGTTAGGTTAGGTTAGGTTACGTTAGGTAAGGTCAGGTTAGGTTAGGTTAGGTTAGGTAAGGTTAGGCTAGGTTAGGTTAGGTTAGGTTAGGTTAGGTTAGGTTAGGTTAGGTAAGGTTAGGTTAGGTTAGGTTAGGTTATGTTAGGTAAGGTCAGGTTAGGTCAGGTCAGGTTAGGTCAGGTTAGGTTAGGTTAGGTTAAGTTAGGTTAGGTTAGGTGAGATGAGGTTAGGTTAGGTTAGGTTAGGTTAGGTTAGGTTAGGTAGGGTTAGGTTAGGTAGGGTTAGGTTAAGTTAGGTGAGGCTAGGTTAGGTTAGGTGAAGTTAGGTTAGGTTAGGTTAGGTTAGGTTAGGTTAGGTTAGGTTAGGTAGGGTTAGGTTAAGTTAAGTGAGGTTAGGTTAGGTTAGGTGAGGTTAAGTGAGGTTAGGTTAGGTTAGGTTAGGTTAGGTAGGGTTAGGTTAAGTTAGGTGAGGCTAGGTTAGGTTAGGTGAAGTTAGGTTAGGTTAGGTTAGGTTAGATTAGGTGAGATGAGGTTAGATTAGGTTAGGTTAGGTTAGGTATGGTTAGGTTAAGTTAAGTGAGGTTAGGTTAGGTTAGGTGAGGTTAAGTGAGGTTAGGTTAGGTTAGGGTAGGTTAGGTCTTTGTCATATGATAACCCATGCTATAGCTTTTGGTCACCTGACCGAGGCCTTCCGCTGGCTTACCGGTCTACCACTTTAAAAATTAATGGTTATTATAATAATCATTTTTACATGTAAAACTTCCCGATAATACACTGTAAAACACCCATTAATAAACTATGCAGTCTTAATACTAGTCAAAGTGTGCCCGAAGTGCTGGCCATCCTATGTTCTTGCTAATTATTATACATGTACATTATAAACAAGGATTTGCATATCAATTTTAGTATTGTAATGTGAAGATCTTCATACGTTCTTTTTTTGAAGTCTGAGAATATTATTTACCGATACACAGACGGATTTCTGCTTTGGTAACACAAATACACCCACACAGAAAATTTTAATGAATTTACATTCTACATTAGTTACCCCTTGACAGTGATCTGTTTAAGAAATTGCAAGTTTTCTGTATAGCTTACCTGGTGAGTAGCCACTTGTTGATCCCACACAGGGTTAATCTTAATTTTTAAAGTGGTGGAGGGGTAAGCCAGTGGAAGGCCTCGGTCAGATAACCAAAAGTTCCGGCTACGGGTCATCATGTGACTAAAGACCTGCGTCAGGAAACACTTGTCCTGTTTCCTGACCAATATTACCTAACTTGTTTATCTCACTTTGAATAAATGCTGTTGGGTATATTTCTCGTGATGTACTGACAACAACAGATCATAAGCACGTAGCGGGGAGTATATCTCAGGACGAAATATAATCTTAGTGAAGAATAATTTTCCAAGCGCTTTCGTAAGTTCTCACATTCGGTGGTAGTAGTGGTAGTAGTAGTAGTAGTAGTAGTAGTAGTAGTAATAGTAGTAGTAGTAGTAGTAGTAGTAGTAGTAGTAATAGTAGTAGTAGTAGTAGTAGTAGTAGTAGTAGTAGTAGTAGTGGTACTGTTAGTAGTAGTAGTAGTAGTGGTAGTGGTAGTGGTACTGTTAGTAGTAGTAGTAGTAGTAGTAACAGTGGTGGTGGTAATAGCAGTAGTCGTACAATTGTACTACCTACAGAGTCTTGACTAGTGAACTGATCATGTGATAATATCATGAAAACGCTTGGAATGACAATACTTTCAACCGTAGTATTATATATATATATATATATATATATATTATATATATATATATATATATATATATATATATATACGTATATATATATATATATATAATATATATATATATATATATATATATATATATATATATATACGTACACGTGTGTGTGTGTGTGTGTGTACTAACCTAGTTGAGGTTGCAGGGGCCGAGTCCGAGCTCCTGGCCCCGCCTCTTCACTGGTCGCCACTAGGTCACTCTCCCTGAACCATGAGCTTTATCGTACCTCTGCTTAAAGCTATGTATGGATCCTGCCTCCACTACATCTCTTCCCAAACTATTCCACTTCCTGACTACTCTGTGGCTGAAGAAATACTTCCTAACATCCTTGTGATTCATCTGTGTCTTCAGCTTCCAACTGTGTCCCCTTGTTGCTGTGTCCAATCTCTGGAACATCCTGTCTTTGTCCACCTTGTCAATTCCTCTCAGTATTTTGTAAGTCGTTATCATGTCCCCCCTATCTCTCCTGTCCTCCAGTGTCGTCAGGTTGATTTCCCTTAACCTCTCCTCGTAGGACATACCTCTTAGCTCTGGGACTAGTCTTGTGGCAAATCTTTGCACTTTCTCTAGTGTCTTTACATGCTTGGCTAGGTGTGGGTTCCAAACTGGTGCCGCATACTCCAATATGGGGCTAACGTACACAGTATACAGGGTCCTGAACGATTCCTTATTAAGATGTCGGAATGCTGGTCTGAGGTTTGCTAGGCGCCCATATGCTGCAGCAATTATTTGGTTGATGTGCTCTTCAGGAGATGTGCCTGGTGTTATACTCACCCCAAGATCTTTTTCCTTGAGTGAGGTTTGTAGTCTCTTGTCCCCTAGACTGTACTCCGTCTTCGGTCTTCTTTGCCCTTCCCCAATCTTCATGACTTTGCACTTGGTGGGATTGAACTCCAGGAGCCAATTGCTGGACCAGGTCTGCAGCCTGTCCAGATCCCTTTGCAGTTCTGCCTGGTCTTCGATCGAGTGAATTTTTCTCATCAACTTCACGTCATCTGCAAACAGGGACACCTCAGGGTTTATTCCTTCCGTCATGTCGTTCACAAATACCAGAAACAGCACTGGTCCTAGGACTGACCCCTGTGGGACCCCGCTGATCACAGGTGCCCACTCTGACATCTCGCCACGTACCATGACTCGCTGCTGTCTTCCTGACAAGTATTCCCTGATCCATTGTAGTGCCTTCCCTGTTATCCCTGCTTGGTCCTCCAGTTTTTGCACCAATCTCTTGTGTGGAACTGTGTCAAACGCCTTCTTGCAGTCCAAGAATATGCAATCCACCCACCCCTCTCTCTCTTGTCTTACTGCTGTCACCATGTCATAGAACTCCAGTAGGTTTGTGACACAGGATTTCCCGTCCCTGAAACCATGTTGGCTGCTGTTGAGGAGATCATTCCTTTCTAGGTGTTTCACCACTCTTCTCCTGATAATCTCCATGATTTTGCATACTATACATGTCAGTGACACTGGTCTGTAGTTTACCGCTTCATGTCTGTCTCCTTTTTTTAAAGATTGGGACTGCATTTGCTGTCTTCCATGCCTCAGGCAATCTCCCTGTATCGATAGATGTATTGAATATTGTTGTTAGAGGTACACATAGCGCCTCTGCTCCCTCTCTCAGGACCCATGGGGAGATGTTATCTGGCCCCATTGCCTTTGAGGTATCTATCTCATTCAGAAGCCTCTTCACTACTTCCTCGGTTGTGTGCACTGTGTCCAGCACATGGTGGTGTGTATGTGTGTGTGTATGTGTGTGTGTGTGTGTGTGTGTGTGTGTGTGTGTGTGTGTGTACTCACCTAATTGTACTCACCTAATTGTGGTTGCAGGGGTCGAGACTCAGCTCCTGGCCCCGCCTCTTCACTGATCGCTACTAGGTCCTCTCCCTCTCTGCTTCCTGAGCTTTGTCATACCTCTTCTTAAAACTATGTATGGTTCCTGCCTCCACTACTTCACTTGCTAGGCTATTCCACTTCCTGACGACTCTGTGACTGAAGAAATACTTCCTAACGTCCCTGTGACTCGTCTGAGTCTTTAGCTTCCAGTTGTGACCCCTTGTTTCTGTGTCCCCTCTCTGGAACATCCTATCTCTGTCCACCTTGTCTATTCCCCGCAGTATCTTGTATGTCGTTATCATGTCTCCCCTGACCCTTCTGTCCTCCAGTGTCGTCAGTCCGATTTCCCTCAACCTTTCCTCGTACGACATTCCCCTGAGCTCTGGGACTAGCCTTGTTGCAAACCTTTGTACTTTCTCTAACTTCTTGACGTGCTTGACCAGGTGTGGGTTCCAGACTGGTGCTGCATACTCCAGTATGGGCCTAACATACACAGTGTGCAGTGTCTTGAACGATTCCTTATTAAGGTATCGGAACGCTATTCTCAGGTTTGCCAGGCGCCCGTATGCTGCAGCAGTTATTTGGTTGATGTGTGCCTCCGGTGATGTGCTCGGTGTTATGGTCACCCCAAGGTCTTTCTCCCTGAGTGAGGTCTGTAGTCTTTGTCCACCTAGCCTATACTCAGTCTGCGGTCTTCTTTGCCCCTCCCCAATCTTCATGACTTTGCATTTGGCAGGGTTGAATTCGAGAAGCCAGTTTCTGGACCACATGTCCAGCCTGTCCAGGTCTCTTTGCAGTCCTGCCTCATTCTCATCCGATTTAATTCTTCTCATCAGCTTCACATCATCTGCGAATAGGGACACTTCAGAGTCTATTCCTTCCATCATGTCGTTCGCATATATCAAAAATAGCACTGGTCCTAGAACTGACCCCTGTGGGACCCCGCTCGTCACAGGCACCCACTGTGATACCTCTTCACGTACCATGACTCGTTGTTGCCTCCCTGTCAGGTATTCCCTGATCCATTGCAGTGCCCTCCCTGTTATATGCGCCTGATCCTCCAGCTTCTGCACTAATCTCTTGTGGGGAACTGTGTCAAAGGCCTTCCTGCAGTCTAGGAAAATGCAATCAACCCACCCCTCTCTCTCGTGTCTTACTTCTGTTACCTTGTCATAAAACTCCAGAAGGTTTGTGACACAGGATTTGCCTTCCATGAACCCATGCTGGTTTTCATTTATAATCTTGTTCCGTTCCAGGTGTTCCACCACTCTCCTGATAATCTTCTCCATGACTTTGCACACAATACATGTCAGAGACACAAGTCTGTAGTTTAGTGCCTCATTTCTGTTTCCTTTCTTAAATATGGGGACTACATTTGCTGTCTTCCATTTCTCAGGTAGTTGCCCAGTTTCCAGGGATGTGCTGAAGATTGTGGTTAAGGGCACGCACAGCATCTCTGCTCCTTCTCTAAGGACCCATGGGGAGATGTTGTCCGGTCCCATCGCCTTTGAGGTATCAAGGTCACTTAGCAGCTTCTGCACCTCCTCCTCGGTTGTTCGTATGTCATCCAACACTTTTTGGTATATTCCCTCTTGTTGTTCCCTTCTGTGCTGTCTTCCCACAGCCCTTCCTGTCTCTACTGTAAAAACTTCCTTAAATCTCCTGTTTAGCTCCTCACATACCTCCTGATCATTTCTTGTGAGTTCTCCACCTTCTGTCCTCAGCCTGATCACCTGGTCTTTGGCTGTTGCCTTCCTCCTGATGTGGCTATATAACAGTTTCGGGTCAGTCTTGATTTTCGATGCTATGTTATTTTCATACTGTCGCTGGGCCTCCCTCCTTTCCTGTGCGTACTCGTTCCTGGCTCTGCGACTAATCTCCCTATTTTCATGTGTTCTCTGCCTTCTGTACTTTTTCCATTCTCTATTGCACTTTGTTTTTGCCTCCTTACACTTTCGGGTAAACCAGGGGCTCGTTCTGGTCTTCCCATTGTTTGTGTGTGTGTGTGTGTGTGTGTGTGTGTGTGTGTGTGATGATCATAACAGTACAGAACCAGCTCAGTGGGGATAAAAATCTTTAGCTCAAGATCACAATATCAGCTGGAAAATATATGTAAGTACTATAATTAAAGACAGCATCAATGGTAATTTAAGGATGATGAGCTTCACTACATACCACTATTTAAAATAAAATTTCAAAATATTTAACTTGATTAGAAGAATAATTGTTGTGACTGAGCTAAGCCTTTTAATGCCGAGATCCAAGGACAGACATGTGTATATTTATCATGCAAGTACGATAACTTAAGTACGATAGTTTTTCCTAAGGATGTCAGGCGCCAAATTGGCGCCAATAATTCCCGCCAGATTTTAAAACATGGCAACGCTGAAATATTTAATTAAACTCATCTAGCTAATGACGCGACGATTATACATTATTAATATTAATGAGGGAATAATTATCCGTCATTAGAGATGAGGTAGCTGTCATGGGTAAGGTGTGTTGTGATGTTTATTAATTTGTACCATTTTGATTATATTAGCCATGTTTATAAGACCGACGTTCTTAGAATTTTCACATTGTAAGGTCGGTCTGTTAAGTTGTACTGAAGCTCATTAATATTTCTTTTACGTCATAGCTCAGAAAATGTGTTGTTGTTTATGGGTACATAAAAATTATATACTTACACGGCAACGTAGTTTTTATAGCCGGGTTTTGTACTCAAACTTGGGTACGTTGTCCCATAGAGTTTTACACACACACACACACACACACACACACACACACACACACACACACACAACACTACGTTTACGGATTTTCCATAATTAAAAGCAAAATAAAAAATGTGTATCACCAGAGGATAAACTGAGAAAACGGAGTGATGAATGAGGGAAATAATTGTAGTTAAACGCCATGTAGTGGAAATTAGAGAGTGCGAAATTAGGCCACGTGAAGAACACAGACTGTGTGAAAAATATTGAAAGTGTCAGGCAGAGAGGGGTCTAGGAGCTATGATCAACAACGTAAATTGTCACTGGATGATCATGTAACATGGTGAAATTATGAGAAATTTATATGCTACCCTGGCAAAATGTTAAATAACTTCAAAATGTATATAGATGGAGAATAAAGTATAATGAAAACTTGACATTGTGTATAATGACCCACACGGAGACAGGGACACAGGAGCTTCATTGAACTGTATATTTCGTTCCCCTTCTGGGATCTTCTGTTGAAGATGATCCCATAAAGGGTTCGATCCCTTTCTGGGATCTTCTGTTGAAGATGATCCCATAAAGGGTTCGATCTCTTTCTGGGATCTTCTGTTGAAGACGATCCTATAAAGGGTCGATCCCCTTCTGGGATTTTCTGTTGAAAACTATCCCATAAAGAGTTCGATTCCCTTCTGCGATCCTCTGTTGAAGACGATCCCATAAAGGGATCGAAATATACAGATCAATCGATCTCTTGTGTTTCTGTCTCCGTGTAGGTCATTACTGGGCAGAGACAGAAAATAAAAAAAAAATATTTACACCATAAGCTGGGCCAAAATTAGATTATGAAACAGGTGTGTGATGGCCATATAAAATAATGCTGGTTGGTTTCAGAAGGAGCAAAGGGCTACAAAATGGCTGCCAGAGTTAATGAAGATTGATTAAGTGTAATTGTTGGATCATGGTTAATGGGAAGAGTAATCCTGTAAGGGGAAGAGGGGTACCATGATGCTGGTGACGGGCTCCTGGTCCACGGAAATAGAGCTTCTCATCCTAGGACCAAAGCTCTGGAGGCAGTGTTCCCTCCCTGCTTTCACAGCAACATTGCATCCTCCGCGGCTGCCTAGGTGCCCAGCCTCATGCCTACCCAGGTGCCCAGCCTCATGCCAGCCCACTCACCTACCCAACAAGTGTCTGTGTGAACCCCATCTTAACTTCAACACACGCAAGTCTCCCTGTTTCACTATGTACCTTAGCATATTTATCTTACGAGCTGTAACAGCAAGCTATCTTTTATGAACTACGCAGTGAAAGATGATGCTAGGCACGAAGTACCCTATGTTATGACCAGAGGTGATGCTAGGCATGAACTACTGTGTTATGACCAGAGGTGATGCTAGGTATGAACTACTGTGTGTTATGACCAGAGGTGATGCTAGGTATGAACTACTGTGTGTTATGACCAGAGGTGATGCTAGGTATGAACTACTGTGTGTTATGACCAGAGGTGATGCTAGGTATGAACTACTGTGTGTTATGACCAGAGGTGATGCTAGGTATGAACTACTGTATGTTATGACCAGAGGTGATGCTAGGTATGAACTACTGTGTGTTATGACCAGAGGTGATGCTAGGTATGAACTACTGTGTGTTATGACCAGAGGTGATGCTAGGTATGAACTACTGTGTGTTATGACCAGAGGTGATGCTAAGTATGAACTACTGTATGTTATGACCAGAGGTGATGCTAGGCATGAACTACTGTATGTTATGACCAGAAGTGATGCTAGGCATGAACTACTGTATGTTATGACCAAAGGTGATGCTAGGCAGGAACTACTGTATGTTATGACCAGAGGTGATGCTAGGCATGAACTACTGTATGTTATGACCAGAGGTGATGCTAGGCATGAACTACTGTATGTTATGACCAGAGGTGATGCTAGGCATAAAGTACCGTATGTTATGACCAGAGGTGATGCTGGGTATGAACTACTGTATGTTATGACCAGAAGTGATGCTAGGCATAAAGTACCGTATGTTATGACCAGAGGTGATGCTGGGTATGTAGTACCCTGTGTTGACCAGGGGTGATGCTGGGTATGTAGTACCCTGTGTTGACCAGGGGTGATGCTGGGTATGTAGTACCCTGTGTTGACCAGGGGTGATGCTGGGTATGTAGTACCCTGTGTTGACCATGGGTGATGCTGGGTATGAAGTACCCTGTGTTGACCAGGGATGATGCTGGATATGAAGTACTATATGTTATGACCAGGGGTGATGCTGGGTATGTAGTACCCTGTGTTGACCAGGGGTGATGCTGGGTATGTAGTACCCTGTGTTGACCAGGGGTGATGCTGGGTATGTAGTACCCTGTGTTAACCAGGGGTGATGCTGGGTATGTAGTACCCTGTGTTGACCAGGGATGATGCTGGGTATGTAGTACCCTGTGTTGACCAGGGGTGATGCTGAGTATGAGGTACCCTGTGTTGACCGGGGGTGATGCTGAGTATGAAGTACCGTATGTGTTGACAGTTATCATACCTGTGGCAGATGCATGTGTGCAGTGCCAGACGCACGATCAGTGTGAGGTAAGGCGGGTAGGAGCGTGGAGAATCAGTGGACAGAGAGCCGTCGCTGGGTGGGGACTTTCCACGCGTCCTACCAGCGACTCTTGGCCTCTGCGAGATACAAACTTAGCAAATTTCTTTCCCTAGCTACTTTTCCTTCACATTGGTGAGTTTAAATCTGAAGACTTGGTGTGTCGTGCAGTGACGGAGGTGTATTTGTTTAGGTTACGACAGTGCTGGTGAAAGTTATATATGAAAGCTTCTCTAAATGGATGAAATACTTAGAGAAGACTAGATGTGTGTGAGGTGGGAAAGTTGAGGTCAGGTGCTGAAGAATAAACAAACTTCAGAACTTCCTCAGTCATCACCTTCCTCAGGTAAGGTGCTTAAAATTCTCACTTCAGCAGTGTATTTTGCATTAATATGGTCTTAATGTGTGCGTAAGTTCAGTGCCCTGGCGAGGGTATGTATGGGCATGTCTAATGCTGCCCCTGTTCATCTAGCAGTGATACTTACCTAGAAATTAGTCTGCTGTTGTAGGTTGCATCCTGGGCAAGAAAACCCGTAGAACTAGAGTATAAATAAGCTAATGTTTGGCTGTCTTGGGTTATTAACCTTCAGGTGTCTTCCTGTGTTTTTTTTAGAGATTATGTTTTTTTCAATGTTTTAGTTTAATGAATGATAAATGTATTCTCTAGAACTAAGACTGCATGTAAATATTTCATATTCTACCAGCACTAACTTAGGTACCTAACATTTCTTATCCTGAGGTCATTCTAACTTTTGTTAGCATTTTTGTGTTAATTTTTGAAAAATTAGGTGCATTTTCAGTATGTTAGGTAAAAGGACACAAGGGCAACTAATGCCACATTTTTATTGTAGCAACGTTTCCCTCTCCAGGAGCTTCATCAAGCCGCAACGGCTTGATGAAGAACCTGGAGAGCGAAACGTTGCCTCAACAAAAAAAAAGTTGCATTAGTTGCCCTTGTGTTCTTTTACCTAACATATTGTCGGTAATTCTACCAACGTTATTACATTTTAAGTATACTGTTCACATCTATATAATAGTTACATAATGGGGACACCTGACGTGTGTTGTTGCCCTAGTCTGAGCACTTCACTCTTGGATCAAGAGCCCTGGTGAGGAGCTCTTGATCCAAGAAAATTTTCCAGTCCTTCCCTTACTTCAATCGAAAGTTGATTGCCTCCCATTCTCCCGGGCATTGTAATCATGACCTCTAGGGTTTATCGCTTCCCCACGAATGTAATAATATTCTGTACGAGGGTTATATAGAGGGAACAAAAATTGGCTGTGTTGCCTTTTATTCCGTCAAACAAGATGGGTGGACTGCATGAAATATCGAAATGTGTCAGTCTGAGCTGGGAGACTTCAGAACGGTAATGGTATCATCAAATATTCCACTAAGTTATTCATTATACGCACACATACATACCAGTGAAGAGGCGGGGCCAGGAGCTATGAATCGACCCCTGCAACCACAAATAAGTGAGTACAAATAAGTGGGTACATACACACATAAGTATTGGCCATATTGTTAGAGTATTTGTTTAAGGTGTGATCCAGAAACATTTACGCATTAGTTACTCTCAGAAAATCCTACGAAGGCGCCTCACTACGCAGCGAAGGTGCGTTCTTGGTTGCAAATTTTTCCTAACTGAATTGGTCACTGTGGAACCGTTGAGTTGTCCGCAAGATCCCCTGATCTTATGGATTATTTGGTCTGGGGCCACGACATGTCGAAAGTGTATTAATTGAAAACTTGAGGACACTGGTCACCTACAGTAACTCATGACTGAGATAGATGCGCTAGCTAATGCAAATAATGCTCTATTAAAATGGGCTCATAGAAATTTCCAGTAGCGCATTAATAGATGCATAAATGTTTGTGGATAACATTTTAATTAACTATAAAACCAATGTTGAATAAATATGATCATCGTGAATTACTTATGTTTCCAGAATTTATGTTCACCCTTCATACATAGTGTTTTAAGATATATAGTGTGTAAGTATATCCAAACACAAATTTATAAGAAATTGATCATTGGTAACAACGCATCCAGAATAGGTATATTATATATATATATATATATATATATATATAATATATATATATATATATATATATATATATATATATATATATATGTATGTATGTATGTATGTGTGTGTGTGTGTGTGTGTGTGTGTGTGTGTGTGTGTGTGTGTGTGTGTGTGTGTGCGTGTGCGTGCGTGTGTGTGTGCAATCTTGTTTTGAATGTAAATATAAATATAGGTATTTATATATGAGGAAACATAATCCACAAATAGTCTACCTGACGCCCTTTCTCGGATGAAACTTAATAAAATAATAATAATAAAAATAATACCTGACACACCTATTAAGAAGACCACTTGTACCTGTACCATAATTGATAGATAAATATGGCATAACCGTGCCGATGCGAGGAAGTCCTTGGTTACAAGGTCCTTCATAGCCCGAGGACACTACGCGAGACGCTAAAGGCATTCATAACAATTTTTGTGCTGAGAATATAATAATTTGCCCCTAAGAACCTCGACGAAATTGTCTGCACCATGATTGTTTCCCTTGGTCAGTATTTGGGACGAAATTATCAGCAAAAATGTAGAGCATTGAGGCCGTCTCGGACTCTCAGTAACAGAGTTATTAAGGGCCCACGCTTCTTAAACATGTAAAACACTGCTTCATGTTAAACACTGCTTTATCATGTTAAACGCTGCTTCATCATGTTAAACGCTGCTTCATCATGTTAAACACTGCTTCATCATGTTAAACACACTGCTTCATCATGTTAAACACTGCTTCATCATGTTAAACACTGCTTCATCATGTTAAACACTGCTTTATCATGTTAAACACTGCTTCATCATGTTAAACACACTGCTTCATCATGTTAAACACTGCTTCATCATGTTAAACACTGCTTTATCATGTTAAACACTGCTTCATCATGTTAAACACACTGCTTCATCATGTTAAACACTGCTTCATCATGTTAAACACTGCTTCATCATGTTAAACACTGCTTCATCATGTTAAACACTGCTTCATCATGTTAAACACTGCTTTATCATGTTAAACACTGCTTTATCTTGTTAAACACACTGCTTCATCATGTTAAGCACTGCTTCATCATGTTAAACACACTGCTTCATCATGTTAAACACTGCTTTATCATGTTAAACACTGCATCATGTTAAACACACTGCTTCATCATGTTAAACACACTCCTTCATCATATTAAACACTGCTTCATCATGTTAAATACTGCTTCATGTTAAACACTGCTTCATCATGTTAAACACTGCTTTATCATGTTAAACACACTGCTTCATCATGTAAAACACACTGCTTCATCATGTTAAACACTGCTTCATCATGTTAAACTGCTTTATCATGTTAAACTGCTTCATCATGTTAAACTGCTTTATCATGTTAAACACTGCTTCATCATGTTAAACACTGCTTCATCATGTTAAACACTGCTTTATCATGCTAAACACACTGCTTCATCATGTTAAACACTGCTTCATCATGTTAACACACTGCTTCATCATGTTAAACACTGCTTTATCATGTTAAACACTGCTTCATCATGTTAAACACACTGCTTCATCATGTTAAACACACTGCTTCATCATGTTAAACACTGCATCATGTTAAACACTGCTTCATCATGTTAAACACTGCTTCATCATGTTAAACACTGCTTTATCATGTTAAACACTGCTTTATCATGTTAAACACTGCTTCATCATGTTAAACACACTGCTTCATCATGTTAAACACACTGCTTCATCATGTTAAACACTGCATCATGTTAAACACTGCTTCATCATGTTAAACACTGCTTCATCATGTTAAACACTGCTTTATCATGTTAAACACACTGCTTCATCATGTAAAACACACTGCTTCATCATGTTAAACACTGCTTTATCATGTTAAACACTGCTTCATCATGTTAAACACACTGCTTCATGTAAAAAACACTGCTTCATCATGTTAAACACTGCTTTATCATGTTAAACACTGCTTCATCATGTTAAACACTGCTTCATCATGTTAAACACACTGCTTCATCATGTTAAACACTTTCATCATGTTAAACACACTGCTTCATCATGTTAAACACTCTGCGTCATCATGTAAAAAACACTGCTTCATCATGTTAAACACTGCTTCATCATGTTAAACACACTGCTTCATCATGTTAAACTGCTTCATCATGTTAAACACTGCTTCATCATGTTAAACACTTTCATCATGTTAAACACACTGCTTCATCATGTTAAACACTGCTTCATCATGTTAAACACACTGCTTCATCATGTTAAACACACTGCTTCATCATGTTAAACACACTGCTTCATCATGTTAAACACACTGCTTCATCATGCTAAACACACTGCTTCATCATGTTAAACACACTGCTTCATCATGTTAAACACACTGCTTCATCATGTTAAACACTGCTTCATCATGTTAAACACACTGCTTCATCATGTTAAACACACTGCTTCATCATGTTAAAACCACTGCTTCATCATGTCGAGTCTTATCTTCTATCCCCTCGTCTTAAGCGGCCGTCATGGATTCTTTCCTGCTAGCTTTATGTTCCATATCATACAAGGTTTTAGAGCTGTGTATGGAATCTACAGTCAATATATATTCATTCAGGTTATTCCACTTTTTAACCAACTGAAGACCGAAGAAATATTTCCTTACATCCATGTTATCCATCTGTGCCTAACTTCCAACTGTTCCCTTGTGTGCCTGTTTCCCGCCTCTTAAAGTCTTTCCGTTTGCCTCATCACATGCATCTGCAAGGATGTGAGAGGAAGTGCTTTAATGTTGGCGAGGAGCTCTTGATCCAGTGGGCGGTTGGTTAATTGGGGTTTAAGCGTATCGACTACATGGGATTCATTAAGGCTCTATATAACCTGTTCACCATCTGTCAAGAATATTTAAATCCATAGAATAAGAATAAATTTAAACTCAGCTTATATGCACTGAGAGATACATACCACTTGGTGCATACATATATGCACTGAGGGAACACATATAAACCGAGATACATACCGGTCGGTATATATATATATATATAATATATATATATATATTATATATATATAATATATATATATAATATATATATTATATATATATATTATATATATATATATATATATGTCGTGCCGAATATGTAAAACTGGTCAATTAGCAAGAACTCATTTAAAATTAAGTCCTTTCTGAAATTTTCTCTTATACGTTTAAAGATATATTTTTTTCATTAATGTTGATGTAAAAATTTTTAATTTTGCACCAAAAGAATCTTGAGAAAACTTACCTAACCTTATTATAACAAGAGCAATTTATATTAGCCTAACCCAACTAAATATATTTTAAATACGTTTACAGTAATTTAGTACTAAACAAACACAATCAAATATATTTTTTTCGTTAGGTTCAGAATGATTTTGGCGAAATTATTGCATACACAAACTTTCACTAGTCCTATATGGCAAGATGAGCGTTGCTCTTTAAGCCAAGATCGCAAGTTCTGCCTATTCGGCACGCCATATATATATATATATATATATATATATATATATTATATATATATATATATATTGTGTGTGTGTGTGTGTGTGTGTGTGTGTGTGTGTGTGTGTGTGTGTGTGTGTGTGTGTGTGTGTGTGTGTGTGTGTGTGTGTGTGTGTGTGTGTGCGGTGTGTGTGTGGTGCCGAATAGGCAGAACTTGCGATCTTGGCTTAAAGAGCAACGCTCATCTTGCCATATAGGACAAGCGAAAATTTATGTATGCAATGATTTCGCAAAAATCATTCTAAACATTACGAAAAAAATATATTTCATTGTGTTTGTTTAGTATTAAATTACTGTAAACGTATTTAAAATATATTTAGTAGGATTAGGCTAAGATAAATTGCGCTCGTTATAATAAGGTTAGGTAAGTTTTCTAAGATTCTTTTGGTGCAAAATTAAAATTTTTTACATTAACACTAATGAAAAAGTATATCTTTAAACGTATAAGAGAAATTTTTAGAAAGGACTTAATTTTAAATGAGTTCTTGCTAATTGACCAGTTTTACATATTCGGCACGACATATATATGTATATTATATATATATATATATATATATATATATATATATATATATATATATATATATATGTATATATATATGTATATATATGTTATATATATATATATATATATATATATATATATATATATATATATATATATATATATATATATATATATATATATATATATATATATATTAAATTAAGTCTGATTACCTCCCATTCCTCAGTAGATATTTGACCCTTACGGTTACAGTGCTTCACCATGTATAATAATAATAATACTAATAATAATAATAATAAAGACATGAGACGCTTTAATTTGTATTATCGTATAACAGCTAAATGAAAAACAGTGTCAACTTTTTACATTAATATTCCTACCTGTCATGTCCCCATATCCTTTGACGAATTGTCGTTTCTTTCCCAGTCTCGGTGTTTTCCTAAATCTCCGTTTTTCTTCCTTTTCTCAGTTTTTTTTCCTAAATCTCCGTTTCTTTCCTAATCTCAGTTTTTTCCCCTAATCTGTTTATTTCCCAATCTCCGTTTTTTCTAATCTCCGTTTTCTGCCGAAGCTCCGACCTCTTCCGAATTTTCATTTTCCTCCGAACCTACATTTTCTTTCTAGATTGTTGCTTATAAAACGGCCGTTAGCCTATCTGGTGAGACTCCATTAAACGGTTTCCGTTGTGTGTTTGGTGTGGGTTATCTGGCGAGTATCCGGTAAGATCTGTGATGAGGCTTCAACATCATCTGGTTCACATGTTTTTGTAAGAGCATCATACCAGTAATGACCCAGGGTCACACTTTGTAAGTAATAATAACAATAATGATATATTTATTGTATTATTATTATTATTATTATTATTATTATTATTAATGAACCATAGAAATAACGTGCGTGTGTGTGTGTGTACTCACCTAGTTGAGGTTGCGGGGGTCGAGTGCGAGCTCCTGTACTCACCTAGTTGAGGTTGAGGTTGCGGGGGTCGAGTCCGAGCTCCTGGCCCCCTGTGTGTGTGTGTGTGTGTGTGTGTGTGTGTGTGTGTGTGTGTGTGTGTGTGTGTGTGTGTGTGTGTGTGTGTGAGACTGGGTCTAATTGCAAATAAAATATTGTAGGAATTTTAAGTTAAATACTTTGGAAAGTGATATGTATACCGAATGTTAGTTGATAATCACAAGATTTACCTGCTATTTTGCGTGTTCCACTGAGAGAAGAAAAGACAAGCAGTCATGCCAGAGTGCAGAACATTTAACAGGCTTCAGTTTTTACACTAGTACGAGAGGACGGTAGTACCTCTGTGGGTGGTTGATGATTGGTCCATGTGTTTGTCAGGCAGACCAATGAGCTTGGAGACTTCCATTCATCTCTCCACAAAAGATTCCATCGATAACAAGCACCAAAAGTATATTATAATTGATTATTGGTATTATTTTTGCTGTGAAGTCAGAACAGCATTGTTTTAGTGTGTTCTACAAGTCTAGACGTCAACCACAGTCACCCGCATTACTTCTCTTGTACACTCACATGCATAACTTTACAGGAGTACACTGTGCACTGATGTACCCAACAACTAAGTGTAATTTATACATTATATATATATATATATATATATATATATATATATATATATATATATATATATATATATATATATATATATATATATATAATACAGAGAGAGGAAGAGAAGGATGCTAAGGTTGGTGACAGTGTCCTAGAGTTTTATCACAGGAAGCGACTGAAGGATAAGATTCCCTCCCTAGACACACACACACGACACACACACACACACACACACACACACACACACACACACACACACACACACACACACACACACACACACACACACACACACACACACACACACACACACACACACACAAAACAGCATTCCGACATCTTAATAAGAAATCGTTCAGGACCCTGTACACTGTGTACGTTAGGCCCATATTGGAGTATGCGGCACCAGTTTGGAACCCACACCTGGTCAAACATGTAAGGAAACTGTAGAAAGTGCAAAGGTTTGCAATAAGACTAGTTTTGGAGCTGAGGGGTATGTCCTACGAGGAGAGGTTAAGGGAAACCGACCTGACGACACTGGAAGACAGGAGAGATAGGGGGGACATGATAGCAACATATAAAATACTGAGAGGAATTGACAAGGTGGACAGAGACAGAATGTTCCAGAGATGGGACACAGCAACAAGGGATCACAGTTGGAAGTTGAAGACAGATGAATCACAGGGATGTTAGGAATTATTTCTTCAGTCACAGAGTACTCAGAAAGTGGAATAGTTTGGGAAGCGAAGTAGTGGATGCAGGATCCATGCATAGCTTTAAGCAGAGGTATGATAAAGCTCATGGTTCAGGGAGAGTGACCCAGTAGCGACCAGCGAAGAGGCGGGGCCAGGAGCTATGAATCGACCCCTCCAACCACAACTGGGTGAGTACAGAAAAATTCGCATAGAAAGTAAATAATTGTTATTTTAACTTAAAGGATTGAGTGAGATGAGCGATCAGTGTAAGAAAGTGAACAAGAATTATTGAGTGAAGTGTAGAGGTTCGATAGAGATCTGAAAATTTGGTAAGGAGCCACACAGTGTTTATGACCGCTCTTACTGAGGTCTTATCATGTTTTGTGTTACCAGTACCTGAAGTAAGATAGTGTGTGAAGAGATAGATGCACTTAGTAAGCGTGTTGGGACCACCAGTATACCTAAGTGACCCCTCACCAACCTTCTGTGGTGTCGAGACAGTAGTCTTCCAGAAGTTTCACCCACAGTATTGAAACTTGCAGGTCTGAAGTGTAGCCCACTCTGAGTCAGGACAGTAGTCTTCCAGAAGTTTCACCCACAGTATTGAAACTAGCAGGTCTGAAGTGTAGCCCACTCTGAGTCAGGACTGTAGTCTTCCAGAAGTTTCACCCACAGATTTGAAACTAGCAGGTCTGAAGTGTAGCCCACTCTGAGTCAGGACAGTAGTCTTCCAGAAGTTTCACCCACAGTATAGAAATCAGCATGTCTGAAGTGTTACTCTGAGTCGGGGCTGTAGTTTTCTTGAAGTTCCACCACAGTATTGGAGCCAGCTGGTCTGAGGTGTCACGGACTACTGGAACGGCGGGACACCTCAAAAGTGGAATTGAGACAGCAAGATCGACCCTTGCATAGTTGTTTTATTGGGAAAGACAAGTGATCATTTAACTAGCTGTGGCTTTGCCCAATAGCAATATCGCCTTTATAAAGGGTTCATGAAGTATGTAGCGAGGATAATACAGGGTAAAATAGAGAAAACGAGAACCAGTGACAGGGAGCAAAATAGAGATGAACAAGGAAGAGAAATTGAACACAAGAAAGCATTGGCAAAAATCATGCAACGGGAATGTTCAGATGTGGGAGGAAAGATGGATTCTGTGGGAACTCTTAATTGAAAGCTTAGAAAGTCAAATTTATAGGTAAATGGAAGATAACATTTAAATGTATTCAGGAAGAGGCAGAGAGGAAGAACCAGGCGTTAGGTGAAGCATGAACATGAATACAATAGGGGTATATAAATTAAGATGTATATGGATACAATAGGTATATAAATTAAGATATATATGGTGGGGGATATAAAGAAGTATATGGATACAGTGGGGATATAAATTTAAGATGCTTATGGATATAGTGGGGGATATAAATTTAAGATGTATATGAATATAGTGGGGATATTAATTAAGATGTATATGGATACAGTGGAGGATATAAATTAATTAAAAACGCATTTATGTCTCTTCGAAAATAAATTTTATTTTAAATAATCTGACCGAATTCTATTTTCAATAATCTGACAATTTTATTTTCAATAATCTGAGTTTTATTTTCAATAATTTGACAATTTTATTTTCAATCTGACAGAATTTTAGTTTGAATAATCTTACCCACATTTAATATGACCCGCTTGTGAAGTAGCCTAAATTCCACATTTGTAAAGCAAATTCTCTCTAAAAGCCAGAATAAATACTACGATAACACAAGGATAGTGATTTGCAAATTAATATGTTCATTTGTGAGCAAATAACTATGTTGTTAATACTTAACAAGGGAGGTCTTGGTGAGTGCCAGCATAAACAACGACCCCAGGATGGCAACACAGGCAACAACATTGTCCTAGTGCCAAGTTTTATTTTATGAATTACTACTTACTAGAGCAGTTTCTCTTCTTTTGTTTTGTTTTCCTGCCAGAAATGCACGAATGTTATTTACGGGGTAGTGTGTGTCTGGAATGAGGGGGAAGGTTAGGTAAGGCTTGTCAGGAAAGAGGGTAAGTGTTTCCTGACGCGGGTCTTAGTCATATGATGACCCGCAGCTGGAGCTTTTGGTCATCTGACTGATGCCTTTCACTGGCTTACCGGCCCACCCCATTAAAAATTATTGTTATGATTTTAACCATTATTAAAGAGGGGAAGAAGACCCTGTTAATTAGGGGGCGTGTAATTTATGTTCTATATTGGCAGCTTGGAGATGGCCAGGATGTTGTAGTTTTTAGTATACGTGCAAGCACAGTGTATAAACACCATGAGGTGTATATTAGTGTATATATACCAGGAAGTGTGTAGTAGTGTATATACACCAGGAGTTCATTAGTGTATATACACTGAAATTTACTTTTAAACTAATTTTAGGAATTAATGTATATTTGACGCATAAACACACACACACACACACACACACACACACCCGGGGCCAGGAGCTGAGTCTCGACCCCTGCAACCACAATT
>NC_069453.1:24276838-24359338 GCF_026875155.1 Cherax quadricarinatus
ATATCTGCTCCTCGTGGGAATTATAACTACCCCTAGTGGGTATGTAAGTATATCTACCCTCGTGGCAGTGTTGGTATTTCCCCTTGTGGGGATTCAAGTATATTTGTTTATCATGGGTATGCAGGTATATCCGTCCCATAGTGGGAATATTTGTGTATCTGCCACTTTATGGAAATGTTGGTATATCTACTCGTAGGAAAAAGGTTCACTAGTTTTGCAAGGTCAGGGTCACATAGTTTACCGTATACGTGACCGCAACATTGTCATAACGCCTCTGTCGGACACACGATGTTCTGCTATCAGATGCATGATGCTTCCCTGCTGCATGTACGCTGCTCCAAGCCCCCGCTGTAGGACGTACGATGCTTTCGTTGTTGTGCGTACAATACTTCTTCCCGGTGCAGGGCGTACGGTGATCTCCCGCTGCTGGACGCACGATGCTCTCTACGCTGCCTGACGTACTAGGGTTGCCCGCTGCCGGACACAGTAGGCCTGAGTAGGGTAACTAGCTGCCGGACACACCATACTTCCCCTTTGCTGGACGTGCAGTATTTCCTATTGTCAGACGTTTATGTTCTCTGCTCTCAAATGTGCGATGCATATTTACTGTCACAATTACTATAATAATCTGCTACGAAATGTACGGCGTACGATACTTTGTTGACGGACATGTGATATATCCTGCCAGACGTGCCATGTTCCTGATGTCAGACATGTTCTTCCTATTGTCAGGCCTACGATGTTCGCCCTACTGTCAGACGTACGATGTTTCCCCTGCCAGATGTAGTGTTCCCTTGTCGGACGAACGATGCTCCGTCAGGCATATCGGGTGTTATTCCTAAAAACTTGTACATATCATCATCATACTTATTGTTGACGTGAGCGTCTCAACATTCTGAGAAGCAAGAAGCAAGAGCTTATTTTCTTGCTGGCCGGATGTTTGGTGTGTTAAAGGAAGGCTTGATGCTGGCACGTCCGCTATCTCATTCCTAGGAACACACCCATCACCCAGGAACCTACACACGCATCACTCAGGAAAGTACACACCCATCACCCAGGAACCTACACACGCATCACTCAGGAAAGTACACACCCATCACCCAGGAACCTACACACGCATCACTCAGGAAAGTACGCACGCATCACCCAGGAACCCTACATACGCATCACTTAGGAAAGTACACACGCACCACCCAGGAACCTACACAGCAACATGCGTATGCATCACCCAGTAACATCGCATCACCCACTAAGGTGGGCGTATCACCTATTAACGCAGGCACATATGTTGCTATGTATGATAATCTATGTAACTGTATTTGTGTATATCTGAATAAACTTACTTACTAATCGCCCACGAACATACATACGCATCATCTAGCAACCTACACACGTATCACCCAAGAATATACAGTATGTAAGCATCACCCAGTAACGCGGGCGCATCACCCAGTAACCTACACTTGAAATCACAGCCTCCAGTGAAGGTCAGGTTTATTGCCATGTTGCTGCTGCAAATGTTGCCTGCTCAGCCTACAAGTTAATAAATATAAAGTTGACGCAAGGTGAATTAATTTACAACCATCAACAGCTCTCTGGCAATAAAATACTACTGATAGCGCTTTGATTTCAACAGGAATACGTCTTTATGCAGTGAAAATCGCATATTTAGGAATCCTAAATATCGTACTCTCGACTCCCGTTGAGGATGGGGATATCGGGACACTTTTTTGCTGTGTAGAGCTTCATTAAGTTGTGACATGATAAAACTCTACACAGAGTGAAACGTGCCAGTAAAAGCTTGTTGGGCAGCCTGTCTTTCGTTTCACTCGCCTTTCTTGGTTGACACGTGAAAAATCTTCATGATGGTTGTATAAAACGATAAGAGCAGTGAGCACCCAACCAGCGCCAGCTTCCCAAGGTCTCCTCTGTCCTTAAGTAGCTACTCTGTCTTCTGTAGCAGCACTGTCATTCAATACTCCGCGATTAAATTCCATCTGAGCCGTTTATCAAGACACTTGCATTTTTGAACATAATTAATTACACCCGCAGTGTGCGGCTACATATTTCTGTGTTACATAGTGCGAACACCCGCAGTTTGCGGCTACACATTGTGTTATATAGTGGGAATACCCGCAGTTTTCTGTTACACTTTTCTGTGTTACAAAGTAGGAACACCCTCACTTTGCTACTTAGCTGTTGCATTTGAGCTACGTGGTGGGAACACATACGCCTACACTTTTTCTCTGTACGAGTGCTACATGCTGGCATCACCCCCAGTCTGCGCCTACGCTATTCTGATTTGAAAACTCGCAGTATGCGGCTACCCTATTATATATGATAGTTATATTATGGAAATAAAGGCTAACTTTGTTTCCCTGTCATATTCCATCACACAATGGCTGCATACAACCAGTAAGGAAACATGTCAGGCTAAGCTGAGAGATTTCAGTAAGGTGGTGATGATATGGTCAAGCGTTGCATTGTGTGGTCAGTAAGTAGAAAGGCCTGTTTTATTGGCTTCCTTCCAGCAGCACTGGAATTAGCTTTTTTTTAAAGGTGATTATCATTATTCAGGAGAATCTAGTACATACAAGGGTGCTGCAGTTAATAATACAGTAACTATGTACCATGGTGGAGTGGTTAACACACTGGCCTACGAGTTTTAGAATTCACTTGCCATGGGTTTGAACCACATCCGTTCTGTGATAGGATATATGTTGGTTTAGAAAGACGTAAGCAAACACTATGATATATTTATTAGAAAACGTTTCGATCCTGGGACCTTGATCACTTCTAACATACAGAGGTAGGAAGACATTATATATAGGCGGAGAGTGAGGTGTGAGTGACGCATGATGACCTGAAGAATGTCATGTTGGGATGAGGACTGGTGGATGATGAGATCATGTGACTCCTGTGTTGGTGGGTTGGTGGTGCTTGAGTATCATATATGTTAATGTTTTAGAAATAGAACGTAACACTGGAAACCACAACTTTTCTAAAACATTAACATACATGATACTCAAGCAGCACCAACCCAACAACACAGGAGTCACATGATCTCATCATCCACCAGTCCTCATCCCAACATGACATTCTTCAGGTCACCATGCGTCACTCACACCTCACTCTCCGCCTATATATAATGTCTTCCTACCTCTGTATGTTAGAAGTGATCAAGGTCCCAGGACCGAAACGTTTTCTAATAAATATGTCATAGTGTTTGCTTACTTGTCTTTCTAAACCAACTTGCCAGGATATATGAAGATAACATCCACACGTATATTTATAAATATCTTAAAATTAGTATATGCATGCAGTATTTTAACATATATACATGCGTATTTTTTTCTTAAACACATCGGCCGTTTGCCATAGAGGCAGAGTGACGCGAAAAAGAAGAAACACTCTTATTATCACTCACTCCATCACTGCCTTGCCAGAGGCATGCCGATACTGCAGTTCAAAAATTGCAACGTATCTCCATCCCTCCAGAGTGTAGGCACTGTACTTATACACATAACTGATAAACTTTGACACAAATAAATCCACGATGAGACGTTAAAGAAAAAAATATGGAATTTGTATTGTCAAGTTCTACCTGACCGTGAGGTCTCTCAGTCAACTGAAGAGGGCCTCAGCTTGAAGCCGAAATATCTTTGCTCTGTCCCCAGTGCCATTGACAAGTGTTTGTTACATCAGAACTTTCGTATTGACCCTGAAATTCATGATTACTTGTGTGTTTGGCCGGGTTTATCTTGTACCCATGGTACTAAATAAAGTAACGCCCTAGTGGGCAGATATGGGTAGTGAATAGTGGGTAAAGAGTAGGGTGTGAGTAGTGGGTAGGGTGCGAGTGTGGGTAGGGTGTGAGCTGTGGGTAGGGTGTGAGTAGTGGGTAGGGTGCGAGTGTGGGTAGTGGGGATGATCTGGCTGTAGTTGTTCGTTCAGGAGTGCATAATGCATTTAATCCTTTATTAATATATAATGAAATAAGAACACTGCTACGTTATTGAAAAGAAAAACACGGTGCTAGGTTAACGAAGATAAAAATACGGTGCTAGGTTAACGAAGATAAAAATACGGTGCTAGGTTAACGAAGATAAAAATACGGTGCTAGGTTAACGAAGATAAAAATACGGTGCTAGGTTAACGAAGATAAAAATACGGTGCTAGGTTAACGAAGATAAAAATACGGTGCTAGGTTAACGAAGATAAAAATACGGTGCTAGGTTAACGAAGATAAAAATACGGTGCTAGGTTAACGAAGATAAAAATACGGTGCTAGGTTAACGAAGATAAAAATACGGTGCTAGGTTAACGAAGATAAAAATACGGTGCTAGGTTAACGAAAACAAACACGGGGGTTAGGTAATAAAAATAATACGGTGCTAGGTTAATGAAAATAACACGGTGCTAGGTTAACGAAAACAGTAATACATGGGCTAGGTTAATAAAAATAACACGGCGCTAGGTTAATGAAAATAACATGGTGCTAGGTTAATGAAAATAACACTGTGCTATTGTTAATGGAAATAACACTGTCCTAGGTTAATAAAAATAACTGCTAGGTACAGTAATACTGTGCTAGGTTAATAAAAAAACAACAACAACACTGCTAGGCTAATTAAACTTTGCTGTCTAGGCTATAGTTTCAACTGTCCAGTACAGGTTATTATTGGGATGTCTTGATGCCGATCTAAGACTCTTGATCAAAGGAATCTGAGCTACCCTTACCCCTCCTTGGATCAAACACGTGTAACCCCTACCGCTACAGCTCGTCGCCATGGTGATAACGTTGATAAACTGCTTTAAGAATGCTGGGAGACCCGCCTTACCAACGTTTTCAGACGCATCCACAGAGTATCCAGGAACGTATGTAATGTACGCTGAAGGTTACCTCTAGGTTACTTGTAGGTTACCTCTAGGTTACTTGTAGTTTACCTCTAGGTTACTTGTAGGTTACCTTTAGGTTACTTGTAGGTTACCTCTAGGTTACTTGTAGTTTACCTTTAGATTACTTGTAGGTTACCTCTAGGTTACTTGTAGGTTACCTCTAGGTTACTTGGTAGGTTACCTTTAGGTTACTTGTAGGTTACCTTTAGGTTACTTGTAGGTTACCTCTAGGTTACTTGTAGTTTACCTCTAGGTTACTTGTAGGTTACCTTTAGGTTACTTGTAGGTTACCTCTAGGTTACTTGTAGGTTACCTTTAGGTTACCTCTAGGTTACTTGTAGGTTACCTCTAGGTTACTTGTAGGTTACCTGTAGGTTACTTGTAGGTTACCTTTAGGTTACTTGTAGGTTACCTCTAGGTTACTTGTAGCTTACCTTTAGGTTACTTGTAGGTTACCTCTAGGTTACTTGTAGTTTACTTCAACGTTACTTGTAGGTTACCTGTAGGTTACTTGTAGTTTACGTATAGGTTACTTGTAGGTTACCTTTAGGTTACTTGTAGGTTACCTCTAGGTTACTTGTAGTTTACTTCAACGTTACTTGTAGGTTACCTGTAGGTTACTTGTCGTTTACGTATAGGTTACTTGTAGGTTACCTTTAGGTTACTTGTAGGTTACCTCTAGGTTACTTGTAGTTTATGTATAGGTTACTTGTAGGTTACCACACTAGGCCCTCCTTGGTCACTCATCACAAGATTCCGTAGGACTGCACTAGTTACATAACCACGGTACACTTCACGAACGTTAATTAGTTCCCCGTCAATTACGTTAATGAATTACATTAAATTGAGCTGTACATTTCATTATGGTATAGCGCAAAATTACTTTGCATTGAAAATTGCAATAGTTGGTTAAACGTAGTTTTACCATGTGGATTACATAGCACAGAAGAGCACGTCTAGTCTTTCAGAATATATGTTTTTTTGCGTATGATACCTAGTTTATGTAATACTATATTGCTAACATGACGAAATGTCTAGACACATCCTTCACAGCTTCCTTGATCCGTGAAGATCCTCTGACAAAGGAATATATTTGTGACTCATGTGACCGCATCCACTTCATGTGTATTGTGCACTCTTGCTCAAGTCTGACCGATACGGATGTCACCAGTTTAGTTGCTAGCTAGCAACCGTCCAGGGAGATCCTATCTTCCTCTCATATGTTAAACATAGGTAGTAGGTTGGTAGATAGCAACCGTCCAGGGAGGTCCTATCTTCCTCTCATGTGTTAAACATAGGTAGTAGGTTTGTAGATAGCAACCGTCCAGGGAGGTACTACCTTCCTCTCATGTGTTAAACATAGGTAGTAGGTTGTTAGATAGCAACCGTCCAGGGAGGTCCTATCTTCATCTCGTGTGTTAAACATAGGTAGTAGGTTTGTAGATAGCAACCGTCCAGGGAGGTACTACCTTCCTCTCATGTGTTAAACATAGGTAGTAGGTTGGTAGATAGCAACCGTCCAGGGAGGTCCTATCTTCCTCTCATGTGTTAAACATAGGTAGTAGGTTTGTAGATAGCAACCGTCCAGGGAGGTACTACCTTCCTCCCATGTGTTAAACATAGGTAGTAGGTTGTTAGATAGCAACCGTCCAGGGAGGTCCTATCTTCATCTCGTGTGTTAAACATAGGTAGTAGGTTTGTAGATAGCAACCGTCCAGGGAGGTACTACCTTCCTCTCATGTGTTAAACATAGGTAGTAGGTTGGTAGATAGCAACCGTCCAGGGAGGTACTACCTTCCTCTCATGTGTTAAACATAGGTAGTAGGTTGGTAGATAGCAACCGTCCAGGGAGGTACTACCTTCCTCTCATGTGTTAAACATAGGTAGTAGGTTGTTAGATAGCAACCGTCCAGGGAGGTACTACCTTCCTCTCATGTGTTAAACATAGGTAGTAGGTTGGTAGATAGCAACCGTCCAGGGAGGTCCTATCTTCCTCTCATGTGTTAAACATAGGTAGTAGGTTGTTAGATAGCAACCGTCCAGGGAGGTCCTATCTTCATCTCATGTGTTAAACATAGGTAGTAGGTTGGTAGATAGCAACCGTCCAGGGAGGTCCTATCTTCATCTCATGTGTTAAACATAGGTAGTAGGTTGGTAGATAGCAACCGTCCAGGGAGGTACTACCTTCCTCTCATGTGTTAAACATAGGTAGTAGGTTGTTAGATAGCAACCGTCCAGGGAGGTCCTATCTTTATCTCGTGTGTTAAACATAGGTAGTAGGTTTGTAGATAGCAACCGTCCAGGGAGGTACTACCTTCCTCTCATGTGTTAAACATAGGTAGTAGGTTGGTAGATAGCAACCGTCCAGGGAGGTACTACCTTCCTCTCATGTGTTAAACATAGGTAGTAGGTTGGTAGATAGCTACCGTCCAGGGAGGTACTACCTTCCTCTCATGTGTTAAACATAGGTAGTAGGTTGTTAGATAGCAACCGTCCAGGGAGGTCCTATCTTCATCTCGTGTTAAACATAGGTAGTAGGTTGGTAGATAGCAACCGTCCAGGGAGGTCCTATCTTCATCTCATGTGTTAAACATAGGTAGTAGGTTGGTAGATAGCAACCGTCGTGGGAGGTCCTATCTTCATCTCATGTGTTAAACATAGGTAGTAGGTTGGTAGATAGCAACCGTCCAGGGAGGTACTACCTTCCTCTCATGTTAAACATAGGTAGTATTAGGTTGGTAGATAGCTACCGTCCAGGGAGATACTACCCTCCTTTCATGTGTACAACAGGTAGTAGGTTGGTAGATAGCAACCGTCCAGGGAGGTACTACCTTCCTCTCATGTGTTAAACATAGGTAGTAGTAGGTTGGTAGATAGCTACCGTCCAGGGAGATACTACCCTCCTTTCATGTGTACAACAGGTAGTAGGTTGGTAGAGAGCTACTGTCCCGGGAGGTACTACCTTCCTCTCAAATGGGTGTGTGACATGAAGACCTTTTAAATTGTTTTGCATTGATAGTATTGCTGATCTTTTTTATGCATCATGAATACGTAAAATAACAGGTAAATCTTACGAACGTCTACTTACATTCACTATACACACACTCCTTTACTTTCTTATGTGATTGTTAACAGCTGTTAATCTTGTAATATTTTCTTTCATCTTAAGTGGCCTGGTACCACTGAGACTGAGCCCTGGGGAAGATAATCTTCACAATCACTAGCTGATAACAATATAGTAAGTCCTCACTTAACGTCGTCGATAGGTTCTTGGAAACTGCGACCTTAAGTGAAATGACGTATAACGAAGCAAAATTTTGCAAAGGCTAATTGATATAAGTATCAGGGGGTGCACGATGCACCTTTAGCACTCACTGCAACGGTTAAATCAATGAATGAACGTTTGTGAAGTGAAGATTGTAAGGATCACTACCTACCACCACGCAGTTCAAAAACTAACGTGCAAACTCCAAACAGACAGTGGTCCCGGCCGGGAATCCATTTTTTTCCTAAACGTTTTAACGAAACGACGTTAAGTGAGGACTTAGTGTACCTTCAATCCCCACTCTATTATATTCATAGGGGAAGCACTGAACCCGCGCAGATCAGAGTGCTTGGGGAATAGAAGGTAATCAGGTTTGATCCGAGAAAGGGGGGATACTTCTGCTTGGATCAAGAGTTGTTCATCAGTATCATGACATCCTACTTGATCTCGAGTCAAAGTTCTTTTTTGTAGTTACGAAATTAATGACCCATGAGATGATAATAACACGATTACAGATTACAGAACGGTTGGCATTTGAACCATGGCGAGTGAGTCATACAACAGCTGGTCCAGTGGTTAACACACTGACCTGAGAGTTTTAGCACACGCCTGCCATGAGTTCGATCCACGCTGTGGGATTTATATATATATATATATATATATATATATATATATATTATATATATATATATATATATATTATATATATATATTATATATATATATATATATATATATATATAATATCGTGGAGAATAGGTAAAACTTGCTATTTTGGCTTAAATAGCATTGCTGTTCTTGCTGAATAAGGCAAGCAAAAATTTGTATATGCAGTAATTTAACAAAAATCTTAAGTAGTAGGTTGGTAGACAGCAACCACCTAGGAAGGTACTACCGTCCTGCCAAATGAGTGTAAAACGAAAGCCTGTAATTGTTTTACATGATGGTAGGATTGCTGGTGTCTGTCTGTCTGTCTCCTAAAATACAAGATTTAAGGTACGTCTTGCTACTTCTACTTACACTTAGGTCACACTACACATGCATGTACACTTTTATGTATACACACTCATCTGAATTTTCTTTGATTTTATCTTAATAGTTCTTGTTCTTATTGCTTTTCCTTTTATATCCATGGGGAAGTGGAATAAGAATCTTTCCTCCGTAAGCCATGCGTGTTGTAAAAGTCAACTAAAATGCCGGGAACAATGGACTAGTAACCCCTTTTCCCGTAGAGCTTACTAAAAAGAAAAAGAAGAAAAACCATCAAAGTGGGATGTTTGAATGTGCATGGATGTTGTGCAAATGATAAGAGATGATTGTGGATGCTATGAATGAGAAGAAGCTGGATGTCCTGGCTTTAAGTGAAACAAAGCTGAAGGGGGTGGGAGAGTTTCAGTGGGGAGAAACAAATGGGATTAGGTCAGGGGTTTCAAATAGAGTTAGAGCTAAAGAAGGAGTAGCAATAATGTTGAAGGATAAGTTATGGCAGGAAAAGAGGGAATATGAATGTATTAATTCAAGGATTATATGGAGTAAAATAAGGGTTGGATGTGAAAAGTGGGTTATAGTAAGCGTATATGCACCTGGAGAAGAGAGAAGTGTAGAGAAGAGAGAGAGATTTTGGGAAATGTTGAGTGCTTGGGGAGTTTTGAACGAAGTGTGAGAGTACTTGTGGTTGGGAATTTCAATGCTAAAGTGGGTAAAAATATTGTGGAGGGAGTAGTAGGTAAATTTGGGGTGCCAGGGGTAAATGAAAATGGGGAGCCTTTAATTGAGCTATGTGTAGAAAGAGATTTGGTAATAGGTAATACATATTTTATGAAAAAGAGGATAAATGAGTATACAAGGTATGATATAGCACGTAATGAAAGTAGTTTGTTAGATTATGTATTGGTGGATAAAAGGTTGATGGGTAGGCTTCAGTATGTACATATTTATAGAGGGGCAACTGATATATCGGATCATTATTTAGTTGTAGCTACCGTTAGAGTAAGAGGCAGAAGGGACAATAGGAAAATGGCAACAAGTTAGAGAGAGGTGAAAGTATATAAGCTAAGGGAGGAGGAAGTTAGGGTGAGATATAAGCAAATATTGGCAGAAAGGCGGGCTACTGCAAGTATGAGTAGTGGGGGCTTTGAAGAGTGTTGGAATAGTTTTAAAAATGCAGTATTAGAATGTAGGGCAGAAATTTGTGGCTATAGGAGGGTGGGTGCAGGAGGAAAGAGGAGTGATTGGTGGAATGATGAAGTAAAGGGTGTGATAAAAGAAAAAGGTAGCTTATGAGAGTTTCTTACAAAGCAGATGTATTATAAGAAGAGCAGAGTATATGGATAGTAAAAGAAAGGTGAAGAGAGTGCAAAAGGAGAGCAGATGATAGAGTAGGAGAGGCACTGTCAAGAAATTTTCATGAAAAAAAATTTTGGAGTCAGATAAACAAGTCAAGAAAGCCTAGGGAACGAATGGATTTGTCAGCTAAATACAGAGTAGGGGAGTTAGTAGATGGGGAGACGGAGGTATTGGGCAAATGGCGGGAATATTTTGAGGAACTTTTAAATGTCGATGAAGACAGGGGGGCGGTAATTTCATGCACTGGCCAAGGAGGTATTCCATGTTTTAGGAGTGAAGAGCAGGCTGTGAGTGTGGGGAAGGTGCGTGAGGCATTATGTACAATGAAAGGGGGTAAAGCAGCTGAAACTGACGGGATCATGACAGAAATGTTACAAGCAGGGGGGGATATAGTGTTGGAGTGGTTGGTATTTTTGTTTAATAAATGTATGAAAGAGGGGAAGGTACCTAGAGATTGGCGGAGAGCATGTATAGTCCCTTTATTTAAAGGGAAGGGGTACAAAAGAGACTAAAACTTATAGAGGAATAAGTTTACTGAGTATACCAGGAAAAGTGTATGGTAGGGTTATTATTGAGAGAATTAGAGGTAAGACAGAATGTAGGAATTGCGGATGAGCAAGGAGGATTTAGAGTGGGTAGGGGATGTGTAGATCAAGTGTTTACATTGAAGCATATATGTGAACAATATTTAGATAAAGGTAGGGAAGTTTTTATTGCATTTATGGATTTAGAAAAGGCATATGATAGAGTGGATAGGGGAGCAATGTGGCAGATGTTGCAAGTATATGGAATAGGTGGTAAGTTACTAAATGCTGTAAAGAGTTTTTATGAGGATAGTGAGGCTCAGGTTAGGGTGTGTAGAAGAGAGGGAGAATACTTCCCGGTAAAAGTAGGTCTTAGACAGGGATGTGTAATGTCACCATGGTTGTTTAATGTATTTATAGATGGGATTGTAAAAGAAGTAAATGATAGGGTGTTGGGGAGAGGGGTGGGATTAAATTATGGGGAATCAAATACAAAATGGGAGTTGACACAGTTTCTCTTTGCTGATGATACTGTGCTTGTGTGAGATTCTAAAGAAAAGTCGCAAAGGTTAGTGGATGAATTTAGGAGAGTGTATAAAAGTAGAAAGTTGAAAGTGAACATAGATAAGAGTAAGGTGATGAGGATATCAAATGATTTAGATAAAGAAAAAATGGATATCACATTGGAGGGAGGGGGTATGGAAGAAGTGAATGTTTTCAGATACTTGAGAGTGGACGTATCAGAAGATGGGTTTATGAAGGATGAGGTTAACCATAGAATTGATGAAGGAAAAAAGGTGAGTGGTGCGTTGAGGTATATGTGGAGACAAAAAATGTTATCTATGGCGGCAAAGAAGGGAATGATGAAAGTATAGTAGTACCAACACTCTTATATGGATGTGAAGCTTGGGTTGTAAATGTTGCAGCGAGGAGACGGTTGGAGGCAGTGGAGATGTCCTGTCTAAAGGCAATGAGTGGTGTTAATATTATGCGGAAAATTCGGAGTTTGGAAATTAGGAGAAGGTGTGGAGTTAATAAAAGTATTAGTCAGAGAGCTGAAGAAGGGTTGTTGAGGTGGTTTGGTCATTTAGAGAGAATGGATCAAAGTAGAATGACATGGAGAGCGTATAAATCTGTAGGGAAAGGAAGGCGGGGTAGGGGGCGTCCTCGAAAAGGTTGGATGGAGGGGGTAAAGGTTTTGTGGGCGAGGGGATTGGACTTCCAGCAAGCGTGCGTGAATGTGTTAGATAGGAATGATTGGAGGCGAATGGTTTTTGGAACTTGACGAGCTGTTGAAGTGTGAGCAGAGTAATATTTAGTGAAGGGATTCAGGGAAACCGGTTATTTTTATATAACCGGACTTGAGTCCTGGAAATGGGAAGTACAATGCCTGCACTCTCAAGGAGGGGTTCGGGATATTAGCAGTTTGGAGGGATATATTGTGTATTTTTATACGTATATACTTCTAAACTGTTGTATCTGGGCACTTCTGCAATGACAGTGATTATGTATGAGTGAGGTGAAAGTGTTGAATGATGATGAAAGTATTTTCTTTCTTTTTGGGTCACCCTGCCTCGGTGGGAGACTTCCGACTTGTTTAATATATATATATATATATATATATATATATATATATATATATATATATATATATATATATAAAACACTGATCTCTGGCTGAAGGAGACTCGAACCTACGAACCTTAGGACAAGGTACGCAGTGCTTTACCAATCTACCCACACTGGACCAATACCTTGGCGTGTAGCATGCGCTACACGTTTTGATCCAAGGCAGCCAGCTTTCAGGGAGAAGGCTTACAGCTTTTCATCTCATCCCCTGCATGCATCAGCCTTACTAGAGATTTGAACAATGCAAGGAATTCGCGAGAGCATGCGAAATATACACAAACACTGATCTCTGGCTGAAGGAGACTCGAACCTACGAACCTTAGGACAAGGTACGCAGTGCTTTACCAATCTACCCACACTGGACCAATACCTTGGCGTGTAGCATGCGCTACACGTTTTGATCCAAGGCAGCCAGCTTTCAGGGAGAAGGCTTACAGCTTTTCATCTCATCCCCTGCATGCATCAGCCTTACTAAGATAAGATAAGATAAGATTTCGTTCGGATTTTTAACCCCGGAGGGTTAGCCACCCAGGATAACCCAAGAAAGTCAGTGCGTCATCGAGGACTGTCTAACTTATTTCCATTGGGGTCCTTAATCTTGTCCCCCAGGATGCGACCCACACCAGTCGACTAACACCCAGGTACCTATTTGCTGCTAGGTGAACAGGACAACAGGTGTAAGGAAACGTGTCGAAATGTTTCCACCCGCCGGGAATCGAACCCGGGCTCTCCGTGTGTGAAGCGGGAGCTTTAGCCACCAGGCCACCAATGCAAGGAATTCGCGAGAGCATGCGAAATATACACAAACACTGATCTCTGGCTGAAGGAGACTCGAACCTACGAACCTTAGGACAAGGTACGCAGTGCTTTACCAATCTACCCACACTGGACCAATACCTTGGCGTGTAGCATGCGCTACACGTTTTGATCCAAGGCAGCCAGCTTTCAGGGAGAAGGCTTACAGCTTTTCATCTCATCCCCTGCATGCATCAGCCTTACTAGAGATTTGAACAATGCAAGGAATTCGCGAGAGCATGCGAAATATACACAAACACTGATCTCTGGCTGAAGGAGACTCGAACCTACGAACCTTAGGACAAGGTACGCAGTGCTTTACCAATCTACCCACACTGGACCAATACCTTGGCGTGTAGCATGCGCTACACGTTTTGATCCAAGGCAGCCAGCTTTCAGGGAGAAGGCTTACAGCTTTTCATCTCATCCCCTGCATGCATCAGCCTTACTAGAGATTTGAACAATGCAAGGAATTCGCGAGAGCATGCGAAATATACACAAACACTGATCTCTGGCTGAAGGAGACTCGAACCTACGAACCTTAGGACAAGGTACCTGCGTACCTTGTCCTAAGGAAACTTTACTTTTATGGCAGTTTAGCTGGTTTATAGATCTTCTAAAACTACGACACTTATTACAAACCATGACACTCAAATATGATAAACCATGACAGTCACACATGATAAACCACGGCACTCATACATGATAAACCACGATAAACTCATGATAAACCACGACACTCACGCATAATAAACCACGACACTTATGATAGACCACGATAGTCACGCATGATAAACTACGACACATGATAAACCACGACACTCAAGTATGATGAACCACGACACTCATACATGATAAACCACGATACACATGATAAACGACGACACTCACGCATAATGAACCACATTTATGATAAACCACGATACTCACACATGATAAACCACAACACTTACACATCAGTAATATATTCATCTCTTTAAGATAACATTTAAAACACTAATAAAAATATATACAGTATAATCTCATTGAAATATATTGATGGTGGGAGAACAGGTAGAGCCGGAACTACGAGAGAGAGAGAGAGAGTGAGAGAGCTCAACAAGACGACCCGGCATGAAGAGAGATCTCTTACAAGGCACACCACACACTAACTCCCTCCTGATCACCCGCACCTTGGTAATCCTATCGCTTACACTGTGCACCTTACTTGATCAAATTATCCTTTATCGTCTCATGAGGGCCTCGATTCAGTAGGTTTGGCGAGCAGGTTAGAGATGACGGGGCAACAAGCGGGGTTGCACTTAAGTGTCTTCTGGATGGCTACACTTGGCGCGCACGGGCTCCCACAGGCGCCACCGTGTCTTTACCTCAATGTCTCTCCTCTCCCCAGTTCTCTCACCAAATTATCCACCATATCGTCCTTATTTATAGTATAATCAGTGTGGAATTTGAAGTTCGGTAGTGTGTTGAAGTGGCTGGCGTCTCCTGGACGAGATGTTTATTTTGATATCTAGGAGTGTTTAGTGTTAAGTTGGATCCCGCCCCTCTTCATAAAGTACTCCCTTCTCTACCTCTTGATTGGTTGATGCACCCTGACGTCACGGCTTACCAAGAATGAAAGGCAATATTACTGCATTGTAGTATGTGTCTGATAACTGTTGTAGTATGTGTCTGATAACTGTTGTAGTATGTGTCTGATAACTGTTGTAGTATGTGTCTAATAATGTTGTAGTATGTGTCTGATAACTGTTGTAGTATGTGTCTAATAATGTTGTAGTATGTGTCTGATAAATGTGTTGATAACCAGTCGTCTAACTCCCAGGTATCCATTTTATACAGATGGGGAACATAGATAACCGGTGTAAGGAAACACGCCTAATGTTTCTACCCTCGCTGGGAATCGAACCCAGACACTCGCCGTGTGAAGCGAGAGCGTTAGCCACCAGGCCACAGGGAAGTCTGAATAAATGAAGAATGGGTATTATTGCAAACCGCTGTATTAGCGAAACGCCGTAAAGCGGAGCCTGCCTGTCCAGCCTTGTATTAGGTTTAATTATAAGTACTTGTGACAGTTATGATGTAAATGATTTAGAAAACCGACAGGTTGAAGACTTGGAAATTTTTGTAATATTTGGGAATCTTTATTGTTTTCCTCAGTCCGATACAGAGATGAATAGTAGAAGATGAGAAGTTTAAGGTAATCAGTCTCTCAGTCTGGAGTCAATGTGTTCAGTCTCTGAGTCAAGACTGATTGATGGACTGAACACATCAACTCCAGGCTGAGGGACTGATTGCTTCAAACTCCTTCTCATCTTCGACTATTCATCTTTGTACCGGACTGAGGAAGTCACTTGTTGGCTAAACATTTCCACAATAAAGATTCCCAAATGTTGCAGAAGTGTCTTAATTCTTGAGTTTCTTAAGCTTGGTGTATATACACAGTTATATAATTAAACGTAGCGTGAGTGTAGTCAATGTTATAACTGCTGTCTCAACATTATGGAGGTTGACTGTCTACTTATAACTACCTCATCAACATTATGGAGGTTGACTGTCTACTTATAACTTCCTTCTCAACATTATGGAGGTTGACTGTGTACTTATAACTTCCTTCTCAACATTATGGAGGTTGACTGTGTACTTATAACTTCCTTCTCAACATTATGGAGGTTGACTGTGTACTTATAACTTCCTTCTCAACATTATGGGGGTTGACTGTCTACTTATAACTTCCTTCTCAACATTATGGGGGTTGACTGTGTACTTATAACTTCCTTCCCAACATTATGGTGGTTGACTGTGTACTTATAACTTCCTTCTCAACATTATGGAGGTTGACTGTCTACTTATAACTTCCTTCTCAACATTATGGGGGTTGACTGTCTACTTATAACTTCCTTCTCAACATTATGGAGGTTGACTGTGTACTTATAACTTCCTTCCCAACATTATGGTGGTTGACTGTGTACTTATAACTTCCTTCTCAACATTATGGAGGTTGACTGTCTACTTATAACTTCCTTCTCAACATTATGGAGGTTGACTGTACTTATAACTTCCTTCTCAACATTATGAGGGTTGACTGTCTACTTATAACTTCCTCTTCAACATTATGGGGGTTGACTGTGTACTTATAACTTCCTTCTCAACATTATGGAGGTTGACTGTCTACTTATAACTTCCTTCTCAACATTATGGAGGTTGACTGTGTACTTATAACTTCCTTCTCAACACTATGGAGGTTGACTGTCTACTTATAACTTCCTTCTCAACATTATGGAGGTTGACTGTGTACTTATAACTTCCTTCTCAACATTATGGGGGGTTGACTGTCTACTTATAACTTCCTTCTGAACATTATGGAGGTTGACTGTGTACTTATAACTTCCTCTTCAACATTATGGGGGTTGACTGTCTACTTATAACTTCCTTCTCAACATTATGGAGGTTGACTGTCTACTTATAACTTCCTCCTCAACATTATGGAGGTTGACTGTCTACTTATAACTTCCTTCTCAACATTATGGAGGTTGACTGTGTACTTATAACTTCCTTCTCAAAATTATGGGGGTTGACTGTCTACTTATAACTTCCTTCTCAACATTATGGGGGTTGACTTATAACTTCCTTCTCAACATTATGGAGGTTGACTGTCTACTTATAACTTCCTCGTCAACATTATGGAGGTTGACTGTCTACTTATAACTTCCTCCTCAACATTATGGAGGTTGACTGTCTACTTATAACTTCCTCGTCAACATTATGGGGGTTGACTGTCTACTTATAACTTCCTCCTCAACATTATGGAGGTTGACTGTCTACTTATAACTTCCTCGTCAACATTATGGAGGTTGACTGTCTATAAATAACAAAAAGGCACAATACCGTGACTGGAACGATACTCAAATAACCCGCACATAAAAGAGAGAAGCTTACGACGACGTTTCGGCCCGACTTTGTCAATGGTCCAAGTCGGCCCGAAACGTCGTCGTAAGCTTCTCTCTTTTATGTGCGGGTTATTTGTGTTGACTGTCTACTTATAACTTCCTCCTCAACATTATGGAGGTTGACTGTCTACTTATAACTTCCTCCTCAACATTATGGAGGTTGACTGTCTACTTATAACTTCCTCCTCAACATTATGGAGGTTGACTGTCTACTTATAACTTCCTTCTCAACATTATGGGGGTTGACTGTCTACTTATAACTTCCTTCTCAACATTATGGGGGTTGACTGTCTACTTATAACTTCCTTCTCAACATTATGGGGGTTGACTGTCTACTTATAACTTCCTCCTCAACATTATGGAGGGTGACTGTCTACTTATAACTTCCTTCTCAACATTATGGGGGTTGACTGTCTACTTATAACTTCCTTCTCAACATTATGGGGGTTGACTGTCTACTTATAACTTCCTCCTCAACATTATGGAGGGTGACTGTCTACTTATAACTTCCTTCTCAACATTATGGGGGTTGACTGTCTACTTATAACTTCCTTCTCAACATTATGGAGGTTGACTGTGTACTTATAACTTCCTTCTCAACATTATGGGGGTTGACTGTCTACTTATAACTTCCTTCTCAACATTATGGAGGTTGACTGTCTACTTATAGCTTCCTCCTCAACATTATGGGGGTTGACTGTCTACTTATAACTTCCTTCTCAACATTATGGAGGTTGACTGTGTACTTATAACTTCCTCCTCAACATTATGGAGGTTGACTGTCTACTTATAACTTCCTTCTCAACATTATGGAGGTTGACTGTGTACTTATAACTTCCTCCTCAACATTATGGAGGTTGACTGTCTACTTATAACTTCCTTCTCAACATTATGGGGGTTGACTGTCTATTTATAACTTCCTTCTCAACATTATAGTGGTTGACTGTCTACTTATAACTTCCTCCTCAACATTATGGGGGTTGACTGTCTACTTATAACTTCCTCCTTAACATTATGGGGATTGGCTGTCTACTTATAACTTCCTTCTCAACATTATGGGGGTTGACTGTCTACTTATAACTTCCTCCTTAACATTATGGGGATTGGCTGTCTACTTATAACTTCCTCCTCAACATTATGGGGGTTGACTGTCTACTTATAACTTCCTCCTCAACATTATGAGGATTGGCTGTCTACTTATCACTTCCTCCTCAACATTATGGGGGTTAACTGTCTACTTATAACTTCCTCCTCAACATTATGGGGGTTGACTGTCTACTTATAACTTCCTCCTCAACATTATGCGGATTGGCTGTCTACTTATAACTTCCTCCTCAACATTATGGGGGTTGACTGTCTACTTATAACTTCCTCCTCAACATTATGGGGGGTTGACTGTCTACTTATAACTTCCTACTCAACATTATGGGGATTGGCTGTCTACTTATAACTTCCTCCTCAACATTATGGGGGTTGACTGTCTACTTATAACTTCCTCCTCAACATTATGGGGATTAACTGTTTACTTATAACTTCCTCCTCAACATTATGGAGGTTGACTGTCTACTTATAACTTCCTCCTCAACATTATGGGGGTCGACTGTCTACTTATAACTTCCTCCTCAACATTATGGGGGTTGACTGTCTACTTATAACTTCCTCCTCAACATTATAGTGGTTGACTGTCTACTTATAACTTCCTCATCAACATTATGGGGATTGGCTGTCTACTTATAACTTCCTCCTCAACATTATGGGGGTTGACTGTACATATAACTTCCTCCTCAACATTATGGGGATTGGCTGTCTACTTATAACTTCCTCCTCAACATTATGGGGGTTGACTGTCTACTTATAACTTCCTCCTCAACATTATGGGGGTTGACTCTCTACTTATAACTTCCTCCTCAACATTATAAGGATTGGCTGTCTACTTATAACTTCCTCCTCAACATTATAGGGGTTGACTGTCCACTTATAACTTCCTCCTCAACATTATGGGGGTTGACTGTCTGCTTATAACTTCCTCCTCAACATTATGAGGATTGGCTGTCTACTTATAACTTCCTCCTCAACATTATGGGGGTTGACTGTCTACTTATAACTTCCTCCTCAACATTATGGGGGTTGACTGTCTACTTATAACTTCCTCCTCAACATTATGGGGGTTGACTGTCTACTTATAACTTCCTCCTCAACATTATGGGGGTTGACTGTCTACTTATAACTTCCTCCTCAACATTATGGGGGTTGACTGTGTACATATAACTTCCTCCTCAATATTATGGGGATTGGCTGTCTACTTATAACTTCCTCCTCAACATTATGGGGGTTGAATGTCTATTTATAAACTCCTGAACACTATGGGGTTGACTACTTTGAACCTCCTCCCTGAGATCATTGCCCTCGTCAAATACTCTGTAAAGAAATATTTCCCTCGAACGTTTTCGCTATTGTGTGATCTTATACTTGTCTGTGTTCCTTGCAAGAAAGAATTTCCGAACTGGTGTGTGGTAGCTCTCGTGAAGGTATCATTGCTTATTATGTAACCTTTCCACCTCCTCTCTCCTAACAATAGCTTGTTTACTTAGGGTCTTCATAGTTCACGGTATTGTGACCCTTTCCTGCCACACATTTCCTCCCTGCAATCCATTTTGTTTTATATCTGGGAACTTTAATGTTTTGATTGTATATGTATGTGGCTGTGGACTCCACACTCACCCCCGCCCCTGCAAGGTAAACACAGAGTCGGCAGTTACCAGTGATGATGTCTTCCCTCCTGACAGGCATTCTTACTCTTCTTCATTAATATTACGCTTGGAATTTCATTATTCTTTCACATTGGTTGTTTTGCATATTCTTAAATCACTTTTTTACTGTGATCTTATTGCATATTATATATATATATAAATATTTATATATATATATATATATATATATATATATATATATATATATATATATATATATATATATATATATATATATATATATATATATATATATATATACATATATATATATACATATATATATATATATATACATATATATATATATATATATATATATATATATAATATATATATATATATATATATATATATATATATATATATATATATATATATATATATATATATATATATATATATATATGTGTGTGTGTGTGTGTAGCCAACCATGAAAAGAAGACAGTGTATCCGGGCTAGGACAAGGGGACTGTGTGGCCAGCTAGGACAAAGGGAATTGTGTGGCCAGCTAGGACAAGGGGGCAATGTGACCACCTAGGACAAAGAGACAGTGTAGCCAACTAGGAAAAGGGGACAGTGTAGCCAGCTAGGACAAAGGGTCAGTGTAGCCAGCTAGGATAATGGGACAGTGTAGCCAGCTAGGACGAGGAGATAGTGTAACCAGCTAGGGCAAAGAAGCAGTGTAGCCAGCTAGGACAAGGGGACTGTGTGGCCAGCTAGGACAAGGGGACAGTGGAGCCAGCTAGGACAAGGAGACAGTGTAGCCATCTAGGACAAAGGGTCAGTGTAGCCAGCTAGGACAAGGGGACAGTGGAGCCAGCTAGGACAAGGAGACAGTGTAGCCAGCTAGGACAAGGGGATTGTGTAGCCAGCTAGGACAAAGAGACAGTATAGCCAGCTAGGACAAAGAGACAGTATAGCCAGCTAGGACAAAGACAGTATAGCCAGCTAGGACAAAGAGACAGTATAGCCAGCTAGGACAAAGAGACAGTATAGCCAGCTACGACAAAGACAGTATAGCCAGCTAGGACAAAGAGACAGTATAGCCAGCTAGGACAAAGAGGCTTTGTCACGTCCCAGGATCTGTCATCTTAGGAATTTATGTGTGCTGGAATTTGGTAAGAGGTCCGCCCGCATTGGTAATACTGCCCTATTGTCGACGTGACCATCTCGGTGTGTGGCTGGGTGCTAGGAGAGGCGCTAGAAACACAATGCTTGATGCTGAGATTGCTAGGAAGAACTATAGACGGTACCTATAACCCCAAGAGGGTTACCTATAACCCCAGGAGGATTACCTGTAACCCCAGGAGGGTTACCAGTAACCCCAAGTTGGTTACCTGTAACCCCAGGATAGTTACCTGTAACCCCAGGAGGGTTACCTGTAACCCCAAGTTGGTTACCTGTAACCCCAGGAGGGTTACCTGTAACCCCAAGTTGGTTACCTGTAACCCCAGGAGGGTTATCTGTAACCCCAGGAGGGCTATCTGTAACCCCAAGTTGGTTACCTGTAACCCCAGGATGGTTACCTGCACCCCAGGAGGGTTACCTGTAACCCCAGGATGGTTACCTGTAACCCCAGAAGGGTTACCTGTAACCCCAGGATGGTTACCTGTAACCCCATGATGGTTACCTGTAACCCCAAGTTGGTTACATGTTACCCCAGGAGGGTTACCTGTAACCCCAGGAGGGTTACCTGTAACCCCAAGTTGGTTACATGTAACTCCAGGATGGTTACCTGTAACCCCAGGAGGGTTACGTGTAACCCAACTTGGTTACCTGTAACTCCAGGATGGTTACCTGTAACCCCAAAAGGGTTGCCTGTAATCCCAGGGGGGTTGCCTGTAACCCCATGATGGGTTACCTGTAATCCCAGGAGGGTACCTGTAATCCCAAGTTGGTTACCTGTAACCCCAAGTTGGTTACCTGTAACCCCAGGATGGTTACCTGTAACCCCATGATAGTTACCTGTAACCTCAAGTTGGTTACCTGTAACCCCAAGTTGGTTACCTGTAACCCCATGATGGTTACCTGTAACCTCAAGTTGGTTGCCTGTAACCCCAGGAGGGTTACCTGTAACCCCAAGATGGTTACCTGTAACCCCAGGATGGTTACCTGTAACTCCATGATGGTTACCTGTAACCCCAGGAGGGTACCTGTAACCCCAAGTTGGTTACCTGTAATCCCAAGTTGGTTAACTGTAATTCCAGGAGGGTTACCTGTAGCCCCATGATGGTTACCTGTAACCCCATGATGGTTAGCTGTAACCCCATGATGGTTACCTGTAACCCCAGGAGGGTTACCTGTAACCCCAAGTTGGTTACCTGTAACCCCATGATGTTTACCTGTAACCCCGTGATGGTTACCTGTAACCCCGTGATGGTTACCTGTAACCCCAGGAGGGTACCTGTAACCCCAAGTTAGTTACCTGTAACCCCAAGTTGGTTACCTGTAACCCCAGGAGGGTTACTTGTAACCCCATGATGGTTACCTGTAACCCCAGGAGGGTTACCTGTAACCCCAAGTTGGTTACCTGTAACCCCAGGAGGGTTACCTGTAACCCCAGGATGGTTACCTGTAACGCCATGATGGTTACCTGTAACCCCAGGAGGGTTACCTGTAACCCCAAGTTGGTTACCTGTAACCCCAGGAGGGTTACCTGTAACCCCAGGAGGGTTACTTGTAACCCCATGATGGTTACCTGTAACCCCAGGAGGGTTACCTGTAACCCCAAGTTGGTTACCTGTAACCCCAGGAGGGTACCTGTAACCTCAAGTTGGTTACCTGGAACCCCAAGTTGGTTGCCTGTAACCCCAGGAGGGTTACCTGTAACCCCAAGTTGGTTACCTGTAACTCCAGCAGGGTTACCTGTAACCCCAGGAGGGTTACCTGTAACCCCAGGAGGGTTACCTGTAACCCCAGGAGGGTTACCTGTAACCCCATGATGGTTACTTGTAACCCCAGGAGGGTACCTGTAACCCCAAGTTGGTTACCTGTAACCACAAGTTGGTTGCCTATAACCCCAGTAGAAGGTACCATTAACCCGAGTAGGGGGTACCAGTAACCCCAGGAGGGGGGTACATATAACCCCAATAAGGGGGTACGGAAAAACAAAATTCAAAATCCTGTGTCTGCCAAGTATTGTGGAGGAAATGGTTTTTGCTCTAATTGATTTGTTTATTTCACTAGTTTGTGTGTTTTACTTGTTTGTTTATTTTACTAGTTTGTGTGTTTTTCTAGTTTGTTTTGGTTAGTGTTGTCTTCCGTTGTCTGGTGAAGGCTTGGTACTGTCCTCTACTTAACTATGGGTTTTCTGTACGCACAACTAAATGTTACCCATCTCTGTGCATTGTGTCAAGCTTAAGTAAACATCATCTCTCAGTCCACAGCAGGATTCGAACCTGCACACTGCATCAAAGTACATAGTACTGACGCCACTCGGCCAGTCTGTAGCCGTGAGCTTTATCGTGCGAGTCCTGTGGCCCCACAGATCAAACTCACGCACTTACAATGTCACTACTTGGCAGGTATTTTCTCACACACATCGTTGAACACTTCAGTCAAGAGTCAGGAATGAAGTTGTTTTAGTTTAATATCTTTATGATGCACCTCGTACTCTTCGTGTAGGTGGTAGTCCAAAGATTACAGAGGTCCATAATGGGTCCAGGGACTGGACCGCTAAGTCCAGGGACGTGACCGCTAAGTCCAGGGACTGGACCGCTAAGTCCAGGGACGGGACCGCTAAGTCCAGGGACTGGACCGCTAAGTCCAGGGACGGGACCGCTAAGTCCAGGGACTGGACCGCTAAGTTCTGATAGCTTAAACAAGTCACAATGGTAATGAAGTATTTACATGTTTATGTCTGGAAATGAAGGCACAACCCAGGTGGACAAAGTACCAGGTCGACATAGTGAATGTTTGTGTATATGTAAACAACAAGTTAATGTTTGTGTATATGTAAACAACAAGTTAATGTTTGTGTATATGTAAACAACAAGTGAATGTTTGTGTCTATGTAAAAAACAAGTGAATGTTTGTGTATATGTAAACAACAAGTGAATGTTTGTGTCTATGTAAACAACAAGTGAATGTTTGTGTCTATGTAAAAAACAAGTGAATGTTTGTGTATATGTAAACAACAAGTGAATGTTTGTGTATATGTAAACAACAAGTGAATGTTTGTGTCTATGTAAACAACAAGTGAATGTTTGTGTATATGTAAACAAGTGAATGTTTGTGTATATGTAAACAAGTGAATGTTTGTGTATATGTAAACAACAAGTGAATGTTTGTGTATATGTAAACAACAAGTGAATGTTTGTGTATATGTAAACAAGTGAATGTTTGTGTATATGTAAACAAGTGAATGTTTGTGTATATGTAAACAACAAGTGAAATGTTTGTGTATATGTAAACAACAAGTGAATGTTTGTGTATATGTAAACAACAAGTTAATGTTTGTGTATATGTAAACAACAAGTGAATGTTTTGTGTATATGTAAACAACAAGTTAATGTTTGTGTATATGTAAACAACAAGTGAATGTTTGTGTATATGTAAACAACAAGTTAATGTTTGTGTATATGTAAACAACAAGTGAATGTTTGTGTATATGTAAACAACAAGTTAATGTTTGTGTATATGTAAACAACAAGTGAATGTTTGTGTATATGTAAACAACAAGTGAATGTTTGTGTCTATGTAAACAAGTGAATGTTTGTGTATATGTAAACAACAAGTTAATGTTTGTGTATATGTAAACAACAAGTGAATGTTTGTGTATATGTAAACAACAAGTGAATGTTTGTGTCTATGTAAACAAGTGAATGTTTGTGTATATGTAAACAACAAGTTAATGTTTGTGTATATGTAAACAACAAGTGAATGTTTGTGTATATGTAAACAACAAGTTAATGTTTGTGTATATGTAAACAACAAGTTAATGTTTGTGTATATGTAAACAACAAGTGAATCTTTGTGTATATGTAAACAACAAGTGAATGTTTGTGTATATGTAAACAACAAGTGAATGTTTGTGTATATGTAAACAACAAGTTAATGTTTGTGTATATGTAAACAACAAGTGAATGTTTGTGTATATGTAAACAACAAGTGAATGTTTGTGTATATGTAAACAACAAGTGAATGTTTGTGTATATGTAAACAACAAGTGAATGTTTGTGTATATGTAAACAACAAGTGAATGTTTGTGTATATGTAAACAACATGTGAATGTTTGTGTATATGTAAACAACAAGTGAATGTTTGTGTATATGTAAACAACATGTGAATGTTTGTGTATATGTAAACAAGTGAATGTGTATATGTAAACAACAAATGAATGTTTGTGTATATGTAAACAACAAGTGAATGTTTGTGTATATGTAAACAACAAGTGAATGTTTGTGTATATGTAAACAACAAGTGAATGTTTGTGTATATGTAAACAACAAGTGAATGTTTGTGTATATGTAAACAAGTGAATGTTTGTGTATATGTAAACAACAAGTTAATGTTTGTGTCTATGTAAACAAGTGAATGTTTGTGTATATGTAAACAACAAGTGAATGTTTGTGTATATGTAAACAAGTGAATGTTTGTATATGTAAACAACAAGTGAATGTTTGTGTATATGTAAACAAGTGAATGTTTGTGTATATGTAAACAACAAGTGAATGTTTGTGTATATGTAAACAACAAGTGAATGTTTGTGTCTATGTAAACAACAAGTTAATGTTTGTGTATATGTAAACAAGTGAATGTTTGTGTATATGTAAACAACAAGTGAATGTTTGTGTATATGTAAACAACAAGTTAATGTTTGTGTATATGTAAACAACAAGTGAATGTTTGTGTATATGTAAACAACAAGTGAATGTTTGTGTATATGTAAACAAGTGAATGTTTGTGTATATGTAAACAACAAGTGAATGTTTGTGTCTATGTAAACAACAAGTTAATGTTTGTGTATATGTAAACAACAAGTGAATGTTTGTGTATATGTAAACAAGTGAATGTTTGTGTATATGTAGACAAGTGAATGTTTGTGTATATGTAAACAACAAGTTAATGTTTGTGTATATGTAAACAAGTGAAAGTTTGTGTATATGTAAACAACAAGTTAATGTTTGTGTATATGTAAACAAGTGAATGTTTGTGTATATGTAAACAACAAGTGAATGTTTGTGTATATGTAAACAACAAGTTAATGTTTGTGTATATGTAAACAACAAGTGAATGTTTGTGTATATGTAAACAAGTGAATGTTTGTGTATATGTAAACAACAAGTGAATGTTTGTGTATATGTAAACAAGTGAAAGTTTGTGTATATGTAAACAACAAGTTAATGTTTGTGTATATGTAAACAAGTGAATGTTTGTGTATATGTAAACAACAAGTGAATGTTTGTGTATATGTAAACAACAAGTTAATGTTTGTGTATATGTAAACAACAAGTGAATGTTTGTGTATATGTAAACAAGTGAATGTTTGTGTATATGTAAACAACAAGTTAATGTTTGTGTATATGTAAACAACAAGTGAATGTTTGTGTCTATGTAAACAACAAGTGAATGTTTGTGTATATGTAAACAAGTGAATGTTTGTGTATATGTAAACAAGTGAATGTTTGTGTATATGTAAACAACAAGTGAATGTTTGTGTATATGTAAACAACAAGTTAATGTTTGTGTCTATGTAAACAACAAGTAAATGTTTGTGTATATGTAAACAACAAGTGAATGTTTGTGTCTATGTAAACAACAAGTTAATGTTTGTGTATATGTAAACACAAGTGAATGTTTGTGTATATGTAAACAACAAGTGAATGTTTGTGTATATGTAAACAACAAGTTAATGTTTGTGTATATGTAAACAACAAGTGAATGTTTGTGTATATGTAAACAACAAGTGAATGTTTGTGTATATGTAAACAACAAGTTAATGTTTGTGTATATGTAAACAAGTGAATGTTTGTGTATATGTAAACAACAAGTTAATGTTTGTGTATATGTAAACAAGTGAATGTTTGTGTATATGTAAACAACAAGTGAATGTTTGTGTATATGTAAACAACAAGTGAATGTTTGTGTATATGTAAACAACAAGTGAATGTTTGTGTATATGTAAACAACAAGTTAATGTTTGTGTATATGTAAACAAGTGAATGTTTGTGTATATGTAAACAACAAGTTAATGTTTGTGTATATGTAAACAAGTGAATGTTTGTGTATATGTAAACAACAAGTGAATGTTTGTGTATATGTAAACAACAAGTGAATGTTTGTGTATATGTAAACAACAAGTTAATGTTTGTGTATATGTAAACAACAAGTTAATGTTTGTGTATATGTAAACAAGTGAATGTTTGTGTATATGTAAACAACAAGTTAATGTTTGTGTATATGTAAACAAGTGAATGTTTGTGTATATGTAAACAACAAGTGAATGTTTGTGTATATGTAAACAACAAGTGAATGTTTGTGTATATGTAAACAACAAGTTAATGTTTGTGTATATGTAAACAAGTGAATGTTTGTGTATATGTAAACAACAAGTTAATGTTTGTGTATATGTAAACAAGTGAATGTGTATATGTAAACAACAAGTGAATGTTTGTGTATATGTAAACAACAAGTGAATGTTTGTGTATATGTAAACAACAAGTGAATGTTTGTGTATATGTAAACAACAAGTTAATGTTTGTGTATATGTAAACAACAAGGCACAGTTCCATTCCAGTCACTCCTACATCACTGAGATGTTGCCAGTGTTGGCTCTAACACTGTTAGATCACTGAGATGTTGCCAGTGTTGGCTCTAACACTGTTAGATCACTGAGATGTTGCCAGTGTTGGCTCTAACACTGTTAGATCACTGTGATGTTGCCAGTGTTGGCTCTAACACTGTTAGATCACTGTGATGTTGCCAGTGTTGGCTCTAACACTGTTAGATCACTGTGATGTTGCCAGTGTTGGCTCTAACACTTAAATCACTGAGATGTTGCCGGTGTTGGCTCTAACACTGTTAGATCACTGAGATGTTGGCTCTAACACTGTTAGATCACTGAGATGTTGCCAGTGTTGGCTCTAACACTTAAATCACTGAGATGTTGCCGGTGTTGGCTCTAACACTGTTAGATCACTGAGATGTTGTCAGTGTTGGCTCTAACACTGTTAGATCACTGTGATGTTGCCAGTGTTGGCTCTAACACTGTTAGATCACTGAGATGTTGCCAGTGTTGGCTCTAACACTGTTAGATCACTGTGATGTTGCCAGTGTTGGCTCTAACACTGTTAGATCACTGTGATGTTGCCAGTGTTGGCTCTAACACTGTTAGATCACTGAGATGTTGCCAGTGTTGGCTCTAACACTGTTAGATCACTGTGATGTTGCTAGTGTTGGCTCTAACACTGTTAGATCACTGAGATGTTGTCAGTGTTGGCTCTAACACTGTTAGATCACTGTGATGTTGCCAGTGTTGGCTCTAACACTGTTAGATCACTGTGATGTTGCCAGTGTTGGCTCTAACACTGTTAGATCACTGAGATGTTGCCAGTGTTGGCTCTAACACTGTTAGATCACTGTGATGTTGCTAGTGTTGGCTCTAACACTGTTAGATCACTGAGATGTTGTCAGTGTTGGCTCTAACACTGTTAGATCACTGTGATGTTGCCAGTGTTGGCTCTAACACTGTTAGATCACTGAGATGTTGTCAGTGTTGGCTCTAACACTGTTAGATCACTGAGATGTTGCCAGTGTTGGCTCTAACACTGTTAGATCACTGTGATGTTGCTAGTGTTGGCTCTAACACTGTTAGATCACTGAGATGTTGTCAGTGTTGGCTCTAACACTGTTAGATCACTGAGATGTTGCCAGTGTTGGCTCTAACACTGTTAGATCACTGACATGTTGCCAGTGTTGGCTCTAACACTGTTAGATCACTGAGATGTTGTCAGTGTTGGCTCTAACACTGTTAGATCACTGAGATGTTGCCAGTGTTGGCTCTAACACTGTTAGATCACTGAGATGTTGCCAGTGTTGGCTCTAACACTGTTAGATCACTGAGATGTTGCCAGTGTTGGCTCTAACACTGTTAGATCACTGTGATGTTGCCAGTGTTGGCTCTAACACTGTTAGATCACTGTGATGTTGCCAGTGTTGGCTCTAACACTGTTAGATCACTGTGATGTTGCCAGTGTTGGCTCTAACACTTAAATCACTGAGATGTTGCCGGTGTTGGCTCTAACACTGTTAGATCACTGAGATGTTGGCTCTAACACTGTTAGATCACTGAGATGTTGCCAGTGTTGGCTCTAACACTTAAATCACTGAGATGTTGCCGGTGTTGGCTCTAACACTGTTAGATCACTGAGATGTTGTCAGTGTTGGCTCTAACACTGTTAGATCACTGTGATGTTGCCAGTGTTGGCTCTAACTGTTAGATCACTGAGATGTTGCCAGTGTTGGCTCTAACACTGTTAGATCACTGTGATGTTGCCAGTGTTGGCTCTAACACTGTTAGATCACTGTGATGTTGCCAGTGTTGGCTCTAACACTGTTAGATCACTGAGATGTTGCCAGTGTTGGCTCTAACACTGTTAGATCACTGTGATGTTGCTAGTGTTGGCTCTAACACTGTTAGATCACTGAGATGTTGTCAGTGTTGGCTCTAACACTGTTAGATCACTGTGATGTTGCCAGTGTTGGCTCTAACACTGTTAGATCACTGTGATGTTGCCAGTGTTGGCTCTAACACTGTTAGATCACTGAGATGTTGCCAGTGTTGGCTCTAACACTGTTAGATCACTGTGATGTTGCTAGTGTTGGCTCTAACACTGTTAGATCACTGAGATGTTGTCAGTGTTGGCTCTAACACTGTTAGATCACTGTGATGTTGCCAGTGTTGGCTCTAACACTGTTAGATCACTGAGATGTTGTCAGTGTTGGCTCTAACACTGTTAGATCACTGAGATGTTGCCAGTGTTGGCTCTAACACTGTTAGATCACTGTGATGTTGCTAGTGTTGGCTCTAACACTGTTAGATCACTGAGATGTTGTCAGTGTTGGCTCTAACACTGTTAGATCACTGAGATGTTGCCAGTGTTGGCTCTAACACTGTTAGATCACTGAGATGTTGCCAGTGTTGGCTCTAACACTGTTAGATCACTGAGATGTTGTCAGTGTTGGCTCTAACACTGTTAGATCACTGAGATGTTGCCAGTGTTGGCTCTAACACTGTTAGATCACTGAGATGTTGCCAGTGTTGGCTCTAACACTGTTAGATCACTGAGATGTTGTCAGTGTTGGCTCTAACACTGTTAGATCACTGAGATGTTGCCAGTGTTGGCTCTAACACTGTTAGATCACTGAGATGTTGCCAGTGTTGGCTCTAACACTGTTAGATCACTGAGATGTTGTCAGTGTTGGCTCTAACACTGTTAGATCACTGAGATGTTGTCAGTGTTGGCTCTAACACTGTTAGATCACTGAGATGTTGTCAGTGTTGGCTCTAACACTGTTAGATCACTGAGATGTTGTCAGTGTTGGCTCTAACACTGTTAGATCACTGACATGTTGTCAGTGTTGGCTCTAACACTGTTAGATAACTGACATGTTGTCAGTGTTGGCTCTAACACTGTTAGATCACTGACATGTTGTCAGTGTTGGCTCTAACACTGTTAGATAACTGACATGTTGTCAGTGTTGGCTCTAACACTGTTAGATCACTGAGATGTTGTCAGTGTTGGCTCTAACACTGTTAGATCACTGACATGTTGTCAGTGTTGGCTCTAACACTGTTAGATCACTGACATGTTGTCAGTGTTGGCTCTAACACTGTTAGATCACTGACATGTTGTCAGTGTTGGCTCTAACACTGTTAGATAACTGACATGTTGTCAGTGTTGGCTCTAACACTGTTAGATCACTGACATGTTGTCAGTGTTGGCTCTAAAACTGTTAGATAACTGACATGTTGTCAGTGTTGGCTCTAACACTGTTAGATCACTGAGATGTTGTCAGTGTTGGCTCTAACACTGTTAGATCACTGAGATGTTGTCAGTGTTGGCTCTAACACTGTTAGATCACTGACATGTTGTCAGTGTTGGCTCTAACACTGTTAGATCACTGACATGTTGTCAGTGTTGGCTCTAACACTGTTAGATCACTGACATGTTGTCAGTGTTGGCTCTAACGCTGTTAGATCACTGACATGTTGTCAGTGTTGGCTCTAACACTGTTAGATAACTGACATGTTGTCAGTGTTGGCTCTAACACTGTTAGATCACTGAGATGTCAGTGTTGGCTCTAACACTGTCAGATAACTGACATGTTGTCAGTGTTGGCTCTAACACTGTTAGATCACTGAGATGTCAGTGTTGGCTCTAACACTGTTAGATCACTGAGATGTTGTCAGTGTTGGCTCTAACACTGTTAGATCACTGAGATGTTGCCAGTGTTGGCTCTAACACTGTTAGATCACTGAGATGTTGCCAGTGTTGGCTCTAACACTGTTAGATCACTGAGATGTTGTCAGTGTTGGCTCTAACACTGTTAGATCACTGACATATTGTCAGTGTTGGCTCTAACACTGTTAGATCACTGAGATGTTGTCAGTGTTGGCTCTAACACTGTTAGATCACTGAGATGTTGTCAGTGTTGGCTCTAACACTGTTAGATCACTGACATGTTGTCAGTGTTGGCTCTAACACTGTTAGATCACTGAGATGTTGCCAGTGTTGGCTCTAACACTGTTAGTTCACTGAGATGTTGCCAGTGTTGGCTCTAACACTGTTAGATCACTGAGATGTTGCCAATGTTGGCTCTAACACTGTTAGATCACTGAGATGTTGTCAGTGTTGGCTCTAACACTGTTAGATCACTGAGATGTCAGCGTTGGCTCTAACACTGTTAGATCACTGAGATGTTGCCAGTGTTGGCTCTAACACTGTTAGATCACTGAGATGTTGTCAGTGTTGGCTCTAACACTGTTAGATCACTGAGATGTTGCCAGTGTTGGCTCTAACACTGTTAGATCACTTAGATGTTGTCAGTGTTGGCTCTAACACTGTTAGATCACTGAGATGTTGTCAGTGTTGGCTCTAGCACTGTTAGATCACTGAGATGTTGCCAGTGTTGGCTCTAACACTGTTAGATCACTGACATGTTGTCAGTGTTGGCTCTAACACTGTTAGATCACTGAGATGTTGTCAGTGTTGACTCTAACACTGTTAGATCACTGAAATGTTGCCAGTGTTGGCTCTAACACTGTTAGATCACTGAGATGTTGTCAGTGTTGGCTCTAACACTGTTAAATCACTGAGATATTTCCAGTGTTGGCTCTAACACTGTTAGATCACTGAGATATTGTCAGTGTTGGCTCTAACACTGTTAGATCACTGAGATGTTGCCAGTGTTGGCTCTAACACTGTTAGATCACTGAGATGTTGCCAGTGTTGGCTCTAACACTGTTAGATCACTGAGATGTTGCCAGTGTTGGCTCTAACTCTGTTAGATCACTGAGATGTTGCCAGTGTTGGCTCTAACACTGTTAGATCACTGAGATGTTGTCAGTGTTGGCTCTAACACTGTTAGATCACTGAGATGTTGCCAGTGTTGGCTCTAACACTGTTAGATCATTGAGATGTTGTCAGTGTTGGCTCTAACACTGTTAGATCACTGAGAGGTTGTCAGTGTTGGCTCTAACACTGTTAGTTCACTGAGATGTTGCCAGTGTTGGCTCTAACACTGTTAGATCACTGAGATGTTGCCAGTGTTGGCTCTAACACTGTTAGATCGCTGAGATGTTGCCAGTGTTGGCTCTAACACTGTTAGATCACTGAGATGTTGCCAGTGTTGGCTCTAACACTTAAATCACTGAGATGTTGCCGGTGTTGGCTCTAACACTGTTAGATCACTGAGATGTTGTCAGTGTTGGCTCTAACACTGTTAGATCACTGAGATGTTGTCAGTGTTGGCTCTAACACTGTTAGATCACTGAGATGTTGTCAGTGTTGGCTCTAACTCTGTTAGATCACTGAGATGTTGTCAGTGTTGGCTCTAACACTGTTAGATCACTGAGATGTTGCCAGTGTTGGCTCTAACACTGTTAGATCACTGAGATGTTGTCAGTGTTGGCTCTAACACTGTTAGATCACTGAGATGTTGCCAGTGTTGGCTCTAACACTGTTAGATCACTGAGATGTTGTCAGTGTTGGCTCTAACACTGTTAGATCACTGAGATGTTGTCAGTGTTGGCTCTAACACTGTTAGATTACTGAGATGTTGCCAGTGTTGGCTGTAACATTGTTAGATCACTGAGATGTTGTCAGTGTTGGCTCTAACACTGTTAGATCACTGAGATGTTGCCAGTGTTGGCTCTAACACTGTTAGATCACTGTGATGTTGCCAGTGTTGGCTCTAACACTGTTAGATCACTGAGATGTTGCCAGTGTTGGCTCTAACACTGTTAGATCACTGAGATGTTGCCAGTGTTGGCTCTAACACTGTTAGATCACTGAGAAGTTGTCAGTGTTGGCTCTAACACTGTTAGATCACTGAGAGGTTGCCAGTGTTGGCTCTAACACTGTTAGATCACTGAGAGATTGTCAGTGTTGGCTCTAACACTGTTAGATCACTGAGAGGTTGTCAGTGTTCTCTCTAACACTCCTAGATCACTGAGAGGTTGTCAGTGTTCTCTCTAACACTCCTAGATCACTGAGAGGTTGTCAGTGTTCTCTCTAACACTCCTAGATCACTGAGAGGTTGTCAGTGTTCTATTTAACACTGCTACATCACTGAGAGGTTGTCAGTGTTCTCTCTAACACTCCTAGATCACTGAGAGGGTGTCAGTGTTCTCTCTAACACTCTTAGATCACTGAGAGGTTGTCAGTGTTCTATTTAACACTGCTACATCACTGAGAGGTTGTCAGTGTTCTCTCTAACACTCCTAGATCACTGAGAGTTTGTCAGTGTTCTCTCTAACACTCCTAGATCACTGAGAGGTTGTCAGTGTTCTCTCTAACACTCTTAGATCACTGAGAGGTTGTCAGTGTTCTATTTAACACTGCTACATCACTGAGAGGTTGTCAGTGTTGTATGTAACACTCCTACATCACTGAGAGGTTGTCAGTGTTCTCTCTAACACTCCTAGATCACTGAGAGGTTGTCAGTGTTCTCTCTAACAGTCCTAGATCACTGAGAGGTTGACAGTGTTTTCTCTAACACTCCTTGATTACTGAAAAGTTGTCACTGTTCTCTCTTACACTCCTAGATCACTGAGAGGTTGTGTGTGATCAAGGTCCTAGGACTGAAACGTTTTCTAATTGACTGCTGTTCTTATGTTATAGCCAGTGTTCTCACATGATATTTACACACCAGGACATCCCACTCTCTATCCTTAATTACTTAATGTACTGGACCACCGGCAATTACCACTCTACACCGGCACATCCACCTTGCTTGTGTCACTTTGCATCAGCTGATCACCTCTTTGCTTATATCAGCTGATCATCGTCTTTGTTTACATTATATCAGCTGATCAACGTCTTTGTTTACATTTTATCAGCTGATCAACGTCTTTGTTTACATTATATCAGCTGATCATCGTCTTTGTTTACATTTTATCAGCTGATCAACGTCTTTGTTTACATTATATCAACTGATCAACGTCTTTGTTTACATTATATCAGCTGATCATCGTCATTGTTTGCATTATATCAGCTGAGCATCGTCTTTGTTTACATTATATCAGCTGATCATCGTCTTTGTTTACATTATATCAACTGATCATCGTCTTTGTTTACATTATATCAGCTGATCAACGTCTTTGTTTACATTATATCAGCTGATCAACGTCTTTGTTTACATTATATCAGCTGATCAACGTCTTTGTTTACATTATATCAACTGATCATCGACTTTGTTTACATTATATCAGCTGAGCATCGTCTTTGTTTACATTATATCAGCTGATCATCGTCTTTGTTTACATTATATCAACTGATCATCGTCTTTGTTTACATTATATCAGCTGATCAACGTCTTTGTTTACATTATATCAGCTGATCAACGTCTTTGTTTACATTATATCAGCTGATCAACGTCTTTGTTTACATTATATCAACTGATCATCGACTTTGTTTACATTATATCAGCTGATCAACGTCTTTGTTTACATTATATCAACTGATCATCGACTTTGTTTACATTATATCAGCTGATCAACGTCTTTGTTTACATTATATCAGTTGATCATCGTCTTTGTTTACATTATATCAACTGATCATCGTCTTTGTTTACATTATATCAGCTGATCAACGTCTTTGTTTACATTATATCAGTTGATCAACTTCTTTGTTTACATTATATCAGCTGATCATCGTCTTTATTTACATTATATCAACTGATCATCGTCTTTGTTTACATTATATCAGCTGATCAACGTCTTTGTTTACATTATATCAGCTGATCAACGTCTTTGTTTACATTATATCAGCTGATCAACGTCTTTGTTTACATTATATCAGCTGATCAACGTCTTTGTTTACATTATATCTGCTGATCAACGTCTTTGTTTACATTATATCAGCTGATCAAGTAATGGTTATTTCAGTAACAGCTGATCGCAATAAGTATCATTAGAACACAGAAAACGGTTATTATAAATCAACGTCATCAAATTCATATTGAGGTTTTATACCTGATGGAGCGGTGTCGTGCGAAATGATTCTCGTTTTCTCGGTATTTTGAGTCATTTTTTAGTTATATCATCACAAAGAAAAGAAATTGAAAGTGTGAGCTCGGGAATGTATTTTATCGTGAGTTTCTTTGAAGACACTGATGATTCAATTACATGATGAGATCTTGTAAAAAAAAGTTAGTTGCTTGTGATGGAGGTGGTAGAGATAGATGATGGTGCTGGTAGTGGTGGTGGTGGAGGTAGATGATTGGTGAGATGGTGGTGGTTGTAATGGTGTTGGTGGAGGGAGATTGGTGAGATGGTGGTGGTTGTAGTGGTGTTGGTGGAGGAAGATGATTGCTGAGATGGTGGTGGTGATTGTAACGGTGTTGGTGGTTGTAGTTTTGGTTGTTGGTGGAATATGATTGCTAAGATGGTGGTTGAAATAGTGGTTGTTGAAAGATGATTGGTAAGATCGTTATTGTAATGGCGTCGGTGAAGGAAGATGATTACGGAGATGGTGGTGGTGGTTTGTGGTGTTAATAGTGAGGATAAGTGCTAATAGGTAAAGAGGGGGAAGACTCCACCTCGTTAGCACTATAGCACCTCGTTAGCATTACTGAGGTCCAACAAGATGCAGTGCACCCAGTCTTCTCGTTACTAGGTTTGATATTCCTCCTGTCATAACATTCCACGTGACTGAAGAAGCAAGATGTACTCTGGAACCGTGAAGGTAGCAGGCGAATTATGCCCGGTGTCTTTTCTAGCATCATCCACTTTCACCTTACAGGGTATGCCAAGGAAGTGGGTGAGTTAATGTGTGGGTAAGTGTATGGGTAGCTTTGCAAGTGGGAATGGTTGGTTTTGAGAAGGGCCTGCCTTGTATGGGCCAGTAGGCCTGCTTCAGTGCTTCTCTTATGTTCTTTTGTTATGTGAGTGTGCGTGTGCGTGCGCAGGTGAGTGTGTTCGCATCAATCACATTACTGCGGCGTCAGTCACAAGATTAAAGAGTGAGTGTCACCGTTACACATGATGATACCAGTGACTGCTGAACCAACGCTCGTGAATGTGTTATGAGACCAGTGACTGCTGAACCAACGCTCCTGACTGTGTTATGAGACCAGTGACTGCTGAACCAACGCTCGTGACTGTGTTATGAGACCAGTGACTGCTGAACCAACGCTCCTGACTGTGTTATGAGACCAGTGACTGCTGAACCAACGCTCCTGACTGTGTTATGAGACCAGTGACTGCTGAACCAACGCTCCTGACTGTGTTATGAGACCAGTGACTGCTGAACCAACGCTCGTGACTGTGTTATGAGACCAGTGACTGCTGAACCAACGCTCCTGACTGTGTTATGAGACCAGTGACTGCTGAACCAACGCTCGTGACTGTGTTATGAGACCAGTGACTGCTGAACCAACGCTCCTGACTGTGTTATGAGACCAGTGACTGCTGAACCAACGCTCGTGACTGTGTTATGAGACCAGTGACTGCTGAACCAACGCTCCTGACTGTGTTATGAGACCAGTGACTGCTAAACCAACGCTCGTGACTGTGTTATGAGACCAGTGACTGCTGAACCAACGCTCCTGACTGTGTTATGAGACCAGTGACTGCTGAACCAACGCTCCTGACTGTGTTATGAGACCAGTGACTGCTGAACCAACGCTCCTGACTGTGTTATGAGACCAGTGACTGCTGAACCAACGCTCCTGACTGTGTTATGAGACCAGTGACTGCTGAACCAACGCTCCTGACTGTGTTATGAGACCAGTGACTGCTGAACCAACGCTCCTGACTGTGTTATGAGACCAGTGACTGCTGAACCAACGCTCCTGACTGTGTTATGAGACCAGTGACTGCTGAACCAACGCTCGTAACTGTGTTATGAGACCAGTGACTGCTGAACCAACGCTCGTGACTGTGTTATGAGACCAGTGACTGCTGAACCAACGCTCGTGACTGTGTTATGAGACCAGTGACTGCTGAACCAACGCTCGTGACTGTGTTATGAGACCAGTGACTGCTGAACCAACGCTCCTGACTGTGTTATGAGACCAGTGACTGCTGAACCAACGCTCGTGACTGTGTTATGAGACCAGTGACTGCTGAACCAACGCTCCTGACTGTGTTATGAGACCAGTGACTGCTGAACCAACGCTCGTGACTGTGTTGTGAGACCAGTGACTGCTGAACCAACGCTCCTGACTGTGTTATGAGACCAGTGACTGCTGAACCAACGCTCGTGACTGTGTTATGAGACCAGTGACTGCTGAACCAACGCTCGTGACTGTGTCATGAGACCAGTGACTGCTGAACCAACGCTCGTGACTGTGTTATGAGACCAGTGACTGCTGAACCAACGCTCCTGACTGTGTTATGAGACCAGTGACTGCTGAACCAACGCTCGTGACTGTTATGAGACCAGTGACTGCTGAACCAACGCTCCTGACTGTGTTATGAGACCAGTGATTGCTGAACCAACGCTCCTGACTGTGTTATGAGACCAGTGACTGCTGAACCAACGCTCGTGACTGTGTTATGAGACCAGTGACTGCTGAACCAACGCTCGTGACTGTGTTATGAGACCAGTGACTGCTGAACCAACGCTCGTGACTGTGTTATGAGACCAGTGACTGCTGAACCAACGCTCCTGACTGTGTTATGAGACCAGTGACTGCTGAACCAACGCTCCTGACTGTGTTATGAGACCAGTGACTGCTGAACCAACGCTCGTGACTGTGTTATGAGACCAGTGACTGCTGAACCAACGCTCCTGACTGTGTTATGAGACCAGTGACTGCTGAACCAACACTCCTGACTGTGTTATGAGACCAGTGACTGCTGAACCAACGCTCGTGACTGTGTTATGAGACCAGTGACTGCTGAACCAACGCTCGTGACTGTGTTATGAGACCAGTGACTGCTGAACCAACGCTCGTGACTGTGTTATGAGACCAGTGACTGCTGAACCAACGCTCGTGACTGTGTTATGAGACCAGTGACTGCTGAACAAACGCTCGTGACTGTGTTATGAGACCAGTGACTGCTGAACCAACGCTCGTGACTGTGTTATGAGACCAGTGACTGCTGAACCAACGCTCTTGACTGTGTTATGAGACCAGTGACTGCTGAACCAACGCTCCTGACTGTGTTATGAGACCAGTGACTGCTGAACCAACGCTCGTGACTGTGTTATGAGACCAGTGACTGCTGAACCAACGCTCGTGACTGTGTTATGAGACCAGTGACTGCTGAACCAACGCTCCTGACTGTGTTATGAGACCAGTGACTGCTGAACCAACGCTCGTGACTGTGTTATGAGACCAGTGACTGCTGAACCAACGCTCGTGACTGTGTTATGAGACCAGTGACTGCTGAACCAACGCTCCTGACTGTGTTATGAGACCAGTGACTGCTGAACCAACGCTCGTGACTGTGTTATGAGACCAGTGACTGCTGAACCAACGCTCGTGACTGTGTTATGAGACCAGTGACTGCTGAACCAACGCTCGTGACTGTGTTATGAGACCAGTGACTGCTGAACTAACGCTCCTGACTGTGTTATGAGACCAGTGACTGCTGAACCAACGCTCCTGACTGTGTTATGAGACCAGTGACTGCTGAACCAACGCTCGTGACTGTGTTATGAGACCAGTGACTGCTGAACCAACGCTCGTGACTGTGTTATGAGACCAGTGACTGCTGAACCAACGCTCGTGACTGTGTTATGAGACCAGTGACTGCTGAACCAACGCTCGTGACTGTGTTATGAGACCAGTGACTGCTGAACCAACGCTCGTGACTGTGTTATGAGACCAGTGACTGCTGAACCAACGCTCCTGACTGTATTATGAGACCAGTGACTGCTGAACCAACGCTAGTGACTGTGTTATGAGACCAGTGACTGCTGAACCAACGCTCCTGACTGTGTTATGAGACCAGTGACTGCTGAACCAACGCTCGTGACTGTGTTATGAGACCAGTAACTGCTGAACCAACGCTCCTGACTGTGTTATGAGACCAGCGACTGCTGAACCAACGCTCCTGACTGTGTTATGAGACCAGTGACTGCTGAACCAACGCTCGTGACTGTGTTATGAGACCAGTGACTGCTGAACCAACGCTCGTGACTGTGTTATGAGACCAGTGACTGCTGAACCAACGCTCGTGACTATGTTATGAGACCAGTGACTGCTGAACCATCGCTCCTGACTGTGTTATGAGACCAGTGACTGCTGAACCAACGCTCCTGACTGTGTTATGAGACCAGTGACTGCTGAACCAACGCTCGTGACTGTGTTATGAGACCAGTGACTGCTGAACCAACGCTCGTGACTGTGTTATGAGACCAGTGACTGCTGAACCAACGCTCCTGACTGTATTATGAGACCAGTGACTGCTGAACCAACGCTAGTGACTGTGTTATGAGACCAGTGACTGCTGAACCAACGCTCCTGACTGTGTTATGAGACCAGTGACTGCTGAACCAACGCTCGTGACTGTGTTATGAGACCAGTAACTGCTGAACCAACGCTCCTGACTGTGTTATGAGACCAGCGACTGCTGAACCAACGCTCCTGACTGTGTTATGAGACCAGTGACTGCTGAACCAACGCTCCTGACTGTGTTATGAGACCAGTGACTGCTGAACCAACGCTCGTGACTGTGTTATGAGACCAGTGACTGCTGAACCAACGCTCGTGACTATGTTATGAGACCAGTGACTGCTGAACCATCGCTCCTGACTGTGTTATGAGACCAGTGACTGCTGAACCAACGCTCCTGACTGTGTTATGAGACCAGTGACTGCTGAACCAACGCTCCTGACTGTGTTATGAGACCAGTGACTGCTGAACCAACGCTCGTGACTGTGTTATGAGACCAGTGACTGCTGAACCAACGCTCGTGACTGTGTTATGAGACCAGTGACTGCTGAACCAACGCTCGTGACTGTGTTATGAGACCAGTGACTGCTGAACCAACGCTCCTGACTGTGTTATGAGACCAGTGACTGCTGAACCAACGCTCCTGACTGTGTTATGAGACCAGTGACTGCTGAACCAACGCTCGTGACTGTGTTATGAGACCAGTGACTGCTGAACCAACGCTCGTGACTGTGTTATGAGACCAGTGACTGCTGAACCAACGCTCGTGACTGTGTTATGAGACCAGTGACTGCTGAACCAACGCTCGTGACTGTGTTATGAGACCAGTGACTGCTGAACCAACGCTCGTGACTGTGTTATGAGACCAGTGACTGCTGAACCAACGCTCGTGACTGTGTTATGAGACCAGTGACTGCTGAACCAACGCTCGTGACTGTGTTATGAGACCAGTGACTGCTGAACCAACGCTCCTGACTGTGTTATGAGACCAGTGACTGCTGAACCAACGCTCGTGACTGTGTTATTATAGTTGCTTATTGAACTTCAGTGGCAGGCAGGGAGAGAGTTAAAGACAAAGACATAAAGGGAGAGAGAGAGAGAGAGAGCGAAGGGAAGGGAGGAGAATGACAAAGGGAGCAGTGTAGTGCTTGTGGATGCTGTGTAACACAAGCACTTTTTACTATGCTTATCACTGAGTTCAACAGCCACTCGTGACCTACCAAGTGTCCAGTGTGACAAGTGTGTGTGTGTGTGTGTGTGTGTGTGTGTGTGTGTGTGTGTGTGTGTGTGTGTGTGTGTGTGTGTGTGTGTGTGTGTGCGTGACCCTGCGCGCGCGAAGTGGTGTTGCAGTCTGCCCAATATTTTCATTCTTAACATGTGTTGATGCTGAGAAAGGACTCTTGAGACAAGGAAATGAAGTTACATTTCCCTCAGCCTCATCCCCCGACCCTGCCTCCTCCTCCCTTTTCGATTTCTCCCCTCTTCTCATTTTCCTCGCTCCCCAATACTTCCTCTCCCACCACTCCTATACACCCTATCCCTACACTACCACTCCTGTACACCCTATTCCCTACACTACCACTCCTATACACCCTATCCCTACACTACCACTCCTATACACCCTATCCCTACACTACCACTCCTGTACACCCTATCCCTACACTACCACTCCTATACACCCTATCCCTACACTACCACTCCTATACACCCTATCCCTACACTACCACTCCTGTACACCCTATCCCTACACTACCACTCCTGTACACCCTATCCCTACACTACCACTCCTGTACACCCTATCCCTACACTACCACTCCTGTACACCCTATCCCTACACTACCACTCCTGTACACCCTATCCCTACACTACCACTCCTGTACACCCTATCCCTACACTACCACTCCTATACACCCTATCCCTACACTACCACTCCTGTACACCCTATCCCTACACTACCACTCCTATACACCCTATCCCTACACTACCACTCCTGTACACCCTATCCCTACACTACCACTCCTATACACCCTATCCCTACACTACCACTCCTGTACACCCTATCCCTACACTACCACTCCTGTACACCCTATCCCTACACTACCACTCCTGTACACCCTATCCCTACACTATCACTCCTGTACACCCTATCCCTACACTACCACTCCTGTACACCCTATCCCTACACTACCACTCCTGTACACCCTATCCCTACACTACCACTCCTGTACACCCTATCCCTACACTACCACTCCTGTACACCCTATCCCTACACTACCACTCCTGTACACCCTATCCCTACACTACCACTCCTGTACACCCTATCCCTACACTACCACTCCTGTACACCCTATCCCTACACTATCACTCCTGTACACCCTATCCCTACACTATCACTCCTGTACACCCTATCCCTACACTACCACTCCTGTACACCCTATCCCTACACTACCACTCCTGTACACCCTATCCCTACACTACCACTCCTATACACCCTATCCCTACACTACCACTCCTGTACACCCTATCCCTACACTATCACTCCTGTACACCCTATCCCTACACTACCACTCCTATACACCCTATCCCTACACTACCACTCCTGTACACCCTATCCCTACACTATCACTCCTGTACACCCTATCCCTACACTACCACTCCTGTACACCCTATCCCTACACTACCACTCCTATACACCCTATCCCTACACTACCACTCCTGTAACACCTATCCCTACACTACCACTCCTATATACCCTATCCCTACACTACCACTCCTATACACCCTATCCCTACACTACCACTCCTGTACACCCTATCCTTACACTACCACTCCTATATACCCTATCCCTACACTACCACTCCTGTACACCCTATCCCTACACTACCACTCCTATATACCCTATCCCTACACTACCACTCCTATACACCTTATCCCTACTCTACCACTCCTATACACCCTATCCCTACACTACCACTCCTATACACCCTATCCCTACACTCCCACTCCTGTACATCCTATCCGTACACTACCACTCCTGTACACCCTATCCCTGCACACCACCACTCCTGTACACCCTATCCCTGCACACCACCACTCCTATACACCCTATCCCTACACTACCACTCCTGTACACCCTATCCCTACTCTACCACTCCTGTACACCATATCCCTGCACACCACCACTCCTGTACACCCTATCCCTGCACACTACCACTCCTGTACACTCTCTCTATATCTTCCTGGATCTATAAGTTCCTAACAAATAGAACACAATGAGTAATGGTAACCAGAGTAAACTCAAGGGCGGCTACAGTGAAAAGCTGTGTTCCACAAGGTACAGTACTCGCTCCCATCCTTTTCTTCATCCTCATATTTAACAAAGCCAGTGATGTAAGCCACACAGCATCGTGTCCTCCTTTGCTGATGATACCAGAATTTGCGTGACAGTGTCATCCATCGAAGACACTGCAAATCTCCCGGCGGACATTAACCAAGTCTTTAAATGGGCGTCAGAAAACAATATGAAGTTCATTGAAGACAAATTTCAATTGCTTAGCTATGGAAAACTCGAGAAAATAAAAACTGGATCAGAGTATAAAACAAATTCCAACCACACAATAGAGCGAAATACTAATGTGAAGGACCTGGGAGTGGTAATGTCAGAAAATTCACTTTCAAAGATCACGACAGTGTAGCTACCACATCTGCTAGGAAAATGATAGGATGGATAATGAGAACCTTCAAAAATAGGGATGTCAAGCCCATGAGGATTTTCTTCAAATAGCTTGTTTTCTCTAGGCTGGAATATTGCTGTACACTAACTACACCTTTCAAGGCTGGCGAAATTGCAGACATGGAGAATATTCATCCGGAGAACTTTCACTGCGCATATAAGTACAATAAAACACCTAAATTACTAGGAACGGTTGAAGTCCCTTGGCCTGTACTCCTTGGAACACAGACGAGAAAGATACATAATAATATACACTTGGAAAAGGTGAAGTAGTCCCAAATCTTCACACAGAAATCACCCCCTATGACAGCAAAAAACTCGGCAAGCGGTGCAACATCCCTGCAATGAAGAGTAGGGGTGCCATGAGTACGCTAAGAGACAACACAGTAAGCGTAAGGGGCCCAAGACTGTTCAGCTGCCTCCCAACATACATAAGGGGGATTACCAATAGACCCCTGGCTGTCTTCAAGAAGGCGTTGGACAGGCACCTAAACTCAATACCTGATCAGCCAGGTTGTGGTTCATATGTCAGTTTGCGTGCTGCCAGCAGTAACAGCCTGGTGGATCAGGTCCTGATCCACCACGAGACTTGGTCATAGACCAGGCCGCGGGAGCGTTGGGACCCGGAACACCTCAGGTAGTACATATTGACCACTACAAAGTTGCCAAACTCTCCCCACTACCCTCTTCATCCCTAACTGGACACCAATCCCACACTCTCCCTCACTTCATCTCGTCACTACACCTTCTTACACCTCTCCTCTACAACCTCTCCCCTTACATCCCTTCCATGCACTAATCTCCTCTACACCTCTCTCTACACCTCTCCCCTACATCCTTCCCTAACCTCTCACTCTACACCTCTCCCCTACATACCTTCCCTACACCCCCTCCTGGCGTAGGTTCCTTGAGAGGGCTGGAGGATTCCCAGTGTGATTTAAAATACAGAAAACCAACATCAATCCTGCAGGAGAACCTTACTCTGTTGGGATCACTGGGGGGCGGAGTGGGGAGGGAGAGAGGTGGAGGGAGGGGAGGAGGAGTGGATAGGGAGGGGGACGGGAGAGGAAGAGGGAGGGAGAGAGAGGAGGCGGGCGAGACAGTGACGAGAGAAGAGCGAGAGGGGAGGGAGAGAGAAGTGGGGGGAAAGGAGGGAGAGAGGAAGAGGAGAGGGGAGGGGTGAGAGAGAGGGAGGAGGGGCGGAGGAGGAGAGATGGAAGAGGGAGGGGAGGGAGAGAGAGGAAGAGAGGGGGGGGACGGGGTGAGAGGAAGAGGGGAGCGGAGGGAGGAGAGGAAGAGGATGAGGGGAGGGAGTGAGGGAAGAGGGGGAGAGAGGAGGAGGGAGAGGAGAGTGAAGAGGAAAGAGGAGAGGGGTGGGACGAGTGAAGAGGGGAAGGAGGGAGGGAGGATGAGGATGAGGGGAGGGAGAGGAGAGGAGGAGGGGGAGGAGGAGAGAGAGGAAGAGGGGGAGGGGGAGGGAGAAGGACGAATGAGGGGGAGGAAGGGAGAGAGGAGAAGGGGAGCGGTGGGTGAGTTGGAAGAGGGCGAGGGGAGGGGTGAGAGGAGACGGGGGATGAGTGAGGAGGGGAGGGGAGAGAGAGAGGAAAGATGAGAGGGGAGGCAGAGGAGAAGAAGAGGGGAATGGAGGGAGGAGAGGAGAGGGGAGGAGAAGAGAGGAGGAGGGGAAGGATGGGAGAGAGGAAGAGACTGTGGAAAAGAGAGGAGAGGGGGAGGGAAGGGAGAGAGAGGAAGAGGGGGGAGGGAGTGGGAGAGAGGAAGAGGGGAGGGGAGGGAAGAGAGGAAGAGTGGGGAGGTGGGAGAGAGGAAGAGGAGAGAGGGTGGGAGAGAGGAAGAGGGGAGGGGAGGGAGAGAGGAAGAGGGGGGAGGAGCGGAGAGAGGAGAGAGGAAAGTGAGGATGAGGAGAGGGGAGGGAGAGAGGAAGAGGGGGGAGGAGGGAGAGAGGAAGACGGAGGAGGGTGGAGAGAGGAAAGAGGGGGGAGGAGGGGGAGAGAGGAAGGGGCGGGAGGAGGGAGAGAGGAAAGAGGAGAGGGGAGGGAGAGAGGAAGGGAAGAGGGGAGGGGACGGGAGAGAGAGAGGAGGAGGGGGGGGAGGGGGGGAGAGAGGAGAGGGGACGGGAGGGAGAGAGAGGAAGAGGGTGAGGGTGAGGAGTGTGGAAAAGAGGAGAGGGGAGCGGAATCGGGGGAGGGTGAGTTGAGGAGAGAGGAAGAGGGGGGAGGAGGGTTGAGAGGTGAGGAAAAGAGGAGAGGGGAGGGAGAGAGGAAGAGGGGGGGAGGATGAGGGAGAGTGTGGAAGAGGAGAGGGAGGGGAGAGAGGAGAGTGGGAGTAGGTGGTGAGAGAGGAAGAAGGGGGGAGAAGGGAGAGAGGAAGAGGAGAGGGGAGGGTGAGTGGAAGAGGGGAGGAGGGGGAGGGACGAGAGGAGGAGGGGGTGAGGACGGGAGGAGTGAGGAAGAGGCGCAGGGGAGGGAGTGAGGAATAGGAGACGGGGAGGGAGAGGGATGAGGAAAGAAGGGGTTGGGAAGAAGCTGATAGGACCGTACTTTCCTTCTATCTATGCTCTATTCTGTCTGGAGGAACTCTTTGGTAGACATCTTTATTCTGTATCTGTCGTCTATTCTGTCTTAAAAGAAACCTTGATAGACATGCATCTATCAGTGCTGTGTTCTGTGTCTTGGTTTATATTGCTCTATAATAAAACATATTGTCTTGGTTTATATTGCTCTATAATAAAACATATTGTCTTGGTTTATATTGCTCTGTAATAAAATCATATTGTCTTGGTTTATATTGCTCTGTATCGTTATCATATTGTCTTGGTTTCATATTGCTCTATAATAAAACATAATGTCTTGGTTTATATTCGTCTGTAATAAAACATATATTGGTCTTGGTTTATATTGATTTCTATAATAAAACATATTGTCTTGGTTTATATTGCCTATATAATAAAAGCATCTTGTCTTGGTTTTTGCTCTATAATAAAACATATTGTCTTGGTTTATATTGCTCTGTAATAAAACATATTGTCTTGGTTTATATTGCTCTATAATAAAACATATTGTCTTGGTTTATATTGCTCTATAATAAAACATATTGTCTTGGTTTATATTGCTCTATAATAAAACATATTGGCTTGGTTTATATTGCATCTATAATAAAACATAATGTCTTGGTTTATAATTGCTCTATAATAAAACTTATTGTCCTTGGTTTATATTGCCCCCCTTGTAATTAAAACATATTTCTTTGTTTATATAGCACTCAAATAAAACCAAATACTATTAAAAAAATCACACACCCACCCACCACATTACAATTATAATATAAATCACTCACCAAACAAAACACCAATAGATTCAATTAAACACAATCAAACACAACCCCCCACAATACCCTCCCCCCCTCCCCAACCCCCCCACCCCCAACCCACAACCCAAAACCACCCCCCCCCCCCCCCACATAAATTAACACCCCCCAATCACCCCCCACCCCCCACCCAACCCCCCCCCACCACACCCCCCCACAACCCCCCACACTACCCCCCACATTCCACACACACCACATCACCCCCCCCCCCCCCCACCACAAAAACCCACCACCCCCCCCCCACCCCCCCCCACCCCCCATACCCCCCCCCCCCCCCCCCCCCCAACTACCCGTTATCCAAACCACCCTCCCACATACTCCCATCCCCCACCCCCCACCTCCCCCACCCTGTCTTGGTGTAATACGCGCGCAGATAGAGAGATATAGAAAACCATATTGTCTTGTTTTATATTACTCGCCAGCTATAATAAAAAATATTGTTTGGTTTATAATGCTCTATAATAAACCATATTGTTTGGTTTATATTTGCTCTATAATTAAAACATATTTTCTTGGTTTATATGACCCCCCACCAAAACACACCCCCAACACATCCCCACTATCACCCCCGCTCTCCACACCCAGTCCCGCCCAACCTCCCGACCCACCAAAAACCCATGTCTGTATTAAAACTATTGTCTTGGCGGCACGCGCTCGCATAGCTGTGTGTATAAAACATATCTGATTACTTGAGCTTCCCCCTATCCCCCACTCGTCTGTAATACCAAACATTCCCCTGTCCCCCTCGGTTTATATTGATCTGTAATAAAACATTATGTCTTAGTTTTATATCTGCTCTGTACACCCCTAAAACATCTTGTCTTGGTTTATATTCGCCCTTGGTATTAAAACATATTTTGTATGGTTTATATTTCCCCTCCCCCCCTCCGCCAAATCACACACCCCCCCATCTTTGTCTTGCGCCCTCTAACTTAAATCCCTCTGTAATATAAAACATTTTGTCATGGTTATTTTTGCCTCTGTAATAAAACATATTGTTTGGTTTATATTGGCTCTGTATTATAACATTGTCTTGGTTTATATAGATCTGTAATAAAACATTTTGTCTGGTTTATATTGCTCTGTAATAAAACATATTTTCTTGGTTTTATTATTGCTCTGTTAATAAAAACCAATTGTCTTGGTTTATATTGTTCTGTAATAAAACATATGGTCTTGGATTTTTTGCTCTTATAATAGAACATATTTGTCTCTGGTTTTTATCTGCCTCTATAATAAAACATTTTGTCTTGGTTTTTATGGCTCTGTAATAAAAATATTGTCTTGGTTTATTTTGCTTCTAATAAAACATATTGTTTGGTTTATATTGCTCTGTTATTAATCATATTGTATTGAGTTTATATTGCTCTATATAAATAACATATTGTCTTGGTTATATTGCTCTGTAATAAATCATATTGTCTTGGTTTTTATTGCTTTTAATAAAACATATTGTCTTGGTTTTTTATTGCTCTCTTATAATATTACATATAGTCTTGGTTTATATTGACTCTGTAATTAATACATTTGTCTTGGTTTATTATTGCTCTATAATAAAAATATTGTCTTGGTTTATATTGCTCTGTAATAAAACATATTGTCTTGGTTTATTTTTGATCTGTAAATAACCATAATGTCATTGGTGATTTATATTGCTCTGTAATAAAACATATTGTCTTGGTTTATATTGCTCTATAATAAAACATATTGTCTTGGTTTATATTGCTCTGTAATAAAACATATTGTCTTGGTTTATATTGCTCTATAATAAAACATATTGTCTTGGTTTATATTGCTCTATAATAAAACATATTGTCTTGGTTTATATTGCTCTATAAGTAAAACAGTATGACATTGTTTCCTGCTGTATTTTTCTTTAATTATTGTGTTAAATATTTGTTGTTGTTTCTTTAATCTAGTTAGATCTCTAGTAAGAGTGTGTGTGTGTGTGTGGGTGTGTGTGTGTGTGTGTGTGTTTGTGTGTGTGTGGTGTGTTGTGTGTGTGTGTGTGTGTGTGTGTGTCTGTCGGCTGTGTAGTGGTGTGTATGTGTGTGATGTGTGTGATTGTGTGTGATGTGTGTGTGTGTGTGTGTGTGTTTGTGTGAGTGTGTGTGTTTGTGTGTGTGTGTTTGTGTGATGTGTGTGTTGTGTGGTGTGTTTGTGTGTGTGCTGTGTGTTTGTGAGTGTGTGTGTGTGTGTGTGTGTGTGTGTGTGTTGTGTTTGTGTGTGTGTGTGTGTTTGTTGTGTGTGTGTTTGTGTGTGTGTGTGTGTGTGTGGTGTGTAGTTTGTTTTGGTGTGTGTTGTGTGTGTGTTGTGGTGTGAGTGTGTTTGTGTGTGTGTGTGTGTGTTGTGTGTGGTGTGTGTGTGTGTGTTTGTGAGTGTTGTGTTTGTGTGTGTTGTGTGTGTGTGTGTGTGTGTGTTGTGTGTGTTGTGTGTGTGTGTGTTTGTGTGTGTGTGTGATGTTTGTGCTGTGTGTGTTTGTGTGTGTGGTGTGTGATTATGTGTGTGCGGTGTTTGTGTGTGTTGTGTGTGTTTGTGTTGTGTGTGTGTGAGTTGTGTGTGTGTGTGTGTGTGAGGTGTGGTGAGGGTTTGTGTGTGTGTGTGTGTGTGTGTGTGTCGTGTGTGTGTGTGTGTGTTTGTGTGTGTGTGTTGTTGTGTGTGTTTGTGTGGTGTGTTGTGTGTGTGTTCTGAGTTTGAGTGTGTGTGTGTGTTTGTGTGTGTGTGTGTGTGTTGTGTGTGTGTGTGCCCTGCGTGTGTGTGTTGTGTGTGTGTGTGTTGTGTTGTGTGTGTGTGTGTGTGTGATGTGTGTTCTGTGTTTGTGTGTGTTTGTGTGTGTGTTTGTGTGTGTTTGCTGTGTTGTGTGGTGTGCTGTGGTGTTTGTGTGTTGTCATGTGGTGTGTGTGTTTGTGTGTGTGTGTGTGTGTGTGTGTGTGTGTGTGTGTGTGTGTGTTTTTGTCGTGCTGTGTGTTTGTGATGTGTGTGTGTGTGGTGTGTACTCACCTAATGTACTCACCTAATTGTGGATGCAGGAGGTCGAGACGCAGCTCATGGCCCCGCCTCTTCACTGTTGCTATAGGTCCTCTCTCTCTCTGCTTCCTGAGCTTTTTCATACCTCTTCTTAAAACTATGTTCTCGGTTCCTGCACTCCATACTTCACTTGCCTCTGGCCCCTATCGCCAACTTCCTGACCGACTATATGAGTGATATATAGAGAAATACTTCCTAACGTCCCTGTGACTCGTCATGTGTCTCAAACTTTAGTTGTGACCCCTTGTGTTCCTGAGGTCCCCCTCTCTGGACATTCCTATCTCTGACCGCTTGTCTATTCCCCGCAGTATTTTGTATGTCGTTATCATGTTTTCCCCTGACCCGTCTGTCCTCCAGTGTCGTCAGTTCGATTTCCTCAACCTTTCATCGTACGACATTTCTCTGAGCTCTGGACTAGCCTTGTTGCAAACCTTTGTTACTTCTTAACTTCTTGATGATGCTTGATCTGGTGTTGGGTTACAGGATGGTGCTGCATACTCCAGTATGGGGCCCTAACATCACTAGTGTACTGTGTCTTGAACGATTCTTTATTTAGGTATCGGGAACGGCTATTCTCAGGTTTGCCAGGCGCCCGTGTGATGCTGCAGAACCGTTATTTGGATGATGTGTGTCAATAACTGGCGTGTGTGTGTGTGTGTGTGTGTGTGTGTTGTGTGTGTGTGTGTGTTGGACTCACCTTGTTGTAATTCACCTAGTTGAGGTTGCAACGGTCGAGTCCTAGCTCCCTGGCCGCCTCTTCACTGGTGGGTGTGTGTGAATAAGGATAACAGTGTTTGATTAATACAACTGGAGGTGGGCGGGGCGTCCTGTGTATGTAGGTTACAGTATTAGTTTAGAAACGTTAGCCCTTACTACCGGGTTAAACATATAAATAGAAGGCAGGGCGGAGAGAGAGAGAGAGAGAGACGAGAACGGCAGGTATAGATTCTTTAGTGGGGGGTACGCCATTTAAGATAATGCTTTTTTGCCCTCCGTAAAAGCTCAGCACAATGTGAAACATGATTGATAAAGCTTACGCAGGGCGAAACAAGACTATTGTATGAAGTTCTGTGGAAAAAGTAGCAAGGCTTTATAAAGCTCTACACAGATTGAAACATGATAAAGCTCTATTCAGAGCGAAAAATCGCAGTGACATCGTGTGCCGCATCGGCCACTAGGTGTGACACACGCATCCCACTTGACAGTGGTAGGCTCCCACTGGACAGTGGTAGGCTCCCACTGGACAGTGGTAGGCTCCCACTGGACAGTGGTAGGCTCCCACTGGACAGTGGTAGGCTCACCCTCATTTGGACGTCGGTAGGACTCCATGGTCAGTGGTAGGCTCTCACTGGACAAGAGTAGACTCCCACTTGACAGTGGTAGGCTCCCACTGGACAAGGGTAGACTCCCACTGGACAGTGGTAGGCTCCCACTGGACAGTGGTAATAGACTCAATCCACTGGACAGTGGTTTAGACTCACACTGGACTGTGGGAGGTCCTCTTGGACAGTGGGTAGGCTTCCACTGGACAGTGGTTAGACTCACACTGGACAGTGGTAGGCTCCACCTGGACAGTGGTAGACTCACATTGGACAGTGGTAGACTCCCACTGCGCAGTGTAGACTCACACTGGACAGTGGTAGGCTCAAATTGGACAGTCGTAGGATCCCATGGACAGTGGTTGATCACACTGGACAGTTTTGGTAGACTCACACTGGTACAGTGGTGGACACATGGTCAGTGGTAGACTCCATCTGGACAGTGGTATAGACTCACACTGGAACAGTGGTAGGACTTAGACTTCACACTGGACAGTGGTAGGCTCACACTGGGACAGTGCGGTAGACTCACTTGGACAGTGGTATGACTCACTTGGACAGTGGTAGGACTCACTCTGGACAGTGGTAGACTCGCACTTACCGTGTAGATCACATGGACAGTGGTAGACACAGACACTGGGACAGTGGTAGACCCACACTGGTACAGTTGTTAGATCACACTGGACAGTGGGTTATAGACTCCCAGCCCCCCCCCCCCCCCCCCCCCCCCCCCCCCCCCCCCCCCCCCCCCCCCTCCCCATCCCCCCCGACAGTGGTAGATCACTCACACTGCGATACAGTGGTTAGACTCACATGGGATTAGTAGGTAGGGTCCACTGGATGGTAGACTCACACTGGACATGGTAGACTCACACTGACAGTGGTAGACTCACACTGGACAGTGGTAGGATCCCAATGGACAGTGAGTAGACACACTAGCACACTGGAACAGTGGTAGATCACACTGGAGCTAGTAGAACTCACACTGGACAGTGTGTAGGCACCCACTGGCATCAGTGGTTGCCACCCATACACCTTTCCCAGATTCCCCCCCCCCCCCCCCCCCCCCCCTACCCCCGACTCAATGGACATGTTGGTTAGACTTCACACTGGACAGTGGTTAGGACTCACACTGAAACAGGGTAGGCTACCCTGCGCTCAGTGGCTAGACTCCACACTGGACCAGTGTTTATAGACTTCACACTGGACAGTGGCTAACGGCTCCCATGGACAGAGAGGTTAGACTCGCACTTGCAGTGGTAGTAGACTCACACTGGACAGTGGTAATACTCACATTTACAGTGGTAGACTCACACTGGACAGTGGTTTTGATCACACTATACCTGTGGTACACTCACACTGGACAGTGTCGCTCACACTGGACAGTGTAGACTCAACGGGACAGTGGTAGATCTCCACTGGACAGTGGTTTGATCACACTGGGACACATGGTAGTCTCACACGGATAGTGGTAGGGTCCATGGACTGGTAGACTCACACTGGACAGTGGGTAAGATTATGTCACACTGGACAGTGGTTAGACTCACATGGTCAGTGGTAGGCGCCCTATGGACGTGGTAGACTCACACTGGGACAGTGGTTATTAGACTCACACTGACAGTGGTAGACTCCACACTGGACAGTGGTAGGCTCACCACTGGACAGTGGTGTAGACTCAATGGACAGTGGTAGACTCACTCTGGTAAGTGGTTAGACTCACACTGGACAGTGGTAGCCCTCACCCTCCACTGAACTGTGTTTGGCTCCCACTGGGAACAAGTGGTAGTCTCACATGGACAGTGGTTCGACTCACCTGGACAGTGGTAGGCTCCACTGGACAGCGGTAGACTCGCACTTGGACAGTGGTAGACTCACACTGGACAGTGGTAGAATCACACTTTACAGTGGTAGAAGCACACTGGACAGTGTTAGACTCACACTATACGTAGGTTCACTCACATGGACAAGTGGTAGACTCACATGGACAGTGGTTTTGACTCAAACTGGACAGTGGTAGATCACAATGGACAGTGGTTGACTCACACATGGACAGTGGTAGACTCCACTGGACTCAGTGGTCAGCTCGCTCACGCACACACTGCGACAGTGGTAGACTCACCACTGGACAGTGGTAGACTCACACTGGACAGTGGTTTGACTCACAATGGAAAGTGGTAGACGCACACTGGGTACAGTGGTAGGCTCCCCCACTGGACAGTGGTTTTTAGACTCACACTTTACAGTGCGTTAGACTCCCAGGGACAGTTGGTAGACTCGCATTTACAGTGGGATAGACTCAACACTGGACAGTGGGAAGACTCACTCTACAGTGGTAGACTCATACTGGACAGTGGGTAGACTCACACTGGACCAGTGGTAGACTCACCACTGGACAGTGGCTAGTAGATTGAACTGGACAGAGGTTAGACTCACATTTACAGTGGTAGACTCACACTGACAGTGGTAGACTAAACTGGACAGTGGTAGGCTCCAACTGGACAGATGGTAGATCAAATGGAACAGTGGTAGACTCACACTGGACATTGGTTAGGACTACACTGGACAGTGGTAGATCACACTGGACAGGTGGGTACTAGTAGACTCACTCTGGACAGTGGTTAGATCTCATGGCAGTGGTAGACTCACACTGACAGTGGTATAGCTCCACTGGACAGTGGTGTAGACTACCACAATGGACAGTGGTTGAACTCACACTTGACAGTGGTTTAGACTCCCTCTGGACAGTGGTAGACTCACACTGGACAGTGGTAGACTCACACTGGACAGTGGTTAGGCACTCCCATGGACAGTGATAGACTCACCTGGACAGTGGTATAGACTCACACTGGACAGGGTAGATCCACTGGACAGTGGTAGACTCACACTGGCAGTGGTATTAGACTCACACGGGACAGTGGGTAGGCTCCACTGGACAGTGGTAGGCCACACTGGGACAGTGGTAGACTCACACTGGTCAGTGGTAGACTCACACTGGACACTTGTGACCACACTGGACCAGTGGTAGATATCTTCTGCGGACAGTGGTATAGACTCACACTGGACAGCTGGCTTAGACTCACATGGACAGTGGTAGCTCCCACTGGACTGTGGTAGACTCACACTGGACAGTGGTAGATAGATCACAACTGGACAGTGGTAGGCTCCCACATGGGTCAGTGGTAGACTCTCACACTGGACAGTGGTAGACTTCTCATGCGACAGTGGTAGACTCACACTGGGACAGTGGTAGCTCACACTGGTTTATGAAATGGTAGACTCACACTGGACAGTGGTAGTTAGACTCACCCCACCACTGGACATGGTGGCTCACAACTGGAAGTGGTAGGGACTCTCTCTGGACTGTGGTTAACTCACACTGGACAGTGGTAGACTACACTTGTACAGTGGTATAGACTCTCACTGCAGACAGTGGTAGACTACACTGGACAGTGGTAGACTCACACTGGGAACTGTGGAATACTCACACTGGACAGTGGTAGACTCACACTGGACAGTGGTAGACTCACACTGGACAGTGGTAGGCTCACACTGGACAGTGGTAGGCTCACACTGGACAGTGGTAGACTCACACTGGACAGTGGTAGGCTCCCACTGGACAGTGGTAGACTCGCCTGGACAAGTGGTAGATCACACTGAGGACAAGTGGTATGATCCTCACACTGGACAGTGGTTGACTCACTCTGGACAGTGGTTAGAATCACACTTTACAGTGGTATTAGACTCACACTGGACAGTGGTTTTTAGTAGACTCAATGGACAGTGGTTAGACTCTAACACCTGGACAGTGGTTAGATCACACTGGACAGTGGTTAGGACTCTCACTGGACAGTGGTAGGGACTTCCCACGGGAAGTGGCTCAGACTCCACTCTGGACCAGTGGTACGGCTCACACTGGACAGTGGTTAGACTCACATGGACAGTGGTAGACTCACTCTGGCAGTGGTTCGACTCACACTTTACAGTGGTTGACTCCACTGGACAGTGGTATATAGACTCTCACTTGGACAGTGGATAGAGATCACACTGGACAGTGGTAGACTCCACTGGACAGTGGTAATAGACTCACACTGGACAGTGGTTAGACTCACACTGTACAGTGGTAGGCTACACTGGACAGAATGGTTAGGCTCACACTGGACAGTGGTAGACTCCACTGGACAGTGTAGACTCACACTGGACCAGTGGTAGACTCACAATTGACAATGGTAGACTCACCACTGGACCGTGGTAGACCACACCGGGACTGTGTAGGACTCACAATGGGACAGTATGGTCAGACTCACATGGACAGTGGTAGGCTCACACTGGTCGTGGTTAGACTCACACTGGACAGTGGTAGCTCACACTGGACAGTGGTAGACTCACACTGGACAGTGGTAGACTCACACTGGACAGTGGTAGACTCACACTGGACAGTGGTAGGCTCACACTGGACAGTGGTAGGCTCACACTGGACAGTGGTAGACTCACACTGGACAGTGGTAGACTCACACTGGACAGTGGTAGGCTACAATGGACAGTGGATTAGACTCACATAGGAAAGTGGTAGACCTCACACTGGAAGTGCGTTTAGACCTCACACTGGACTGTGGTAGGCTATCACTGGACAGTGGTTGAACTCACATGGACAGTGGAGGCTCACAATGGAAAGTGGTAGACTCAACTGGACGTGGTAGACTCCAATGGACAGTGGTAGGTCCCACTGACAGTGGTTAGACTCACACTGGACATGTGGTAGACTCACATCTGGACATGGTTAGACTCACACTGGATTCAGTGGTTGACTCACACTGGACCAGTGGTTGACTCACAATGGACAGTGGTAGGCTCCCAAAGGACAGTGGTTAGACCTCACACTGTCAGTGGAGACTCACACCTGGACAGTGGTAGGCTCCACACTGGACTGTGGTAGACTCACACGGGACAGTGGTAGGCTCACACTGGACAGTGGTAGACTCACACTGGACAGTGGTAGACTCCCACTGGACAGTGGTAGGCTCCCACTGGACAGTGGTAGACTCACACTGGGACAGTGGTTCAGACTCCACTGTGACAGTGGTAGTCTCACACTGGGAACAGTGGTTAGATCACACTGGAACAGTGGTTGACTCACACTGGACAGTGGTAGGCTCCCACTGGACAGTGGTAGACTCACACTGGACAGTGGTAGACTCACACTGGACAGTGGTAGACTCACACTGGACAGTGGTAGGCTCCCACTGGACAGTGGTAGACTCACACTGGACAGTGGTAGACTCACACTGGACAGTGGTAGACTCACACTGGACAGTGGTAGACTCACACTGGACAGTGGTAGACTCACACTGGACAGTGGTAGACTCACACTGGACAGTGGTAGACTCACACTGGACAGTGGTAGACTCACACTGGACAGTGGTAGACTCACACTGGACAGTGGTAGACTCACACTGGACAGTGGTAGACTCACACTGGACAGTGGTAGGCTCACACTGGACAGTGGTAGACTCACACTGGACAGTGGTAGGCTCACACTGGACAGTGGTAGACTCACACTGGACAGTGGTAGGCTCACACTGGACAGTGGGTATAGATCACATGGACAGTGGTAGACTCACACTGGACAGTGTAGGTCACACTGCGACAATGGGTAGACTCACATGGAACAGTGGTTTATAGACACTCACACTGGACAGTGGTTTTAGACTCTCACTGGACAGTGGTAGGCTCCCACTGGACAGTGGTAGGCTCACACTGGACAGTGGTAGACTCCCACTGGACAGTGGTAGACTCACACTGGACAGTGGTAGACTCACACTGGACAGTGGTAGGCTCACACTGGACAGTGGTAGACTCACACTGGACAGTGGTAGACTCACACTGGACACGTGGTTTAGGCTCCACTCGGACAGTGGTAGACTCACACTTGGACAGTGGGTTAGACTCCACTCTGGACAGTTGGTTGTAGTAGACTCACATGGACAGTGGTAGACTCACACTGGACAGTGGTAGACTCACATGGACATTGGTTGGCTCACACTGGACAGTGGTAGATCACACTGGGACCAGTGGCTAGACTCCACTGGACAGTGGTTAGGACTCACCTGGTCAGTGGTAGACTCACACTGGACAGTGGTAGGTCACCTGGCAGAAAGAATGGTCGACTCACCACTGGACAGTGGTAGAATCACACTGGACAGTGGTATAGAACTCACACTGGACTGTGGTATAGACTACACTGGACAGTGGTATAGACTCACCATGGACAGTGGTAGACTCACACTGGACAGTGGTAGGTCACACCAATGGACAGTGGTATAGAATCACACTGGCACGTGTAGACTCCCACACTGGACAGTGGTAGGGCTCACCAGGACAGTGGTAGACTCTCACTGGTCAGTTGGTAGACTCACACTGGACAGTGGGAGGTTTTAGGATCACACTGGACAGTGGTAGACTCACTCTGGGACAGTGGTTAGACTCTACACTGGACAGTGGTACATAGACCACACTGGACAGTGGTATTATAGACACTACACTGGACAGTGGTAGGCTCACACTGGACAGTGGTTAGACTCACACTGGACAGTAGTAGCTCACACTGGACGTGTTTGGATTAGACTCACATGGACAGTGGTAGACTCACACGGGACAGTGGTAGACTCACAATGGACCGTGGTGAACTCACACTGGACGTGGTAGGCTCACACTGGACAGTGGTTAGACACACTCTGGACAGTGGTAGACTCACACTGGACTGTGTAGGCTCACACTGGATATGTGGTTAGCTCACACTGGACAGTGGTAGACTTCACTCTGGACAGTGGTAGGTCTCACACTGGACAGTGGTTAGACCTCACACTGGACAGTGGTTAGATCCACTGGACAGTGGTTGACTCACACTGGGACAGTGGTAGACTCACATGGACAGTGGGTAACTCACAATGGACAGTGGTAGACTCAACATGGACAGTGGGTTTTTAGAATCACACTGGACAGTGGTTCGACTCATACTGGACAGTTGGTTAGATAGACCACCACTGGACAGTGGTAGGCTCAACACTGGACAGTGGTATAGACTCATGGACAGTGGTAGACTCACACTGGACAGTGGTATAGACTCACACTGGGACGTGGTTTTGACTCACACTGGACAGTTGGTAGACTCACACTGGACAGTGGTAGGCTACACACTGGACCGTGGTTTGCCTCCACACTGGACTGTGGTAGGCTCACAGCTGGACAGTGGTAGACTCACACTGGACAGTGGTAGACTCACACTGGACAGTGGTAGACTCACACTGGACAGTGGTAGACTCACACTGGACAGTGGTAGACTCACACTGGACAGTGTAGGCTCTCCACACTGGAACAGTGGTAGACTCACACTGGACAGTCGGTATAGACTCACTTGGTCAGTGGTAGGATCACACTGGACAGTGGTAGCGCTCACACTGGACAGTGGGTAGACTCACCACTGGTCAGATGGGAGACTTCAATGGACAGTGGTAGGCTCACACTGGACAGTGGTAGGCTCACACTGGACAGTGGTAGACTCACACTGGACACTTGCACATGCCGGTAGTTACATGTATAGTTGATCAGTATAGAAAGTTTGAAGACTGTCGGAAGAAGAGTTATCAGGTTGTGAAGGATAATTTGTAAGAAGTAAAAATAATAAATAGTGTGAAGATAATAAAATAATAAATAGTGAATATAATAAAATAATAAATAGTGAAGATAATAAAGAGTAATAATAATACAGATAATAACAGTAAAGAGAGTTATAGTAATAATGATAGTAAAATAATATCAGTAGTAAAAATATATCAAAATAATAATAATAGTAAAGATAATATTAGTCAAGATAATAATAATAATGGCACTAGTAAAGATAAATATTAGTCAAGATAATAATAATAATGGCACTAGTAAAGATAATACTAGTCATAATAATAATAATAATAATGGCACTAGTAAAGATAATACTAGTCATAATAATAATAATAATAATGGCACTAGTAAAGATAATACTAGTCAGAAGTAATAATATTAATAATGGCCACTAGTAAAGATAATTACCATAGTCATAATAATAATAATAATATTGGCACTAGCTTAAGCATAATACTAGTCCTAATAAATAATAATAATTATGCCATGGTTTTCTCCTCTGCTGAATAAATTCAGAACTATCATAGTCTCACTATGTTACTGCATGGTTAACTATTTAATTTTGATGCCAGAAAGATTTTTTTTAATAAAACTACTGTTGACGTGAAAGGGGAGACTGCTTTGTACAGTTGCTCGTAGTTGACAAATTGCAGTCTATTTTTGGTTACAGTCTGGGAAAACAGACGTGTGAAAAGTCCCCCTGCAGCGAGTGTGTTTTTTTACCATCACTGTTGGTGGCCTGTGTTCAAATCGCGATTTTATGCTTTGTGTCAGACAGAAGGGAGTAGTACCTGTGTGTTTATTCAACATGAGGGAGAATACAGTGTGTGGATAATCTGGGTCTGTGTTTGTTAACCTTGTTTAAGATTGTTGTTGTGGAATGTTAACATGATGGATCAGTTCTGTTCTCTTATTAACAGATAGTATATCACCTTCTCTTCGCCCCCCCCTTGTGGATTGATTACACCCATGTCCGCGCCGCAATCATATTCTGTTCTCTTATTTCTCAGATTATGTATATCACTGTTGATGTGGAATGTTAACATGATTGTATCGTTGTCTCTTATAACAGTAAGTTATTCACTGTTGGTGTGAATTGTTAACATTATGTATCAGTCTATGTTCTCTTCCTCGTATACAGATAGTAAATCACTGTTGTAAGATACATAATTAATATACACTTGGAAAAGGTGATAGTAGTCCCAAATCTCACACAGGTAAATTCTCCCTTATGGACAGCAAAACACTCGGCAAGCGGTTGCAACAATCCCTGCAATGATGAGTAGGGGTTGCAATGAGGACGCTAGAGACAACACCAGTCAAAGCGTTAAGGGGCCAAGACTGTTCAGCTTGCCTCCCAACATACATAAGGGGGAATGGATTACCATTAGACCCCTGGCTGTCTTCATGAAGGCGTTGGTCAGGCACCTACTCAACAACCTGAATCAGCCAGGTTGTGGTGAATATGGTCATTTTGCGTGCTGCCGCGTAACAGCCTGGTGGTCAGGTCCTGATCCAACACGAGACTTGGTCATAGTCCAGGCGCGGGAGCGTTGGGACCCGGAACACCTCAGGTAGTACATATTGACCACTACAAAGTTGCCAAACTCTCCCCACTACCCTCTTCATCCCTAACTGGACACCAATCCCACACTCTCCCTCACTTCATCTCGTCACTACACCTTCTTACACCTCTCCTCTACAACCTCTCCCCTTACATCCCTTCCATGCACTAATCTCCTCTACACCTCTCTCTACACCTCTCCCCTACATCCTTCCCTAACCTCTCACTCTACACCTCTCCCCTACATACCTTCCCTACACCCCCTCCTGGCGTAGGTTCCTTGAGAGGGCTGGAGGATTCCCAGTGTGATTTAAAATACAGAAAACCAACATCAATCCTGCAGGAGAACCTTACTCTGTTGGGATCACTGGGGGGCGGAGTGGGGAGGGAGAGAGGTGGAGGGAGGGGAGGAGGAGTGGATAGGGAGGGGGACGGGAGAGGAAGAGGGAGGGAGAGAGAGGAGGCGGGCGAGACAGTGACGAGAGAAGAGCGAGAGGGGAGGGAGAGAGAAGTGGGGGGAAAGGAGGGAGAGAGGAAGAGGAGAGGGGAGGGGTGAGAGAGAGGGAGGAGGGGCGGAGGAGGAGAGATGGAAGAGGGAGGGGAGGGAGAGAGAGGAAGAGAGGGGGGGGACGGGGTGAGAGGAAGAGGGGAGCGGAGGGAGGAGAGGAAGAGGATGAGGGGAGGGAGTGAGGGAAGAGGGGGAGAGAGGAGGAGGGAGAGGAGAGTGAAGAGGAAAGAGGAGAGGGGTGGGACGAGTGAAGAGGGGAAGGAGGGAGGGAGGATGAGGATGAGGGGAGGGAGAGGAGAGGAGGAGGGGGAGGAGGAGAGAGAGGAAGAGGGGGAGGGGGAGGGAGAAGGACGAATGAGGGGGAGGAAGGGAGAGAGGAGAAGGGGAGCGGTGGGTGAGTTGGAAGAGGGCGAGGGGAGGGGTGAGAGGAGACGGGGGATGAGTGAGGAGGGGAGGGGAGAGAGAGAGGAAAGATGAGAGGGGAGGCAGAGGAGAAGAAGAGGGGAATGGAGGGAGGAGAGGAGAGGGGAGGAGAAGAGAGGAGGAGGGGAAGGATGGGAGAGAGGAAGAGACTGTGGAAAAGAGAGGAGAGGGGGAGGGAAGGGAGAGAGAGGAAGAGGGGGGAGGGAGTGGGAGAGAGGAAGAGGGGAGGGGAGGGAAGAGAGGAAGAGTGGGGAGGTGGGAGAGAGGAAGAGGAGAGAGGGTGGGAGAGAGGAAGAGGGGAGGGGAGGGAGAGAGGAAGAGGGGGGAGGAGCGGAGAGAGGAGAGAGGAAAGTGAGGATGAGGAGAGGGGAGGGAGAGAGGAAGAGGGGGGAGGAGGGAGAGAGGAAGACGGAGGAGGGTGGAGAGAGGAAAGAGGGGGGAGGAGGGGGAGAGAGGAAGGGGCGGGAGGAGGGAGAGAGGAAAGAGGAGAGGGGAGGGAGAGAGGAAGGGAAGAGGGGAGGGGACGGGAGAGAGAGAGGAGGAGGGGGGGGAGGGGGGGAGAGAGGAGAGGGGACGGGAGGGAGAGAGAGGAAGAGGGTGAGGGTGAGGAGTGTGGAAAAGAGGAGAGGGGAGCGGAATCGGGGGAGGGTGAGTTGAGGAGAGAGGAAGAGGGGGGAGGAGGGTTGAGAGGTGAGGAAAAGAGGAGAGGGGAGGGAGAGAGGAAGAGGGGGGGAGGATGAGGGAGAGTGTGGAAGAGGAGAGGGAGGGGAGAGAGGAGAGTGGGAGTAGGTGGTGAGAGAGGAAGAAGGGGGGAGAAGGGAGAGAGGAAGAGGAGAGGGGAGGGTGAGTGGAAGAGGGGAGGAGGGGGAGGGACGAGAGGAGGAGGGGGTGAGGACGGGAGGAGTGAGGAAGAGGCGCAGGGGAGGGAGTGAGGAATAGGAGACGGGGAGGGAGAGGGATGAGGAAAGAAGGGGTTGGGAAGAAGCTGATAGGACCGTACTTTCCTTCTATCTATGCATCTATTCTGTCTGGAGGAACTCTTTGGTAGACATCTTTATTCTTGTATCTTGTCGTCTATTCTGTCTTAAAAAAGAAACTGATTAGACATGCATCTATCAGTGCTGTGTTCTGTGTCTTGGTTTATATTGCTCTATAATAAAACATATTGTCTTGGTTTATATTGCTCTATAATAAAACATATTGTCTTGGTTTACTATTGCTCTGTAATAAAATCATATTGTCTTGGTTTATATTGCTCTGTATCGTTATCATATTGTCTTGGTTTCATATTGCTCTATAATAAAACATAATGTCTTGGTTTATATTCGTCTGTAATAAAACATATATTGGTCTTGGTTTATATTGATTTCTATAATAAAACATATTGTCTTGGTTTATATTGCCTATATAATAAAAGCATCTTGTCTTGGTTTTTGCTCTATAATAAAACATATTGTCTTGGTTTATATTGCTCTGTAATAAAACATATTGTCTTGGTTTATATTGCTCTATAATAAAACATATTGTCTTGGTTTATATTGCTCTATAATAAAACATATTGTCTTGGTTTATATTGCTCTATAATAAAACATATTGTCTTGGTTTATATTGCATCTATAATAAAACATAATGTCTTGGTTTATAATTGCTCTATAATAAAACTTATTGTCCTTGGTTTATATTGCCCCCCTTGTAATTAAAACATATTTCTTTGTTTATATAGCACTCAAATAAAACCAAATACTATTAAAAAAATCACACACCCACCCACCACATTACAATTATAATATAAATCACTCACCAAACAAAACACCAATAGATTCAATTAAACACAATCAAACACAACCCCCCACAATACCCTCCCCCCCTCCCCAACCCCCCCACCCCCAACCCACAACCCAAAACCACCCCCCCCCCCCCCCACATAAATTAACACCCCCCAATCACCCCCCACCCCCCACCCAACCCCCCCCCACCACACCCCCCCACAACCCCCCACACTACCCCCCACATTCCACACACACCACATCACCCCCCCCCCCCCCCACCACAAAAACCCACCACCCCCCCCCCACCCCCCCCCACCCCCCATACCCCCCCCCCCCCCCCCCCCCCAACTACCCGTTATCCAAACCACCCTCCCACATACTCCCATCCCCCACCCCCCACCTCCCCCACCCTGTCTTGGTGTAATACGCGCGCAGATAGAGAGATATAGAAAACCATATTGTCTTGTTTTATATTACTCGCCAGCTATAATAAAAAATATTGTTTGGTTTATAATGCTCTATAATAAACCATATTGTTTGGTTTATATTTGCTCTATAATTAAAACATATTTTCTTGGTTTATATGACCCCCCACCAAAACACACCCCCAACACATCCCCACTATCACCCCCGCTCTCCACACCCAGTCCCGCCCAACCTCCCGACCCACCAAAAACCCATGTCTGTATTAAAACTATTGTCTTGGCGGCACGCGCTCGCATAGCTGTGTGTATAAAACATATCTGATTACTTGAGCTTCCCCCTATCCCCCACTCGTCTGTAATACCAAACATTCCCCTGTCCCCCTCGGTTTATATTGATCTGTAATAAAACATTATGTCTTAGTTTTATATCTGCTCTGTACACCCCTAAAACATCTTGTCTTGGTTTATATTCGCCCTTGGTATTAAAACATATTTTGTATGGTTTATATTTCCCCTCCCCCCCTCCGCCAAATCACACACCCCCCCATCTTTGTCTTGCGCCCTCTAACTTAAATCCCTCTGTAATATAAAACATTTTGTCATGGTTATTTTTGCCTCTGTAATAAAACATATTGTTTGGTTTATATTGGCTCTGTATTATAACATTGTCTTGGTTTATATAGATCTGTAATAAAACATTTTGTCTGGTTTATATTGCTCTGTAATAAAACATATTTTCTTGGTTTTATTATTGCTCTGTTAATAAAAACCAATTGTCTTGGTTTATATTGTTCTGTAATAAAACATATGGTCTTGGATTTTTTGCTCTTATAATAGAACATATTTGTCTCTGGTTTTTATCTGCCTCTATAATAAAACATTTTGTCTTGGTTTTTATGGCTCTGTAATAAAAATATTGTCTTGGTTTATTTTGCTTCTAATAAAACATATTGTTTGGTTTATATTGCTCTGTTATTAATCATATTGTATTGAGTTTATATTGCTCTATATAAATAACATATTGTCTTGGTTATATTGCTCTGTAATAAATCATATTGTCTTGGTTTTTATTGCTTTTAATAAAACATATTGTCTTGGTTTTTTATTGCTCTCTTATAATATTACATATAGTCTTGGTTTATATTGACTCTGTAATTAATACATTTGTCTTGGTTTATTATTGCTCTATAATAAAAATATTGTCTTGGTTTATATTGCTCTGTAATAAAACATATTGTCTTGGTTTATTTTTGATCTGTAAATAACCATAATGTCATTGGTGATTTATATTGCTCTGTAATAAAACATATTGTCTTGGTTTATATTGCTCTATAATAAAACATATTGTCTTGGTTTATATTGCTCTGTAATAAAACATATTGTCTTGGTTTATATTGCTCTATAATAAAACATATTGTCTTGGTTTATATTGCTCTATAATAAAACATATTGTCTTGGTTTATATTGCTCTATAATAAAACAGTAAGACATTGTCTTCCTGCTGTATTTTCTTTAATTATTGTATTAAAATATTTTTGTTTGTTTCTTTAATCTAGTTAGATCTCTAGTAAGAGTGTGTGTGTAACTAAGCAATGATGAAATCAGTGATAAAACATTATTGTAAACAGATAACTATAAAGCACAAATGAGTATTACAAAGACAGGTCATATGGTTGCTTGCATTGCTGTACATTCAGTCGAATGGAGTATTCTGTTAGGTAGTGTATTTAAAAAAATAATAAAGTTAGATTCCTTCACGTACGATAACTACCCGTGCGGTACGACAATATACTCCATCATTCTAGTACAATAACAGCCCTGCAGTACGACAGTTTCTTCGCTTCCATTACAATGACGTCAAAGGTGAAATACAATGAGCAGTGCGTCATGCTGGTGGTAATCGAGTGAAGCACGCCGCTGACCTCTCACTTTTAACTCACCTGAGTGACGCCAGCCACACCTGATTTGACCTGCAGGGGAGCACCTGCCTCACATCTCAAACGAGAAAAAAACATTGTTATTAGCAGTTTAAAAGAAAGTTTTACTGTATTTAACATCACTCTCTCTCTCTCTCTCTCTCTCTCTCTCTCTCTCTCTCTCTCTCTCTCTCTCTCTCTCTCTCCCTCTCTCCCTCTCTCCCTTTTTTTTTTTTTTTTTTTTTTTTACACAGGGTTTGACAAGATTAAGGATCCCTAGCTTTATTGACAGCTATTTACAGGTTAAGGATTCCTAACTTTATTGGCAAGCTAAGAGCTGTTACCTACATCAGCTCATTTGAAAGCATTTTTATTGTTATGAGACATACAAGTAGGAAACAGGATGAAGTTGGAGCCATCTGTGGGCCAGCATTTTCATTTGATCAACTGACTTTATCTCGTTGACATCATTATCCTGTACGAATGTGTTCCATACTCGAGTCATCCTGGGTATGTATGATCTCAGATGGAGTGATGTTCTGGAGAAGGGTACAGCCAGAGTGAAGTTGCTGCTTTCTGCCCGTCTTGTGGCATAAAGCTTGTTTCACGCTGTCCTCGAAGTGGATCCAAGTGTGGTATTTTGACAATATTGGCCTTGTACATAACAGTAAGGCCACCCACATCCCTCCTATGTTGAAGGCTCTGCTGAAATGACAGATCTATCCAGGATGGGTCCAGGCGAGAGATGAGACGTCTTGCTCTGTTCTCTACTCTGTCAAGCAGTCGCAGATGAGAGGGGGGCAGGCAAACCAAGAAAGTGGAGCATACTCAAGGTGCGAGCGTACTTGTGCCTCGTACAGGATCTTGCAACCCCTACTGTCAAGCAGATGGGAGATACGGCGAAGTGCTGTAAGCTTCCTGGCTGCCTTGTTTGCAAGATTTATAACATGGTTCTTCATGCTTAGTTTGGAGTCAAATTTCACCCCAAGGATATCAACTTCTTCTCCAGGTGCCAACATCCTCCCATTCATCCTTACTACTGCACCAGCATTACCATCATGATGCCTAGAGACGATCATCATTTGCGTTTTCTCAGGTGCAAATGTTACTTGCCATCTATTTCCCCAAGCTGATATAGCTCTCAGCTGGTGATTGATGTAGCTTAGAGCAGCTGGGATTTCTTCTCTTGGATAAGTGAATGTCAGTGTACAGTCGTCTGCATATGCATGTGATTCTGGATGAGATGAAGAAGGTCGTTGAAGTAGACATTCCATAACAATGGACCCAGCACGCTTCCTTGTGGAACACTTGCCCCAATAGGATGTCTTGCTGATTCCATTCCATTGAGAACTACACTTAGAGATCTACCATGAAGGTAGTCACTGAGAGACATAGCGTAGAGCCTGCAATCCCAGTGCTTGAAGTTTTGCTAAGAGGCCCTGGTGCCACACCCGGTCGAAAGCGCCAGCAATGTCCAGTGCTACCACACAGCTGACTTTGGATTCATCCAGTGACTGGTGCCACTTAGTGGAGAGTTTAACAACAGATCAGCAGCAGAGTAACCTTTCCTGAAGCCATATTGACGATCACAAAGTAGTGAGTGGCAGTCAAAAAACTCTGTCATTTGTCTTGAGATTATTGTCTCAAGGATCTTACCAGTGATTGACAGGAGTGACACTGGTCTGTAGTTGCTGATTTCTGCTCTGCTCTTCTTTTTGTGAACAGGGACTACATTTGCCTCTTTCCATAGGGAGGGCCATTTACACTGTACTATGCAGTGCTGAAAGATGCGAGTTAGAGGTGCTGCTAGCTGGTCTGCACATCTTCTCAACAATTTCTTGGGCTCAACTTGTCTGGGCCCACAGCCTTTTCTTGGTCAAGCGATTTAAGTAGGAAATGCACCTCCTCCTCCTCCTCTCTCTCTCTCTCTCTCTCTCTCTCTCTCTCTCTCTCTCTCTCTCTCTCATCTCTCTCCTCTCATCTCTCTCTCTCTCTCCTATCTCTCTCTCTCTCTTCTCTCTCTCCTCTCCTCTCTCTCTCTCCTCTCTCTCTCTCTCTCTCTCTCTCTCTCTCGCTCTCTCTCTCTCTCTCTCATCTCTCCTCTCTCCTCTTCCTCTCTCTCTCTCTCTCTCTCTCTTGCCTCTCTATTCCCCATTTTCCTTCTCACTCTCCCCCTCTCCTACCCTTCCCCTTCACTCTCTCTCCCCCTCTCTCTCACTCTCACTCTCTCTTCCCCCTTTTTCCTTCTCACTACCTCCCTCCCTCTTTCTACCTTCCCTTCTCTCTCTCTCTCTCTCTCTCTCTCTCTCTCTCTCTCATCTTCTCTCTCTCTCTCTCTCCTCTCTCTCCATCTCTCTTCCTCTCTCCTCTCTCTCCTCTCTCTCCTCTCTCTCCTCTCTCTCTCTCTCTCTCTCTCTCTCTCTCTCCATCTCTTCCCCATTTTTCCCTTCTCACTCTGTTTCCCCCTCTCACACTCTCCCCCTTTCCCTTCTCACTCTTCCCCTCTCTCTCTCCTTCTACTTTTCCCTTCTCTCTTCTCTCACAAATAAAAAAAATGGTGGGGACTAGCAGGAACCAAGGATCAGATGAGAATGGTTCTGGTAGGGAGGAGTGGATGGAGGAGCAGTGGAAAAGGATGGAACAAGAGTGGGAGAGAAAATTAGGAGAGCTTTCTGAAAAAAATGGAGAAAGAGCTCTCTGTGAAATTGGAAAAGAGGTTGGAGAAGGAGACAAAGAATTGGGAGGCACAAGTCGAAACTGCAGTAGCCAAGATAAGGGTCCTAGAAGTTGAGATAAATAGGCTGAAGCGAGATACAGGGGCTGACAGAGAAGACACAGCATATGAAGCTGCGAGGCCGAACAGGAAGGAAGGATTATGAATTATGCTAAGGTCATATCAACTGCCAAAAAGGGCCAAGATGAAAGGGAAGAACAGCTGTTGCAGATGGAGAGGGTGATAGGTCGAATGCTGAGGCACAACCATGCTATCAAGAGCCACTGGAAAAAATCAAGGGAGAAACTGACCACTTACAGGCAGGATCCAGAGTCACAGAGGGTGAGGCAAATGGGAGGAGAAAAAGGCAAAATTAGTGTTTATCCATGGGCTTCAGGAGAGAGAGGAAAGGACACACACTGAAAGGCAAACAGGAAAAAAGAAAGGAGATTGAAGAAAATCATCACGGAAATAGGTGAAGAGTTGGACGAGATTGTAAATTTTCAGAGAATAGGGGGGTACTCGAAGGGGGGAAAAACCGACCAATCAAAGCTGATTCTCAGGACGGAAACAGTGCGCCGCAGAACAGGATCCTCCAAGAGAAACCACGATTGAAATACTCGGAAGAGTACAAAAAGGGTTTCCTAGACAAGACAGAAAAACAATCAAACGACAGCAGCTTTAGGGAGAGGACAAAAAGGAAAAGGGGCTAGAAAAGAGCAAAGGGTGGGAAACCCCAGAGGGCGTCAGAGCAAACAGAACACAAGGGCAACACACACACAACTATTCTCAGAACCATACAACCCTAAACTGTTGTACACCACATCAGGAGGGAAACAACAGTCAAGGACCAGGTAATCAGGCTAAGGAAGGAAGGAAGGAGAGACAACAAGAAATGACCGTGAAGTTATGTGAGGAACTCCTACAAGGAGATTTCAAGAAGTGTTCACTAGAGGAGACAGAAGGGGCCCAGAAAGAACGGAGAGGTTGGGCACCACCACCATGAGCTGAACACAGTGCACACAACCGAGGAAGAAGTGAAGAGGCTGTCTGAGTGAGCTAGATACCTCAAAGGAATGGGGCCAGATAACATCTCCCCATGGGTAATTGCTGAGGCATGGAAAGACAGCAAATGTAGTCCAGTCCTTTAAAAAAGAGACAGACCATGAAGCATTTAAACTACAGACCAGTGTCACGACATGTAAGTAGAAAAATCATGGAGAAGGATTATCAGGAAAAGATTGTGGAATACCTAGAAAGGAATGATCTCATCAACAGCAGCCAACATGGTTTCCAAGGAACGGGAAAATCCTGTTTCACAATCCTATTGGAGTTCTATGACATGATGACAGCATAAGACAAGAGAGAGAGGGGTGGGTGGATTGCATATTCTGACTGCAAGAAGGCGTTTGACACAGTTCCCACAAGAGATTGGTGCAAAAACTGGAAGCTCCAAGCAGGTATAAACATGGAAGGCACTACAATGGATCAGGAATACTTGTCAGAAACTGCAGCCGAGTCAAGGGTACGTGGCGAAGGTGTCAGAGTGGGCACCTGTGACCATGGGGTCTCCCCCAAGGGTCAGTCCTAGGACCGGTTACTGTTTCTGGTATTTGTGAACACATGGCGAAGGAAAAGACTCTGAGGTGTCCCTGTTTGCAGATGACGTGAAGTTGATGAGAAGAATTCACTTCGATCGGAAGACCAGGCAGAACTACAAAGGGATCTGTACAGGCTCAGACCATGTCCCAGCAATTGGCTGCCTGATTTCAATCCCACCAAGTGCAAATTCATGACATTGGGGAAGGCAAAGAAGACCTCAGACGGAGAACAGTCTAGGGGCCAAAGACTACAAACCTCACTCAATGGAAAAAGATCTTGGGGTGAGTAAAACACCAAGGCACATCTGATGCGCACATCAACCAAATACTGCTGCCATATGGGCGCCTAGCAAAACCTCAGAAACGCATTCCGACATCTTAATAAGAGAATCGTTCATGACCCTGTACACCGAGTAACGTTAGGCCCATATTGGAGTATGCGCATCAGTTTTGAACCCACGCCTAGCCAAAGCCACGTAAGAAACTAGAGAAAGTGCAAAGGTTTGCAACAAGACTAGTCCAGAGCTAAGAGGATGTCCTACGAGGAGAGGTTAAGGGAAATCAACCTGACGACACTGGAGGACAGGAGAATGGGGGACATGATAACGACATACAAAATACTGAGAGGAATTAACAAGGGTGGAACAAAGACAGTATGTTCCAGAGATTGGAACACAGTAACAAGGGAACACAGTTGGAAGTTGAAGACAGACAGATAATCACAGGGATGTTAGGAGTAATTTTCTTCAGCACAGAGTAGTCAGTAAGTGAATAGTTTTGGGAAGCGATGTAGTGGAGGCAGGATCCATACATACTTTAAGCAGAGGTAATGATTAAGCTCACTGTTTCAGGGAGAGTGACCCTAGTACGATCAGTGGAAGAGGCGGGCCAGAGCTCGGACTCGACCCCCGCAACCCTCAATCTAGGTGAGTACACACACACACACACACATACACACACACAACACACACACACACACACACACACACACACACACACACACACACACACGACACACACACACACACACACACACACACACACACACATATATAATATATTTAGTATATATATATATTATATAAATAAAATATATAATTAATATATATATATATATATATATATATATATAAAATATAATAATAAATAGATATGTGTGTGAGGTGTGTGTGTCGTGCCGAATAAGTGAAAGTTGCGATTTTGGCTTAAATATTAACGCACTTCTTGCCGAATAGGGCAAACAGAAACTTGTGTATGCAATAATTTCGCAAAAATAATTTTGAATTTAACGAAAAAATATATTTCATTGTGTTTGTTTATTATTAAATTATTGTAAACGAATATTAAAATATATTAGTTGGGTTAGGCTAAATCAAATTGCGCTTCTCAATGTCAGGTAAATATCCTTAGGTTCTTTTGGTACAAAATTATTAATTTTTACATTAACATAAGTGAAAAAAATATATCTTTAAACGTATAAGAGACTTTTAGAAAGGACTTAATTATAAATGAGTTCTTGCTAATTCAGCAGTTTAACTATTCGGCAACGACCCATATAATATATATATATATATATATATAATATATTATATATATATATATAATATATATATATATAGTATATATCTATATATATATATATATATATATATAAAATATTATATATAAATATATATAAAGTAGTGAATGAAGGCGGCTCAGTGGCTCATGTGGGCAGAGTGCTTCCTCATATAGCACATTCAAGCCTCAAAACATAGACTCCACAAAAGTCATTATATTAGACCTTTGGCAATTATTGATTACCACTTTTATTGTTTACCACAACTTTAAATTAGTCCCTTCTATATTATAATTTATATTATAATTCTAACTTTAAAGAATTACCTTGTTTTTAAAAGTACCAACCCTCTATCATATTTCCAAGCTCCATTATTTGATCATCACTTATTTGTTCACCACAAATTATTTTAGGTCCCATTTATATTGCTCCTTTGATTTTAGCCTTTAAAAAACTACCTTAGCACATTATTTTACATTTTGTTAAATAATTCAGGTGCCTATTTTTTTTAGCTTTAGAATATTTACTTATTTTTTACTTAATTCTAACTATAGATTCAATACAAATCTTATGATTACAAGCAGTAATCATTGATCTGATACACCTCTTATTTAATGACTTTAAAAGATTCAAACAGTTCCTTAATTACTAACACAGCAAAAATGGCAAATGTGATCCCCTTATTTTCAAACAGGTGACAGGACTTTAGCTTCGAACTTAGACCAATAACCTAACCTCCAAGTGGAAAATTTATGGAATCAATAATTGCCGAGGCAGTTCGTAGCCACCTGAAAAGCATAAATTAATCAACGAAACTCAACATGGTTTTACAAAGGGCTTTCCTGCCTTAACGATTTATTAACTTTTTTTCACTAAGGTATTTGAGGAGGTAGATCCATGGTAATGAATATGATATTGTGATATGGACTTCAGTAAGGTTTTGACAGGGTCCCACATCAGGACTATTGAGGAAAATTAAAGCACATGGAATAGGAGGAGAAATTTTATTTCCTGGATAGCAGGCATGGTTGACAAATAGGCAGCAGAGAGTCTGCATAAATGGGGAGAAATCAGAGTGGGGAAGCGTTACGAGCGGTGTTCCACAGGGGTCCGAGGTTGGGCCCCCTGCTGTTCACATCTACATAAACGACCATAGATGAGGGCATAAAGAGCGACATCGGCAAGTTTGCCGATGACACCAAAATAGGCCTGTCGAATTTTCATTCTGACGAGGACATTCGAGCACATCCATGAAGATTGAAATAGACTGATTGCAGTGGTCGGAGAAGTGTCAGATGCAGTTTAATATAGACAAAAGCAAAGTTTCTAAATGTTGGACAGGACAATAACCAGTGCCACATATAAACTAAATAATGTAGATCTTATATTTACGGATTGCAAAAAGATTAGGATTCTTAGGTTAGCAAGTAATCTGAAACCAAGACAAACAGTGCATAAGTGTTCGCAATAAAGCTAATAGAATCCTTGCTTCATATCAAGAAGCATAAAAAATAGGAGTCCTCAGGTTGTTCTTCACTCTATACATCCTTTGTTAGCCTCATTTAGATTAGCTGCACAGTTTTTGGTCACCGTATTACAGGAATGGATATAAATTCCCCTACCTGGAAAATGTACAAAGGAGGATGACAAAGATGATCCCATGTATCAGAAAAACCTTCCCTAAGAGGATAGACTAAGGGCACCTGAAAACTGCACTCTCTGGAAAGGACGTAGAATTGGGGGGATATGATTGAGGTGTATAAGTGGAAGACCAGGATAAAATAAAGGGATGTTAAATAGTGTGCTAATAATATCTAGCCATAGACAGGACTCGCAGCAATGGTTTTAAGTTGAAACATTCAGATTCAGGAAGGATATAGGCAAGTACTGGTTTGGTAATAGAGATGTGGATGAGGTGAACAAACTCCCAAGTACCGTTATAGAGGCCAGAACGTTGTGTAGCTTTTAAAAAATAAGGTTGATAAATACATGATAGATGGTGGGTGGGTTGAGTTAAGACCTATAGCTTGTGCTAACAGGTCGTTTGCCGTGTTCCTCCCTTAAAGTCAATGTGACCTGACCTGTTAGGTTGGTGCTTTGGCTTAAAGCCGGTAGAGACTTGGACCTGCCTCGCATGGGCCAGTAGGCCTTCTGCGTGTTCCTTCGTTCTTATGTTCTTCTAGAACAATCAAAGGCACTTCTCGAGCTAACAACAACATAACTACTTTAACTACAATCTCAGATCTTTAAGCAAGCCATTGTGATGACCTCTAGCATTACTAAACTCCTGCATGCCAATTATGTCCCATCATTACACTAACTGAAACCTGGCTAAAGCCGATACTACAAGATGTCTATGCCATTCCTGTTACACATGCCATACACAACTTTAGCCAGACCAACAAGGGGGGGCACTGCTATATACTACTCAGACCAACCTAGAACGTAACCCTAATACATGCACAAGGGATACATGGGAATATATAATAGCCTAAATTCAAATCCAAATACCTACAAAAACCTCTCACAGTGAAAAACATCTACAGAGTTCCACAATCAAACATTAGCCACTTTCGTCAAAACCTAGGAAGTATGATAACTGATGCAATGCATGAACAAAGATCACTAACTACCTCTCGGTGACTTCAATATAAATCTCCTGCAAGAACCAGGACCCACCCACGACATTACAGATTCACAAACACAATGATTACTGCATGTTGCTACCAAACAGTAACAAAACCTACAAGAGTTCAGAACTAGTTTTTCCCACTGACCACACTGGGACCAACACCATATCCCTTTAAAATCAGCATAATTACAAATAATACCACAGACCACTACACTACTTTCCTCATAACAAACTCTTGGTAAAATACCCTACGACACTACTAAAGTCACCTCAGACTTCACAAATGGAGGCAGCCATTAATACTTCACAAACAGCATAACAAACTTGACTGCACACGAGCTAGAAATGCTATACAGATATTGACGAATGTTTTAATAATTTTCTAAAAAAGACCCAATACCTTTATAACAAGCATGCCCTATAAAAACTAAACAGATGACAGCTAAGAGACTGAACATCCCTGGCTAACAACCAGCATTCTCAAATCCATAAATAACCAAAACAAACCGATAATGAAAAACATACAGAATGGGTCACATACCAGAGACAAACAAAACGTTTACTCGTCAATCCTAACTACCAGCCTGAAAGAAGGGCAAAAAAATTGTATTATGAGAACAGATTATCCAACTTAACGAGGTGATATAAAAAAGACCTGGAAGACCCTAACAGAACTTCTGGAACAAAAAAGATATCACGACATAGCGAAATAAAATTAGCAAAATCAGATGAACCCCAACTCCCCACCAACAGAAACAGCAAACAGATCAATGATTTCTTCTCCACAATAAGGTCAAAACCTTGCAATAAAATCCCAAGCTCCAGATACCGTCACCAAAATGAACTACCTCACTGCAACGACCCGAACACACTGTTCCCTAAGCTTCCGACTAACCCATACGAAGTCTCCTATATTACAACGCACTGAAAAACAAGCAGGAGATGTAAATACCTTACCACGACTTTATATTACAAAAAAGCGTCACAAGTACTATCACCATCCATTGCAACACTCTTTAACAAAATCCATTGAATCCTCCACCTTCCCTACAGTTCTCAAAATACAAGGTTCACCCCGATCAAAAAGGAGAGACCAAACAGAGTTGAATAAACTATAGGCCAATATCCAATTTACACCCTCTCTCAAAAATCTTCGAAAAATTAATTCATAAACGAATCTACTCCTACCTCATCTCCAATACATTCTCAACCCCAGCCAATTTGGATTCAGGCCTAATAAAAATACAATGATTCTATTATAACACATGTCTAGAACATATATACACTGCAAAGAGAAAAAAGAAGTCCCGACTGGGGATCTTCATTGACTTACGTAAATAGCTTTGATACATTGACCATGACTTGCTCTACTAAAATTGTCACAATATGGAATTAGAGGCACTCTCCCTTCAACTACCTCAAGTCTTACCTCAGCACATCAGAAGCCAATATGTGTACGCCAAATGGCAAGCTCTTCCCACAACCAATTTCAGTTTGGTGTCCCACAAGGAAGTGTCCCTTGCCCTCTTTCTTTCTCCTATACATAAATGACCTACCAAATGCTTCGCATTACTCAAATCCCACACTTTTTGCAGATGAAACACTACATACGTCTCTCTCAACCCGAGCCCAGTCACGTTATCCAAACTGTAAACACCGAATACAGAAAATATCCTACCGATGAAGGAGAACAAACTACACAAAAATGACAAAACCTACTGTTCATTCAGTTTGGTAACAGAGCTACAGATGTTACCTCTTAACATAACAATAACGGATCACCTATCACAAAGCTAAATAGAGGGAAATTCTAGGAATCCTCCTCGATAATAGACTCAAATTTTCATACACATATACAACAAATTTCTAAGAAAATTTCCAAGACTTAGGCATACTATCGAACTACGGTACGCTGTTCCACAGTCAGCAGCCCTCCTGGCCCTTTTATCACTCTCTTATTACCCCTATCTCTCCTATGGAATATTGTGCATGGGGCTCCAACAACAATTAACCATCTCAGACCACTAATTAACCCAACAAAAGTCTGCAGTTAAATGATAACAAATTCTCACTACAGGCAACAACACTCCACCAAAATTCAAAACACTCAACCTAATCACCATACAAAACATCCATAACTTATTATTCCACACCTATTACATACATAGAACACCTTCAACACTGATATTAACGCCTCCCCTCAAAACATCTCCTTGCAACCTCAACAGAACACATGATCATAACACAAGGCACAATCACTCTTTGGATGTTCTTCGTGTCCCTCACACGCAATGCAAAAACTCAATGCACATAAAAGGCCCTAAAATCTGGGAATTCATACCTGTTATAAATTCAAGTCTCTTCTCAAAGATCACTTACTCACTTCAAAAACCAAATAAATACTGAAATAACTGAACCGAATAAATTGTATATCCTATAATATTTACTCGACAATTATATCACAACAAATGTTTAAACCTAGGACCCAATCTAACTTTGTTATTTTTTTCAATACACTACCTAACAGAAATACTCCCATTCGACTGAATGTACAGCAACGCATGCAACCATATGACCTTCTTTTATACTCATGTGCTTTATAGTATTCTGTTTACAATAATGTTTTATCACTGATTTCATCATTGCTTAGTTAATCTTAAATTAATTTTAAGCCAGCAGCCAGCCCGTAATGCTATGCATATAAGGTGGCTTTGGCATGCTGCTCTTTAACCTGTAATTTTTTGTACTCTGTATGTATGATTAATTACTAAATTAAATAAATAAATAAAAAAGGCTTGCGGCTGAGTGGCTCCTTTTCAACACCTATATGCTAAGACCTGTTTTTCACACCTATATGCTAATGACCTTAACCCACCCCATGACCCCAACCCAACAACCCCCACCCATAACCCCACCCACAGACCCCACTCCACACCCCCCACCCACGATTCCCCCCCGCGCCCCCGCCGCCCCCCACGACCCTTCCCCACCTCCGCCCACCGCCATCTGCGCCGACCCACACGCCCGCCGCGCCCTCGGCGCCCCCGCCCGCGCCCTCGAGCCCGCCCCGCTGCCCCTCGCGCCCGCCGTGCCTTCTCTGCGTCCATCTGCAGCGTCGTCCGGATCGCCCCCGCTCCCCCCGATTTTTTTTTCCGATTGTTTTTTCGAATTTTTTTTTGAATTTCATTATATTGTTGCTCGTCCACTTCCTCGAATCAAGTTTTAGGATTGCCCCACCCACTTTCAACCCTCACCCCAAATTTTTCTCGAATTTATTTTTCTTATGAATCTCACGCGATCAAATTTTTGGGTTCCCCCCTCTGGGGTAAGCATTCAAATGAACTCCTCCTATGGGGCATGGTACTTTCTCTACTAACAGGTCTAAAACAGTGTGACGTCACCCCCACCTGTGTTACTCTGTCTGCGCAGTGACGTCACGTGATGACCCTCACACATACAGCTAATCTCGTCAACTTCCCCCTATGTCAGTGATCGTCACGCGATACGCCCCACACACACAGGCTGAATCTTGTCGACTTCCCCAATCTCAGTATTACACATAACAATATACAACATAGGAAAACATTTTCACTCTTAACCCAGGATAATCCAAATAATTTCACATTTTTTTTCGTTATACCCACAACAATCCACAATTTTCTTTACAAAAAAAACACAATCTAGACATTTTTTCTCGTTTTAACTATTTCATCTCAGTCACTCCCACGAAGTAACCTTTCTCTCTCTCCTCCTCCCCACCCTCCTGAACCCTCACACTCCAACCAACACCTCCAATTTTAACTCATAACCCCCAATTTATCTCGTTTTAACTATTTCATCAAAAGTTCACCACAACACTTATAACCACTTTCGTAAAATTCACTAGTCACAAGTTTACCATTATTACGAAGTTAATACGCTCAAACACCTCACTATACTTTGAACACCTTCAAACACTCTCAAAACATTTGAATACTCACGAAAAATACCTTTGAACATTACCAAACAACACTGATATACAATTCCAAAATATCATTTTGATACTCCCAAATAAGATTTGACAGCTCTAAATTATCGTGCACTTAACACATTTCATTAAATTACAACTCATCCCCCCAAACTCCTCCCTCATCTCCAGACTTTTACAACATTATCACAAGAAACTAAACTCAAACACTTTACTTTGAACATCACCAAAAAAACACCATCAATTACCTTTAAATACTCCAAAAACACACTCGAAACACCCCCCAAATCACCTCCTGAATAACTCCCAGAGCACCTTCATAATACTCTGCACATCATTTGAACACCTTCCAAAAACACCTTTGAATAACCTCAAAACACCATTTGAGTACTCTCCCAAATACACCATGAAATACTACTAAAACACCACTGAAGTACACTCAAAACACCACCAAAATCACCATAAACTAAAGAATCAACACCCACATCCCACAACACACCCACAACCCACAACACCCACATCCCCAACATCATCCATACATCAACCCACATCACCCACATCCACCCGCACAAGATCCACAATTTTTCTCGTTTTAACTAATTTCATCAGAAAAAGTCACCACACAACCTCACTTAGAAATCTTTACGGTATCTCTAGTTCGACAACCAACACCCATCATCCCACACCACCCACACCCACATCACCCCACACCCCACAACACCCACAACCCAACATCACCCACACCCCACAACACACACAACCCACATCAACCCAAAACCCCACAATTTTTTTTTCTCGTTTTAACTAATTTCATCAGAAAGTCACACAACAACAACCCACAACTTATAATCCACACCTTTGAATTACTCAAAACACCATTTGATACTCCCAAATACACCACTGAATAAAAAGGGGGGGTGGGGGTGGTGTGTGCGGAAGAAGCTTGCCCCATTTGCGTACACAACTGGCTTCTGTTGCTGAGGAAATACTTGAGGTAGTTAGGAGTGCCCTCTAATACCATAGTGTGACAATTTTACCGTAGAGGCAAGACATGGTCAACTGTATCAAAAGCTTACCTTAGTCAATGAAGATCCCCAGTGGGACTTCTTTTTTCTCTATTGCAGTGTAATATATGTTCTAGCACGTGTATAATAGCATCATTAGATTTTTATTAGGCCTGAAACCAAATTGGCAGGGTTTGAGAATGTATTGGGGAGATTGAGGTAGAGTAATTCGTTATGAATTAATTTTTTCGAAGTATTTTGAGAGAGGGGTAATTGATATTGGCCTATAGTCTCAACTCTGTTTGGTCTCCTCCTTTATGATCGGGGTGACCCTTGCCCTATTTTGAAACTGTAGGGAAGGTGGAGGATTCAATGGATTTGTTAAAGATGTTTGGCAATGATTGTGATAGTACTTGTGACGCTTTTTTGTATATAAAGGGTGGTAAGGGTGATTATATCTCCTGCCTTGTTTTCAGTGCGTTGACAATAAGGGATGACTTCGTAATGGTTTGTCGGAGCTAGGAACAGTGTGTTCGGGTAGTTGCCAGTGAGGTAGTCATTTGGTGAGGTATCTGAGTTGGATTTTATTGACAAGGTTTTGACCCTAAAGGAGAAGAAATCAATTGAGTCTGTTTGCTGTTTCTGTTGTGGGAGTTGGGGTTCATCTGATTTTGCTAATTTTATTTCGCTATGTCGTGATATCTTTTTTGTTCCCAGAATTTCTGATAGGGTTCTTCAGGTCTTTTTATATCACCTCGTAATTGATAATCTGTGTCTCATAAATACAATGTTTTTGCCCTTCTTATCAGAGCTTGTAGGATTGACGAGTAACGTTTTTGTTTGGTCTCTGGTTTATGTGACCCATTCTGTACTGTTTTTTCCATAACGGTGTTTTTGTATTTATGGATTTTGAGAAGCTGGTGTTAGACCAGGGACTGTTCAGTCTCTTAGCTGTCATCTTTTTTAGTTTATAGGCAGTGCTTGTGTATAAAAGGTATTGGGTCTTTTTTAGAAATTATTAAAACATTCGTAATATCTGTATAGATTTCTAGCTCAGTGTGCCAGTCCCAATTTTTTAGTTAATGCTGTTGAAGATTATTAATGGCTGCCTCATTGTAAGTCTGAAGGTGACTTTAGTATGTCTTGGGTTATTTTACAAGAGTTGTTATGAGGAAAGTGGGTTAGTGGACTGTGGTAATATCTGTAATTATGCCTGATTTAAAGGGATATGGTGTTAGTCCAAGATGTGGTCAAGTAGGGAAAAACTAGTCTCTGAACTCTTGTAGGTTTTGTACTGTTGGTAGTCAACATGCAGTTACTCATTGTGTTTTTGTGAATGCAGTAATGTGTTGGGTCCTGGTCTTGCAGAGATTTAAATTGAAGTCACCTGAGAGTAGTAAGTGATCTTTTGTTCATGCATGCAACATTTTTATCATACTTCCTAAGGTATTGACTAAATGGCTAATGTATGATTGTGGAACTCGAGTAGATTGTTTACACTGAGAGAGGTTTTGTAGGTATTGGATTTGAATTACTATTATATATTCCCCATGTTTCATCCCCCTTTGTGCAAGTATTAGTGGATACTTCTAGTTGGATCTGAGTAGTAATAGCAGTGCAACCCCCTTGTTTGGTCTGGCCTACATTGTGTATGGCTGTGTAACCAGGAATATATAGCATAGACTCTGTAGTATCAGCTTAGCAGGTTTCAGTTAGTGGAATGATGGACATATTGGCATTCAAGGAATTTAGTAATTGCTAGAGGTCATCACAATGCTTTGCTTAAAGGATCTGATATTGTATTAAAGATAGTTATGTTGTTGTTAGCTCTGAGAAGTGCCTTTGATTGTTCTAAGAAGAACATAAGAACGAAGGAACACTGCAGAAGGCCTACTGGCCCATGCGGGCAGTCCAAGTCTCACTACCGGCTTAAGCCAAAGCACCCAACCTAACAGGTCAGGTCACATGAACTTAATGAGGTACACGGCAACCGACCTTGTTTAGCACAAGCTATCAGGTCTAACTCACACCCACCCACATCTACTCATGTATTTATCCAACCTATTTTTAAAGCTACACAACGTTCTGGCCTCTATAACGGTACTTGGGAGTTTGTTCGCACTCATCCACAACTCCTATTACCAAACCAGTAACTTTCCTATATCCTTCCTGAAATCTGAATTTTCCAACTTAAAACCATTGCTGCGAGTCCTGTCCTAGGCTAGATATTTTCATCACACAATTTACATCCCCTTTATTTATTCCTGTCTTCCACTTATACACCTCAATCATATCCCCCCTAATTTCTACTCTTTCCAGAGAGTGCAGTTTCAGGGCCCTTAGTCCATCCCTCATAGGGAAGGTTTCTGATACATGGTATTCATCTTGTCATCCTCCTTTGTACATTTTCCATAGAATTTATATCCCATTCTGTAATAACGGTGACCAAAACTGTGCTAGCATAATCTAAATGAGCCTAACCACGGATGTAAATAGTTTTGAAGACAACCTGAGGACTCTATTATTTATGCTTCTTGATATGAAGCCAAGGATTCTATTAGCTTTATTGCGAACACTTATTGCACTGTTGTCTTGTTTCAGATTACTGCTAACCAGAACTCCTAAATCCTTTTTCGCAATCCGTAATATTAAGACTACATTATTTAGTTTATATGTGGCATGGTTATTGTTCCTTGTCCAACATTAGGAACTTTGCATTTGTCTATATTAAACTGCATCGCCCACTGCTCCGACCAACTGCATCAGTCTATTTCAAAATCATCCCTTGAGTGCTCGAATGTCCTCGTCAGAATGATTCGACGGCCTATTTTTGGTGTCCCCATCGGCAAACCTTGCCGATGTCGCTCTTTATGCCCTCATCTATGTCGTATATGTAGATTTGTGACAGCAGGGGCCCAACACTGACCTGTGGGAACACCGCTCGTAACGCTTCCCACTCTGATTTCTCACCCATTTATGGCAAACTCTCTGCTGCCTTTTGTCAACCATGCCTCTATCCAGGAAAAAATTACTCCCTCCTATTCCATGTGCTTTA
>NC_069453.1:24361838-24368361 GCF_026875155.1 Cherax quadricarinatus
TTCTTCTCATCAAACTTCACGTCATCTGCAACAGGGACACCTCAGAGTCTATTCCTCCGCCATGTCGTTCACAAATACCAGAAACAGTACCGGTTCCTAGGACTGACCCTGGGGACCCCACTGGTCACAGGTGCCCACTCTGACACCTCGCCACGTAACCATGACCGCTGCTGTCTTCCTGACAAGTATTCCCTTGAGATCCATTGTAGTGCCTTCCTGTTATCCGCTTGTCTTCCAGTTTTTGCACCACTCTTGTGTGGAACGTGTCAAACGCCATCTTGCAGTCCAAGAATATGCAATCCACCCACACCTTCTCTCTCTTGTCTTACTGCTGTCATCATTGTCTTAGAACTCCAATAGGATTGTGACACAGGATTTCCCGTCCCTGAAACCATGTTGGGCTGCTGTTGAGAGATCATTCCTTCAGGTAATCCCCAATCACTCTCCTGATAATCTTCTCCATGATTTTGCATACTATACATGTCAGGGACCTGGTCTGGAGTTTAATGCTTCATGTCTGTCTCCTTTTTAAAGACTGGGACTACATTTGCTGTCCTTCCATGCCTCAGCAATCCCATGGGGAGATGTTTATCTGGCCCCATTGCCTTTGAGGTATCTAGCTCACTCCAGAAGCCTCTTCACCTTCTTCCTCGTTGTGTGCACTGTGTCCAGCACATGTGGTGTGCCCCACCACTCCGTCCTTCTGGAGCCCCTTTCTGTCTCCTCTGTAAACACTTCTTTGAATCTCTGTAGAGTTCCTCACATTACTTCACGGTCATTTCTGTTGTCTCTCCTCCTTCCTTCCTTAGCCTGATTACCTGGTCCTTGACTGTTGTTTCCTCCTGATTGTGGCTGTACAACAGTTTCGACCCGAAACTGTTGTACACCACATCAGGAGGGAAACAACAGTCAAGGACCAGGTAATCAGGCTAAGGAAGGAAGGAAGGAGAGACAACAAGAAATGACCGTGAAGTTATGTGAGGAACTCCTACAAGGAGATTTCAAGAAGTGTTCACTAGAGGAGACAGAAGGGGCCCAGAAAGAACGGAGAGGTTGGGCACCACCACCATGAGCTGAACACAGTGCACACAACCGAGGAAGAAGTGAAGAGGCTGTCTGAGTGAGCTAGATACCTCAAAGGAATGGGGCCAGATAACATCTCCCCATGGGTAATTGCTGAGGCATGGAAAGACAGCAAATGTAGTCCAGTCCTTTAAAAAAGAGACAGACCATGAAGCATTTAAACTACAGACCAGTGTCACGACATGTAAGTAGAAAAATCATGGAGAAGGATTATCAGGAAAAGATTGTGGAATACCTAGAAAGGAATGATCTCATCAACAGCAGCCAACATGGTTTCCAAGGAACGGGAAAATCCTGTTTCACAATCCTATTGGAGTTCTATGACATGATGACAGCATAAGACAAGAGAGAGAGGGGTGGGTGGATTGCATATTCTGACTGCAAGAAGGCGTTTGACACAGTTCCCACAAGAGATTGGTGCAAAAACTGGAAGCTCCAAGCAGGTATAAACATGGAAGGCACTACAATGGATCAGGAATACTTGTCAGAAACTGCAGCCGAGTCAAGGGTACGTGGCGAAGGTGTCAGAGTGGGCACCTGTGACCATGGGGTCTCCCCCAAGGGTCAGTCCTAGGACCGGTTACTGTTTCTGGTATTTGTGAACACATGGCGAAGGAAAAGACTCTGAGGTGTCCCTGTTTGCAGATGACGTGAAGTTGATGAGAAGAATTCACTTCGATCGGAAGACCAGGCAGAACTACAAAGGGATCTGTACAGGCTCAGACCATGTCCCAGCAATTGGCTGCCTGATTTCAATCCCACCAAGTGCAAATTCATGACATTGGGGAAGGCAAAGAAGACCTCAGACGGAGAACAGTCTAGGGGCCAAAGACTACAAACCTCACTCAATGGAAAAAGATCTTGGGGTGAGTAAAACACCAAGGCACATCTGATGCGCACATCAACCAAATACTGCTGCCATATGGGCGCCTAGCAAAACCTCAGAAACGCATTCCGACATCTTAATAAGAGAATCGTTCATGACCCTGTACACCGAGTAACGTTAGGCCCATATTGGAGTATGCGCATCAGTTTTGAACCCACGCCTAGCCAAAGCCACGTAAGAAACTAGAGAAAGTGCAAAGGTTTGCAACAAGACTAGTCCAGAGCTAAGAGGATGTCCTACGAGGAGAGGTTAAGGGAAATCAACCTGACGACACTGGAGGACAGGAGAATGGGGGACATGATAACGACATACAAAATACTGAGAGGAATTAACAAGGGTGGAACAAAGACAGTATGTTCCAGAGATTGGAACACAGTAACAAGGGAACACAGTTGGAAGTTGAAGACAGACAGATAATCACAGGGATGTTAGGAGTAATTTTCTTCAGCACAGAGTAGTCAGTAAGTGAATAGTTTTGGGAAGCGATGTAGTGGAGGCAGGATCCATACATACTTTAAGCAGAGGTAATGATTAAGCTCACTGTTTCAGGGAGAGTGACCCTAGTACGATCAGTGGAAGAGGCGGGCCAGAGCTCGGACTCGACCCCCGCAACCCTCAATCTAGGTGAGTACACACACACACACACACATACACACACACAACACACACACACACACACACACACACACACACACACACACACACACACGACACACACACACACACACACACACACACACACACACATATATAATATATTTAGTATATATATATATTATATAAATAAAATATATAATTAATATATATATATATATATATATATATATATAAAATATAATAATAAATAGATATGTGTGTGAGGTGTGTGTGTCGTGCCGAATAAGTGAAAGTTGCGATTTTGGCTTAAATATTAACGCACTTCTTGCCGAATAGGGCAAACAGAAACTTGTGTATGCAATAATTTCGCAAAAATAATTTTGAATTTAACGAAAAAATATATTTCATTGTGTTTGTTTATTATTAAATTATTGTAAACGAATATAAAATATATTTAGTTGGGTTAGGCTAAATCAAATTGCGCTTCTCAATGTCAGGTAAATATCCTTAGGTTCTTTTGGTACAAAATTATTAATTTTTACATTAACATAAGTGAAAAAAATATATCTTTAAACGTATAAGAGACTTTTAGAAAGGACTTAATTATAAATGAGTTCTTGCTAATTCAGCAGTTTAACTATTCGGCAACGACCCATATAATATATATATATATATATATATAATATATTATATATATATATATAATATATATATATATAGTATATATCTATATATATATATATATATATATATAAAATATTATATATAAATATATATAAAGTAGTGAATGAAGGCGGCTCAGTGGCTCATGTGGGCAGAGTGCTTCCTCATATAGCACATTCAAGCCTCAAAACATAGACTCCACAAAAGTCATTATATTAGACCTTTGGCAATTATTGATTACCACTTTTATTGTTTACCACAACTTTAAATTAGTCCCTTCTATATTATAATTTATATTATAATTCTAACTTTAAAGAATTACCTTGTTTTTAAAAGTACCAACCCTCTATCATATTTCCAAGCTCCATTATTTGATCATCACTTATTTGTTCACCACAAATTATTTTAGGTCCCATTTATATTGCTCCTTTGATTTTAGCCTTTAAAAAACTACCTTAGCACATTATTTTACATTTTGTTAAATAATTCAGGTGCCTATTTTTTTTAGCTTTAGAATATTTACTTATTTTTTACTTAATTCTAACTATAGATTCAATACAAATCTTATGATTACAAGCAGTAATCATTGATCTGATACACCTCTTATTTAATGACTTTAAAAGATTCAAACAGTTCCTTAATTACTAACACAGCAAAAATGGCAAATGTGATCCCCTTATTTTCAAACAGGTGACAGGACTTTAGCTTCGAACTTAGACCAATAACCTAACCTCCAAGTGGAAAATTTATGGAATCAATAATTGCCGAGGCAGTTCGTAGCCACCTGAAAAGCATAAATTAATCAACGAAACTCAACATGGTTTTACAAAGGGCTTTCCTGCCTTAACGATTTATTAACTTTTTTTCACTAAGGTATTTGAGGAGGTAGATCCATGGTAATGAATATGATATTGTGATATGGACTTCAGTAAGGTTTTGACAGGGTCCCACATCAGGACTATTGAGGAAAATTAAAGCACATGGAATAGGAGGAGAAATTTTATTTCCTGGATAGCAGGCATGGTTGACAAATAGGCAGCAGAGAGTCTGCATAAATGGGGAGAAATCAGAGTGGGGAAGCGTTACGAGCGGTGTTCCACAGGGGTCCGAGGTTGGGCCCCCTGCTGTTCACATCTACATAAACGACCATAGATGAGGGCATAAAGAGCGACATCGGCAAGTTTGCCGATGACACCAAAATAGGCCTGTCGAATTTTCATTCTGACGAGGACATTCGAGCACATCCATGAAGATTGAAATAGACTGATTGCAGTGGTCGGAGAAGTGTCAGATGCAGTTTAATATAGACAAAAGCAAAGTTTCTAAATGTTGGACAGGACAATAACCAGTGCCACATATAAACTAAATAATGTAGATCTTATATTTACGGATTGCAAAAAGATTAGGATTCTTAGGTTAGCAAGTAATCTGAAACCAAGACAAACAGTGCATAAGTGTTCGCAATAAAGCTAATAGAATCCTTGCTTCATATCAAGAAGCATAAAAAATAGGAGTCCTCAGGTTGTTCTTCACTCTATACATCCTTTGTTAGCCTCATTTAGATTAGCTGCACAGTTTTTGGTCACCGTATTACAGGAATGGATATAAATTCCCCTACCTGGAAAATGTACAAAGGAGGATGACAAAGATGATCCCATGTATCAGAAAAACCTTCCCTAAGAGGATAGACTAAGGGCACCTGAAAACTGCACTCTCTGGAAAGGACGTAGAATTGGGGGGATATGATTGAGGTGTATAAGTGGAAGACCAGGATAAAATAAAGGGATGTTAAATAGTGTGCTAATAATATCTAGCCATAGACAGGACTCGCAGCAATGGTTTTAAGTTGAAACATTCAGATTCAGGAAGGATATAGGCAAGTACTGGTTTGGTAATAGAGATGTGGATGAGGTGAACAAACTCCCAAGTACCGTTATAGAGGCCAGAACGTTGTGTAGCTTTTAAAAAATAAGGTTGATAAATACATGATATTCCAAAGAACGTGCTGGTCCATTTTAGGAATTCACTTAAGATTCTTCATTCACCCAGAAACGCAAGAGACGCGTCCTGCTTCATTATCCAAAGAGAAAAATATGTCAACTAAAAATGTGAATAATCCTGGGGAAAATAGATGCAAAAAACTTTTGAACCTGAAAAACGCAAAGAACGCCAGGAATGGGAAAAAGTGGGCAATAAGGAAGAAGGGGAGGGTTGGACCTGGGATTGTTTTTTTTTTTGGGGGGGGTTTTTCCCCAAACTGCATAAAAACCATGTTTAAATCTTAAACAAGGCACCAAAGTTACGCCTTCGCCCGACTCCAAAATCCGAAAATTTGCAAACCTGTACGGGCCAAGAGGCATTGGTTGCCCATTTTTTCTTGGTTTTTGCCTCCCCCCCCCTCTCATCTCGACTGCTTGACAGAGAGAGAACAGAGCAAGACTCTCATTCTCGCCTGGACCCCATCCGGTAGATCTGTCTTTCAGCAGAGCCTTCAACATAGGAGGGTGTGGGGGGCCCTTTACTGTTATTAAAAGGGCCAATATTGAAAAATACCACATTTGGGATCCACTTCGAGGCAGCGGAAACAACTTTATGCCACAAACGGGAAAAGCACAACTTCACTCTGGGGACCCCTTTTCCAGAAATCACTCCCTCTGAGATCATCAACCCCGGATGACTCAGTAGGAACACATTCGTACAGGAAAGATGTCAAAGAGATAAAGTCAGTTATCAAAAAAAATGCTGGCCCACAATGGGTCCCAAATTCATCCTTTTTACGTATGTCTCATAACAAAAAAATGCTTTCAAATGAGCTGATTTGGGAACAGCTCTTTGCTTTCCAATAAAGTTAGAAACCTTAACCTTAAAAAGCTGCAATAAAACAGGGGTCCTTAAACTTGTCAAAACCCCGTGTAAAAAAAAAAAAAAAAAAAAAAAGGAGAGAGGGAGAGGGGAGAGAGGAAAAAAAGAGGGGGAAAAGGAAGAGAAGAGAGGAGAGAGAAAGGAGAAAAAGAAAATTTCAAAAAACCAAAAAAGGGAGAGGAGGAGGGGGAGGAAAAGGGTGGGGACCAGGTGAGTTAAAAGTAAGGTCGCGGGTGTACCGTTCCCCAGCAAAAGCCTCTCATTGTATTCACCTTTACTTCATTTGGGGGTAAGGGGAAACGAAGAAACGTCGTACTCAGGGGGTTATTGTACTAGAATGATGGAGTTATTGTCGTAAACCGCACGGGGAGTTATCGTAGTGAAGGGAAACTAACTTTATTATTTTTTTAAAAACACTACCCAAAAAACCCC